>CM074811.1:1145518-1157556 GCA_037447605.1 Zygnema circumcarinatum | reverse complement strand
GGGCTCGGTCACAGCGAATGGCACGGGCCCACGTATCTTGCCAAAGTCGTCTCAAAAATTTGTCCGTACAAATATCGTACGGTCGTACCAAAAATTTTGTACATTGAGAGTTTGGACCAATCAGAATTTTCCACGTCAAAAATTTAACACGTGGCAAATGTTGATTGGCTGGGAGCTGACAATAGAACAAGATCTCGGGCCGAGGTACGCGCGCACTCGCAAGTGCGATCCGGCTTTGACGGGACTCGTGGGCGCTTTCCATTCGCTGAGATCAAGGCCGGCTGCAGATCGAACGGTGATCTGCAGTGGTGCGATCTGCGAGGGAATCGACAGCTGCGATTGACACACACGTGTGAAAGACGGACACCCGCGAACGATCTCGTGGCGGACGGATCTTCCGCTCCGAGCGGATTCGGGCAGGCAGATATTTCTTTCCCTCAAAAAAAAATTCAGGTAGGCGGGATACAGTATTCAAAATGCGGTGACGGGGTATCATTTTCCTTGGTTAGCAAAAATAAAATCAGCCGACGGAAGAAGGTGGGTATCGATTCCAAAAAGGTGTGAAAAAAGCATTTTCCTTTTTTAATCCCTTTTGAAATCTGCCCGGCCGGGAAAGGGTGTTTGGATCCAAAAAAGGGGTGGAAATATCACTACCCTTAGCACTACCCTTGTTTTTAGGGAGTACATGCGGATCGCTATCTCCCCATAGTACGGCACTCGTTTATCAGATTGAACAAATTGAACAATTGAAATTGAACAATGATCAGATTGGTATCAAACAAAACATTTTTCTTCACTAGTACTGACTATTTTTTGAAATCTGACAAGAGAAAGAAAATGGCATTGAACTCACGATGGCGAGGCCATCAAATGTACATGAACAAAAGCAGCATGTGGAACCACGAGGGACTGGTCGCAGAGGACCTAAGCACAAAAGATAGAAGCTAGGAGTGGAAAACTACGCCTAGGCGCACAACGCAGCCCCTAGAAACAGCCGCGAAGGTCATCGATGTGCGGCCATATCGAGGAGGGAGCGGCGGACGGCCACCGACACGGTCGCCAACAACTCCATTGTTGCGTTACTTCATACAAGAAAGATTTTTTCACTTTTCTATGGCAATTGAGCCTAGGTGTAGCTTTCAGCTCCTAGCTATTTTCCTTTATCCTTAGGTCCTTTGCGGCAATTCCTCGTGGTTACCCATGCTGATTTTGTCCATGTACATTTGATGGTTGATCTCACGATGGCGATGATGCCATCAAATGTACAGTGAGAAAAACAACGTGAGAAACTATGAGAAACATAGCGACACGATACGATACGCTACCACGATAACATATGATACAATACACCACAATACGATGCCATATCGCGATACGATACAGTGCAGAACAGGGAGAGGCCCAAACCCTAACTGCGACATGGAACGGACGCGGGCGGAGGTCGTTTCTGCAGCGAAGCGCAAAGCCCTACTGTAATAGTGTTGGTGCGCCGCCTGTGGGAGAGCGCCATGGCGGGGAGGGAGGGGAGCTTAGGGCAGGGCTTGGGGCTGTGAAGGCACTTGTGAAGGGTACGAGAGTGGGCAGGAGAGGAAAATGGTATTACCAGGGAGTGTGAGTGGAAACTCGCGGTAACATTGCGAGAGGTTGAAGGGAAGGGGGGGGGGGTATGGCTGAGAGAAAGGGCACTTCTTGAGAAGGAGAGAGAAGTAGTGGGAAAGGAAGGGTAGTGGGAAGAGAGGGATATGATGGAGAGCAGCAGTACTGGTGATGGCCGGCAGAGAGCAGAGAGTGTCGCTTGGGAGCTGAGCAAGCAGGTAGGCAGATGCTGGAGGTTGAAGGAAGTCTGATGCATTCCTGCATCCAATATGTAGTACATTCAAAGAGTTGCTACAAGTGACTCAAGATTGTTTGCAACCCTTGAAACTCAACGTTCTTAGCTGACAGTTGTTTCAAAAGCTGTTTAAAAGTGACGAAGAGACCTCTTCCGCTGCAGCGTTCGGAGTTGACACGAAGAGACTGTGAGATGTAGTGCTCTTGTTTGAAGTCGTGTCGGAATGACTGTTCTCGGCTGGACTGTCGTAAAACTTAACCGCACAACGCATATGCATCCAAACTGCAGGATCTCTCTTGAAAACCACGCGCCTTGTCTCTGCCTTTCAAACAGCGTGCATCTCGCAGGACTTGGACAATTTAGGGTTCACAAAAATTCGCTAACAGTTTGAAAGTTTTGATCAATATATACGGTGAAGGAGAGGAACACCTGCGACTTTCCTGCAAGAGAAAACAAGAGGTTAGAAGCAGACGGGTGGTCTCCCCGATGCTCAAACTGCACTGAAAGAAAAGAGCGATTTTTTCCTTAGCGTGTTGAACATCTACTCTGCACATCTTGCATTCCAGCTCAAACATTCTAGCTCTCAACTTCTCAAAACTCAGCACTGAGAAAGATAGAAGAAGGAAGTGGGGGAGAGCGGAAGAGAGAGAGGATTCGGGGTTTTCATGTCAATCTGAACTGCAAGCAACACGTCAGCATCCAAGTCTTTAAAGTTCGAACTTGGACTGAGACATGGAAAAATATCCGTTGTTTTCACTTCTCTCAAGATCTAGTGAAGTCATTCCGAAAAGGGCAAGCTTATGCCAGACGAGGCTGCTTGGAGCGTATATTGAGAAACACACGGAGCAAACGATTGTAATGGACAATTGAGAGCAACGACTTGAAACCCTCTTAGAAGAAGTTGCTAGTATAGAGTATGTGTCAAGGCACAGGCAAACTCTTCACGTATTGATACGGCAGTCAACGGATGAGGGTTTTATTTGAAGCACAAGTTCAGCGTATAATGGCTGGAAATATGGAAGGCCGAACACCTTTTTGCCACTAAATTAGCTGTGGTCGTGCCGCATCTATCCGTAGGGCTACCGTTGACGCAAAATACACGCCAACTTCCGGAAAGTCTCGTCCAAATGATTGCTGATGTTTTAATGAGGAGCGAGCAACAAGCTGCTGAAAAATTCCAAGCAAAGCACTGCATCCAGTCTGGAACCAGAGACACTTGCAGTGCTGCCAGCTTATGACATCCAGTGAAGACATCGTTGCAGCATTTGGAACACAGCAGAGTCTGCCTTGTGATGGCAAAACTCTGCAAGTTCATTGAGCTCCTGAGGACATTGAATCAGATGTGCTCAGGCAGACCCAGTTGGACCAGAATATTGCAACCTAACATGAAGTAAAGAGGCCTTTGTGTTGCAAAAACAGCTGCAAGAGCGCTTATATGCTTCTGCGAGGACAACTTGACAGACTGACAGACTGCCAGACTGCCTCCACTTTCAGATTTCGCCTTCTTCATCTCTACTTTGGCATTGCTGCCTGTTTTTATTTTGTAACTGAATTGCTGTCTTGTTCTGATTGGCTATGCAGAGTATGCAGGCAGTTAATAAAGGAATGCCTCCGATGTCGTATGCACATCCTGATCAGCCGCTTCCTAAGCGTCCAAGGCTGAAGCGGGTCTCATGGGCATCAGACGACAGACTTCGACAGGTGCAGATACACACTGAGATGATGAAATGGAAACACATATTTTCATGCAACCTGGTGCAACACTCGTGGGTTGCATTTTCTGGCAGATCAGCTCCTTTTATGCAGAGCTTTGCGTTGTTTCCTGGCAAGTCACGGAATACAATCCTCCATGTGGTGGTTTCCTTCCGTATTCTCATCGGCATGTCACATGGATGAATAACAGTCTGTCATGGTTCCTCAAGGTGGAAAAAAGAAAAAACTGTAAAAAAGAAGAGAATGCGGAAGGTTCTTGTGCAGAAATAGAGGGGAACACAGGACAGGGAAGTTGTTTTTGCCATAAGGAAGCGAATTTCTTGAAGAACTTAGAGTTTTACAGGCACTGTGACGGAGTGGCAACTGCTGTTGTTAATAATGTAAGAAAGGATATGAGAGGACTGAACTAAGTACAAAAACAGGTTGTGGATAGAACCCCATTGATCAAGGAAATCAACCTCGGCTGTTTCAATTTAGCGTCTTAACGGTCAATCCTTTCGAACAACCGTGAATGTGCAGTGAGATATGCAGCGTTTTCTTGTACATGTCCGTTGCTTGCTTATTTTGTTGACAAAGTTAAAGAGAGATGGTATGTTTGGTTTTTTGAAACGCTTAACGGACATTAGCAAGCTCTCTAGGTGGATGTGAACAGCATTATGGAATGAAGGATTTCAAGCACACTGTTGACAAGGCTGGTCGCTCTCACTATAACGTATTGCGAGGGTTCTGCACCGCAGGTCCGGCTTTTCAGCGCTGAGGATGCACCTTGCATGGCAGGAGAAAGCCATCAGCAGGGCTTTTTGAGGGAAACAAAAAAAGCACCTGGGTTAGACCTCCCTCCCGGATTTGGGAAGCCGGGAACAGCGGGAGTGCGAAGAGTGAGAACTGATTCTGCAGCCGTGGCAGCTGTGGTGGTTCAGCTTCCATGGCGTACGCCGCAACCGGTAGGCCCTGTGGGAGGATGCTTTAGATTGTTTACTTCCCCTTCTTTCACATGCTTCCTCTTAGAACAGAGATCGAGTAGAGCATATTCCGGAGCGATTGTGGAGGCTATGTTTGAAGCTGATGTAGGATAGAGGTTTCGACTGAAGGGACACGTTTTAAATGTTTCTGGATTGGCCCTTTAATTCATATGGCTGATCTTCATCTAGACATATTCATAAGAGAGAGCTGCACTGTTGATAACATGGTAGTTACAAAACTTTCTATATACATGCACTTGAAATCGGAATAGTTTGTTCATTCATTATTTTTTTTCTGGAAAAAGCAAATTAAGCACGGATGTTTGTAAAGTAAAGACACAATGACAAGTTTAGCCTTATCATGGTGTGCATAATCTGTTTATTCCTGAACCACAAGGGACATCTATTTGGAGCTCCAATGTAGCCTTCATAATAAGCCGATCACTGACCAATTCCATGGATGTGGGCCCTTGGCAGATCGAATTGAACTCTGAATGGCAGGTGGTAGCGGGAGGGGGAAGTGAGGAGGTAGCTGCACAACAGGAGCGAGAGAAGCGGACCTTGGAAGCCATCTACCCCCGTTTGGCACTCGTACCGGATAAGTGAGTGGATGCTCAGGCTACCAGACTTTTGCAAAGAGAACAACGTTGTCCTGAATTATAAGCGCTAGTACGTGCTGCAATTGAATCTGATATTTTTTTTTTGTGTGTGCAGCCCTCAGGAACCACTCGAGCTGCAGGAGGAGTATGATGATTCTTTAACTCCTGTTATTCCCATAGTGGCTGTGGAGGACGAAGATGCTGGTGACCATCAGGATACGGACATGGCAGGAGCAGCGAACTACTCCACTTCAGGTGTGTCAGGTCAACCTTTCCCTTTCCCTTGTCCTTTCCCGTTCCCTTTCCCTCATCCACCGAGGACTGGCTTGTTGCCTTGGGTCATCTATGGTATCGAGATACGAGATTAGGTTTTGTTGCTTGGTGGTTGGTGAGAAGAAATTGAATTTTCCGATTCAAGGAAGTGATCAAAGAACTAGAGATATCTGTTGTGCTGCCTGACTTACAGGTGTCTATGTATCTTGCATGCACGCTTTGCATGGTACTTTCAAGCATTTCATAGGACTTCTTTATTGGTGGTGGGAGTGGTGGTTCTCTGTACATAAACAACAACGCACTGTTCAGCAAGCAAAACCAGTCTTTTGTCCAATCCAAAGGGTTTGAAGTCAGCAGAATCGTTGCTGACTACCTGACGCTATATCAACAGCAGCAGACGTTAAACCAAATATCATGCTTATGAAAAAAAAACTGTCACCGGATGGCCAGTCCCTGGAGAAGAACCGACCTGATTGTGCCTTCTTACCTCATTGTGCTTTTGCAGTGAACCTCACTGAAGTCAACCAGCGGCAATCCCCAAAGCCCACAGTCTCAGCAGCTCCCTGGGAGCAGGCCTCAAAGTCCACTCCCCAAGAAGGTAGCTGGGGGGGAGCATCTGCACAGAAGGAGGGATCAGCTGCAGTGGCCCCTTCAGATGCACCTTCTGAGTCCAAAGGGGTTGGGGAAGGAACACTGCAAGAGGGAGGGTTTACTCATGCTCCTCCTTCCTTCTCTTCGTCTCTGCCCTCAAGGGCCCCTCCTTCTGTTGCGCCGACCGATCCGGCTCCTGTTTCCGAAGGACAAGCGGCTAACGATGTGACAGCAGCTGCAGCGGCTGCAATCGCAACGATGAGTGATTCGGGTCTCATAGATAAAGACCTCCTCCTGCAGATATTGGCCGATCCCAGTATGATTGCTGCTGCTATGGCAATGCAGGGGCAACTCGCCCGCGGAGCAGAGTCATTGCCCAGCAGCGACCAAGGGGCTCAGCGTGGCCAACAGTTGGCACCGCCTGGCAGTGCTCCCACAGGGAGCAGCGGCTCTGTGATTGGTAGGCCTCCTGCAGCAGCTCACATTGTGCCCACAGGGCATCCCTCTGCCGACTACCTGCCGATCAACAACGGTAGCAGGGACACGTTTCCTCGCCTCCCTGCTTCAGTTGGTGACCAGCTTCCTCGTCACCACTCCTCTTTAAGCGATGCTCTTCGAGAAGCAAGGCCTTCCTTTTCCCAACAGGAGGCTGGTAGCTCTGAGCCCACCTTCCGGCACAGCCAAGATATGGGGGCAGGTCCGCTCCCTAACTATGGCATGCCTAGACCTCCCCTTCCTTCAGCAGGCCATTTGGGTGCACCTCCCGTGATGAGACCTCCATATTCTAGCCAGCATGGTGAACTCATGTCGAAAGAGAGACCTTTGCCGCAAAATGATGGAGCCGCCTATCCCGGTGCTCTTCCGTATAGTTCAAAACCGCAGTATTCGGAAGTGGGTCCGAGAGGGGAGTATCTTACTGCACGAGGGGATGGCCCAACGCCTTTGATTACATCAAACGAGAAGCTTAATCTCTATGAGCAGATTCCAGGCCGCCGAGACTCTCCAGTGTTGAGGAGTCAAGAGGAGGGCCCCAATGGCTACATACCTACTTGGAACAATCCGTCTATAGTGAGGGCAAGTGGCAGTCCCGGGGGACCATGGGATTCTCCGCGTGAAAATGAAATTTCTCCAGGAGCGTATCTTCGACCAGAATTTGAACGCCCGGGAGAGAGGTTCCCAAATGCATCTGGACGAAGAGGACGAGGCAGGGGCCGTGTTTGCGTTTATTATCCTACGGCAAGAGGGTGTCGTAATGGTTCAACCTGCCCGTTCGTACATGAAGGCGGTCCTATAGGAGGAGGGGCATCTCGAGGCCGGGGAAGGGGGGAGCCATCCGAAAGAGATAGGGGCGTAAAGCGGCCCCCAAACTCACTCGAAGAAGGGGAACTTATAGGCTAGGATAGGTCTGTGTAGTGCAGTGGGTTTCATATTAATTTTTTTTAATCGCTCAAGCTGTGGATGAAAGGCCGTGCCCGTTGTTCGTCCTTCTGGTCATTAGTTCGGCTCCCAGCAGAGTTTTCGAAAGGTGCTGCGGTCTTTGGGGTTACGTATCAAGGCAGTCCAAGTTTGTCCCTCCAAGTGAAAAGCACGCATGAGTGAAAAAGAGGCGTAGTCAGTCAACTTCTTTCCTTTCATGCGGCCGCCCTACCTCCCTATCACGCTCGTCGTTTCCAGTAGTTCGTAAGAGCAATAGTATTGATGGCAGTGGGTTGGTGGGCCCTCCACTCTTTGAAGCAGGGTTTGACAAGTAGCAGTGGATCCGTGCTGAGGATAGACCGTATCTGAAGCAAGCTCAGCAGCAGAAAGGGCCGTAGAAGCTGCGGAGGACGTGCTCCTTCGTTTCAAAAGTTGCAGTTTCCACAGTAGTCGAACATGGCAAGAAGCGATGTCTGAAGTCGCCGTTTCTGGTACAACTCCAAATTACAATCGACTACGCATCCTTTCCTCTGCTCGTGCGCGAGAAACGGTTCTTTCAGGGGACGAGCACTGACTGCATGCATGCATGCACATGCGCGATGTCATGTGCGTGCAGCAGGACAGATCACAAGCAGCAGCGTGCAACATGGAACTAACTGGTTACCTGGAATTGACTGCCTGCTTTTCTTTCTCCTTTATAAAAGCTTTTTTTTTTAATATAGAAATGTTATGTCAGATCGAAGTGAGCACAAGCACAACATTGAAAGCCAAAGACACCGTTCGCCGCGGACTCTAGTTAGCCAGAATGCTGACGTGGAGCGTAAGTTCCATGATTGTCGCTTGCGCCAGCCGCGTCCCTCCATGTAGCCCCGTTCCTGTTCAACAAATCTATGTTGAAAATCGTGTCACTGCGTAAACGAGAAACGCTCAACTGCTCACCATATAACCAGCCCACTTGACATGGCCGCCCGCCGAGACCGCTGTTGGCTCGGCCGCGATTGGCGATTTGTTGCAGTCCGTACATCGCCGTACCGTACATTTTCGTACATATGTACGAATATGCAATGTGTCTTACTGTACTTCAAGGTACAGTACGGCACGTTCCCGATTCCCTCACCGGTACCGAATCGTCTGTGGACGCCGGAGCACCTCGGGCAGGCGAGTATCGTACGCGAACGGACGTTTTGGACGGCTGAGTATGCAGTCGGGTGGTGGGACATGAGGCCCTTGCACGACGCGGCGACCGGGTGACCGCGAATGGGCGTACGGGCGGCTGCCACGTGGTGGCACGGACGGCTGCTGGCGGCGCTACTTCACACGTGCGGGGATGCACTGTAACCGCCGCGTTGCTTCGGGGGTGCTGGGGGAGGGAGGGGAGGGGGAGGGAGGCGTGAGGGAGGGGTAAGCTCTCCCTCTCTCTTCCTCTTTCACTCTCTCTCTCTCTCTCTCTCTCTCTCTCTCTCTCTCTCTCTCTCTCTCTCTCTCTGGGAGGTGAGTAAAGTCTCCCTCTCTCCGTCGCACTCTTCTCACTCTATATCTCTTTCTCTCCCTCTTAGGGAGGTGTTAAATTTTCTTTCCCTCTCGTTCTCTTTTTTATCCGAGGACCTCACATCTCTCGGCTTTTTTCACTTAGTGTATTGACAGTTGCTGGGCGGGCTCCAGCTGCTTATTGGAGAGGTGACATTTCTTTCCTCGTAAGCTGTTAACTGTCACTGTGGAAGCGGATTCAAGTCACAGAGGCTTCTCAGATTATCATTAAAGAAAATTGCAGCTCGGAGGAATGAAAACGAGGAAGGACCTCTGTTCCCTTCATCCTCGGTTGGCATGAAAGGTATGAGGTATAAACTGATCTACTTGGTGGCCGTGGATGAGGGTGCAGGATACGTATTGAGGGGAGGGGGGAGGAGGAGCATTCAGCTTTAAACGCTTCATTTACTCTGCCAAGCTTTGAAACCCTAAAATTTGAGAGGCTCCCTCGCAAATGGGAATTCCCTTTCTGGGTCACATCTGGAAAGGAAGCGAAAACCCCGCCGTGCATTACAGCGCTCTTCTTCGACTCGCCCTGCCATCCATTCTGCTCCAAAGCGGTGCTCCGATCGCCATCACCATCCAGACAGCATTTCTCGGCCACAAGGCAGCAGAGCTCGTTGCAGCATGGGCTGTCGTTGCAAGTAAGGAAAGCGAGAGGAAGCGAGAGAGAGAGAGTGAGGGCATAGGAGAGTGAGGAAGGGAGGAAGATGGGTGGGAGAAAGAGGCGGAGAGGTTTAGGAAGGATGGGGGAGGGAGGGAGGGGGGAAACGGAGGGGTGGGTGGGGGGGAGGGGTGGGGAGCTAGAAACTCCCTTGGTTTTAATGTCACTTGCTTTATCAGCCGTTTTAGAGGCTTAAAATTTGAGAATATCACCTGAGCAGTGGCCTAGATATGTTGCTCCGTTGCCCCATGCAGCTGCCACCAATGCTGCCACTGTCGTCTTCAATTTCCTGGTTGTGGGAGTTACAGCGAAGGTGAGAGACTCCCTCCCCGATATATAAAGGATATCCTTAAAATAGAATGATAACCCGCACCTTTCAACCTTCTCCTTCCCTCAGGTTTCTTTGTATGATTATGCACAGCCTCCCTCTCTCTCTCCCACGCATTCGTAATTCACACTGCCGAAGGTTCGTAGGACCCGAAAACTTGAAATTTCTCTACCACTTTCCCTCCCTGCAGGTAAGCAAAGTAGTCGGAGCCCGTGCTTGGAACGAAGTAGGTGTACGGATTCGGCTTGCACTTGTGAGCGCTTCAATTATGGGAGTGGTGGCAGCTCTCCTTCTATGGGCGTTAGAGGGGCCCATTTTTTTGCTTCTAAAGGCGGCCCCTGAAGCCTTAGTTCCGGCTCAGCAATACTTCACTCTACGAGTTCTGGGAGTACTCCCTCAGCTTCTCGCAATGTGCACCTCGGGGATACTACAGGGATATAAGGTGAGGCAGCAAGGAGGATTTTCCTTCCTTTTCTTTCTTATTTTTCTGCTTCAAACAGTGGGAAAGTCGACATCAGGAAGTGGTTTGGGGCAAGGAGAAAGCCGTTGACCGTTGACCAGGAGAAGTAAAGCAAATTTGAGTTTGATTATGGGTTGCCTGATTGCTGCTTGCTGCAGAGAGTCTATCTCGTGGCTGGGCTACAAATAGCGCGACTCACTCTAGATGTCGTACTCAGCTACCTCGCCCTCTTTGTATTTGATCTCGGAATTCGAGGAGTTGGTTTGGGTAGCCTCATCGCCTCCTCCTCCTTCTCTCTCCTCGCTTTCGCCTGCATTTTGGCGCTGCCTCCTTCTGCAGGCAGAGGAAAAATCCGAATTTTTCCAAAAAAATTGCTGCGGTTTTGGCGTTTATGGTTTTTTTCGAAGGAGTTAAGTTACGGAAGTGAGCCCTTGCTGGAAGGGAGCGAGTCAACAGGGAAGATTCAGAATCAAACGACTGATGGGAGAAGTATCTCAATCAGTGAGCCATTGAGTGGAGATGGAGGGGAGTGGGAGGGAGGGCAGGCTCTCCCTCCTTTGACAGAAGGAGCTGTGAGAGTGGCGGGTGGGCAGTGGGAAGAGAGGCCGAGAAGGAAAGAGTGGGGGGGAGAGGAGGATGAAGTGGAGGTGGACAGCGTGAAGGAGAGCTTTTGGAAGTTTGCATGGGACGGGCTTAGTACGATGCTCCGCACTGCTCTTGTTCAGGTAGGAAACTTCACCTTCTCCTTCAGAATGCGAAAACTCACAAACGTCCCACTTACGTTTTCTTCTTTTCTAATGCTGCGAGAAGGCATTCCGGGGCTTCGAAGTGAGCTGAAGTAAACAGAACGTAGCCAGTTCCCCTTCAACTGCAAAATGTACCATATCCCACTCACTCCGTTACTCAAACTCCCCCCCCCTCTGCAGGCCTCCTTCTTCCTCGTGCTTGCTTGCGTCACCAGTTTGGGAGTGCATGCTGTGGCAGCCCACCAGGTGGCCATGCAGCTTTGGATGGTGACTGTGTACTTTGCCGACGGCTTTGCAACAGCAGGAACAATTGTAGGGAGCGAACTGGCGGGGCAGAGAGAGGGGGCGAAGTCGGAGGAGGAGAGGAAGAAGGCACATAGAGGGCTGCAGGAAATGACAGATAGGCTCCTTTTCATGGGTGCCTTTGTAGGTGAGCCCTTCCTTTTTCATTTCGTTTGGTGGTTGGTGTTCTGGTTGGAGCATTTACTTGAGTGAAAGTGCTTGTTTTCCTTTGGGTTTTTTTTTCTTTTTTTTGGGATTTTCATTCTTTTTTTTACAGTTCGGTCGCTTTGGAAAAGCGGTTTCGATTTCTTTCTTTAGATGGGTTTCCTCTTGTCTGTCACGGCTTTATTGTTCTTGTCGGTAATGGTCATTGTATGCTTTCTTCATTCGAGAGAGAGAGAAAGCGAGAGAGTGCGAGTGAGAGAGAGAGAAGGGGGGGTGATAAAATTTGATCACTGAACAATCGAAAGCATTTGGAAAATGATTCAATGGGGAAGATCATCCTCCTGATGTGAGCCCTCCCTCGCCCTTGCAGGCGTGTGCATAGGGGCGGTCTATTGGGCCTTCCAAATGCAGATCGCGGACTTGTTCACCTCCGACTCGCGCACTAAGGACGAGCTCAGGACGATGTGGACCTTCCTCATCT
>CM074811.1:1125700-1145418 GCA_037447605.1 Zygnema circumcarinatum | reverse complement strand
GGAGGTGTTCTATGCGAGCAGGTATTTGTATACGATGGGTTGATTTACGCGGCGCAAGCATTTTCCTTCATGGCGGCGTGGCTCTCTGTTGGCTTCGCGGTCTTTTTCCTCCCATCCATTGGTATGGAAATTTCAATCTTATTGCGAGACTAACAACGAATTTAAAGACGTGGTTGACTATTTGCGTAACCATAACTTCCTAAAATGAAAATATAAGGGGGGACCTAGTTAGACAATGTGAGAAAATACAAAATTTCACAGAATTTCACCTAAAAATCCTAAAAACCCATATATCCACTAAAAAACCTTCCTTCCTTGTGATGCTGTACAGGGCTGGCATACTTCTGCTACCAAACCCTCCTTTCTGCGTGGGCGGCAAAGGCACTTCTGAATGTAGTTCGCCTCGCTATTGCCTCCTATAAAATCCATGTCGACTTCCTTTCTCCCCTTCCCTCCCCCCCCCACCAGCAGCTCTCTGAAGTGACTGTTTGCCTGCTTGAGCCTGTAGAGCTCGCCGTTCAGAAAGTGGGGCGTGGGTCGGACAGCCGAGATTTCAGTTTCAGTTTAACGGCCGGTTCACATGCAGTCGACGAGTCGTGACCCATGTGGGCCTCCGGAGGGGGGAGGAGCGGAGGAGAGGGAGGGAGAGAGAGAGAGAGGGAGAGGGAGAACGAGAGCAGTGGGAAAGGGAGCGCTGTAAAGATGTAATTGTGGAGATGTAAGAAAGGGAGGAGTCCGATTTGTGAAAATAAGGGCTCCAAGTTTGATGGTTAGCGAGAGCGTGTGGAGTCTTTTCCATTCTTTGTTCCCCTTGTCACTTTTTCTTTTATTTTTTTTTTAGAAGGGAAAGATCTGAAGTTTTGCAGCCAGGAGGTGAACGTGCTCCGTTTTCCCTTTCTAAGGAGGTGCTGGGCAGGTTCCCAAAAAATTGTTGGAATTCCGGCTCAATCCCACAGCAGAGATAGAGTAAAAAGTAGAGTTTTTACCGTTTGGAAGAGTACATACCTTGTAGCCCTAGCGAATTGGATTGGTAAGTAAATAAATAAATAAACGTAGTAGCTTCTCCCAAACGAATCATTGCCCCTGGAAGACTTCATGGAGTGTGAAGGATGGCGGTGGCATCTGAGCTCCCAAGTGTTTGTGGGCAGCATGTGAAGCTTGCAGAATGCAGACTCTGTTGGTAATGTCATATGACTTCATACCGATGCAAGGAAGTGATGAGCAAAAGTTTCTGAAAGCCATGACACAGTCACACAGGCGAGTTCAGCTTTGAAATTTTGGTCATTGACTGAAGTGGAAAAGCTGAAATGTTTGCTGTGCTTAGCTAATGCAAATGAATTGAAGTACTTGTAAAGCGAAAGTGGCAACTTGCGTCACTGAAAAGTCGAGAAAGTGGCCACCCGCTGCCAAACCTCCGCGATGTTCGCTGCTGCATGAGGGCGTGCAAGTTGCCCTTTTTGAAAAGAAAGAAAAAAAGGAGAAGCTGCTGAAAAGTCTGTTAAACGTAATCCCGACCCATCCAAGCAGCTGTGCTTTCTGACATTGCCAAAAAGCAAAAGATTGTGTAGTCACTCGGGAGCGATTCCGTTGCCGGGATTTGAACCCGGGTCGCTCGGGTGAGAGCCGAGTATCCTAACCGACTAGACTACAACGGAGATAGAGTTCTATTGCTTGTATTTTTTTAAGTAAAATTTAAAACATAACTCTTCAAAACATAAACAAAAATTATACCCAACGTGGCGCAATGTTAATGGTCCTTGGCTCCCCTTCAGCCAATCGAAAACTATCAGATTCCAGGTTTCAAACCAACGAAGGACGGAGGTTTTTCCCCCCAAACCGCCGCCCGCCAACCGGGCCGACAAGTTGCAAACTTGGCAAGGTCCAGGTTTGGACTGTGAGAGTGGGTCATGGTAGCATGGCCATGGCCGGCAGGCAGGCATGGCTCCATGGCTGCCGCCATGGCTGCCGGCTCCAGCGGGGCCTTTGCGCCTCGCCTCGCGCGCTGCAGGCAGAGGGGGTGCGCCATGGGGGGCTCTCGCTAGGAGGGTCAGAAAGGGCATTGTTGCTGAGGGCGCGCCTCTGAGGCTGCCTCTCGCAGGTTCTGGGTGCAGGAGGGCGTTGAACTCTCCAAGTTCTGCTTGGATCCCAGTTTTGTGGGGGAATACGTGCAAGGGAGGGTCTGGGTATGGCGATGGACAGAGCTGCGTGTTTAGAAAATTGAGATCTGATAGTGGGTTTTCTGATTTTGCTGCCAAGGGACTTAGGGTTTCATCCAGTGAGCTTTGTAGGGTGTCCCTTGTTCATACTGTTACTGCGGCTATGGCGTCAGGGCAGTCTCGGATTGTAGGAGACGTGAAGGAGGATATACAATTGACGGAGCTGGAGGAACGCATATTCCAGACTCTCCTTGCAGTAGTGCGGCAGTATGGACTTACAACGCAGCTACGAGTTGCAGGGGGCTGGGTGCGAGATAAGGTATGAGGGCATACCATACTTACGCAAATGCTGATGCAGTGTAGTTCTTGGGCCAGGATAAGGCTTAGAGTTGTGCATAGCCTGGCTTGGGGTTAGAACTGAAACGGGGGAAAAGTTTGCGCTAGTGATAAGGTTAAGGCTGAAGCTAGAGCCAGCGCATGGGGTAATTTGACGTTGAATTCGAGTGAAGGTTTGATTCAGCACTGTGACTTGCGTTAGAGACAAAATTGATAGAGTTCACTTTAGTTAAGGGTTACAGGTAGGAGACGCTTTATGGCGATGGTTATAGTCAGGGTGCAATTGGAGCTAGGTAAATCATTGCGCTAGAATTGGAGCTAGCATTTGAATATTTGGGCTATGCTTAGGCTAAGTTAAGAATTGGAGTTAGATATAGGTATAGGATATAGGTTTAAAGTCAGATTAGTTACTAGAGTTTGGAATATGGTCAGAAACAAAGATGTTGAATTAGGGCCACGAGTCGGAGTCAGGGATGAAGTAACTATGCAGACTTTAGATGATTTCCAACAGTTATGGCTGGCCGACCTTGCAGTCAGAGGCAAGGTTGTAGATGCGAAGGTATTGTTACTTGAAAGGCCGACTTTGCCGGTCGTTCAGGCAGGCAACCTTGGGCCCTGTACTCTACTATCTTGCTGGGGTGGTAAGCCGTTTTGTAGCAAAGTCATGCACTGGATCATGATCGACAGGCCAAGGGGTCGTTATGTGCCCTTACCAGTTGTTGTGTTTTTAACTGTTTGCAGCTGATTGGTAGGGACAGCCATGACATTGACATTGCTCTTGACAACATGATGGGTGAAGAGTTTGCTAAGATGGTGAACGAGTATCTGCAGCTTCAGCAGTTACAGACGGGAAGCATTGGAGTCATTAAAAGGTAATTCTAGGTCGTTAAGCGTTGTAGAGCTTCCTAATAATTTGCGGGAACAATGTAAAGAATTTTCATTCTTAAAGGATTTCATGCGCATCATTGTGACAGCATTCGCTGGGCAATCATCTGCATCATCATCATCGACAGCATCTTGCGTCTGCACTGTGGATGATCTCTTGCCTTCTATTTGTGAGATGTGTCCGTTTTACACCTCTGAAGTTATGCACATTATGTGTTGTTTGAAGATCTTAAAATTCCAGAGTTTTAATGGCTCTGCACAAATTGACTGTCATACATTGCGAACCTTTGAAGTAGCTCCGTTGAGAGAGTTCGCCAATAGAGACAGGGAGTGGAGGGTCTGCAGCAACCCACAGCAGTCAAAGCACTTGGAAACAGCCACTATGCGCGTGCATGGCCATTGGATCGACTTTGTGAATCTCCGCGCAGAGTCGTATTCAGAAGATTCACGCATTCCCACTATGGTGAGATAGGAGCCGAAATTGTGAAGTCCTTTCTGGTGAATGGTTGAATCAAGCAGCCGCAGTGTGGCATAGTTTAAGAAAGCAGGGAATAAGGGGCATGGGGGGAGCGGAAGCATAACAGGCATTTGGAACAGCTGAGGAGGATGCTCTGAGGAGAGACCTCACTATCAACAGGTGGGCTCTGTGCGAGTGCTGGGAATGTTGCCAGATTCAGGAAATTAGGAAGCATTAGCATTCATTGCTTCCTATGTTCCTTTTTCGTTTTGTTTTTTTCATGTTCAGTAGGCAGCTTGTGATGATTCTGGAGGATTTGCTGTTGGGTTGCGAGGGAAACAGCTTGTTTTACAACGTAAACACCGGCAAGGTGGAGGATCTCACAGGCAGAGGTGGGGTCTTGCCTGTCCAGCGGCTTTCGTTGAATGTGTGGGCTCGTTTAGCCCTTCAACTCTTGCTTGTGGGAGAAGGAGAAAGGGGAAGCCCTTCCTTTTTTCAGACAATAATCCGCAGTCTTCTCAATTTCTCCTATTGCTGACTGCTGCTGCAGGGATCTCTGATTTGAAAGCTGGAATTGTGCGCACTCCCTTGCCCCCTAAGCAAACTTTTTTGGACGATCCCTTGCGGGTGCTTCGTTCTGTCAGATTTGGTACTCCCCTTTTCTTTTTGCCGTGTTCTTCAGTTGAGCAGCAAACTTAGCGTCTCTGAAAAGACAGTGGTTATCTGCTCACTTTTTCTTGTCAGAGCTCAAGCAGAAGCTGTGCCTGAGTTGTTGATTCGGGTGCTGTGCAGCCGCAAGGTTTGGCTTTTCAATGGATGAAGAATTGATCGCAGCAGCTCGCCTGGAGGAAGTGAGGACGGCTCTTGCAATGAAAATTAGCCGAGAGAGGATTGGAAAGGAGGTATGTGGAGACTTAAGAATCTCAAGCAGGTCGGAGAAGTGTGCCTCTATGCTCTCTGCTTTAACTCCCAGGAGGAAGCTTAGAGGCCACTGTGCATGTGAAGCAATGGACTGGAAATTTCATCTGAATCAGATTCTGTAAACATTATTGCGGTTAACTCTAGTCCTGTTAAGTCATATTGATGATGCGTGCTGTTAAATCTGCCAAACAAGTAAGGTTCGGCAATTGCTGGGATGGAAGGAGGGGTAGTGCAGGTAGAGCTGATGATGGGTGGTAGGGACCCCACTCTCGCTATGCGGCGCTTGGAGGAGCTTCTTCTCTTTCCAGCCATCTTCTCTGTACCGCAGGGGGCGGCCCCTCCTTTGCCGGCAGACTGGGGAAGGTGTGTCTCTTATTCACCTCTCGTACTGCAGCATATGTTTGGAGTTGCCTTCTATGGTAGAGAGGAGCTCATCGTTTAAATCTCACTCACATACGTTTCATCCCTCATGGTAAGGAACTTAGTACAGCTGCGAGAGTATCTTAGTTGTGTATTTCAAGGTAAAAGGTCTGAAGCAACAGGGAGGAAGTGAGGCAATTGTTGTAAGGGAGTAGGGGGAAGAGATTTTCAGCATATGAGTGAGGCGGAAGAATTTAGAAGCTCACAGGATCTGGCCCTCCTTGTTATTATCGTCTGAAGTGCTCCTCCTCAACCATATGCTGAATCTGAAACTTTTCTTCGCACTTAGCTGATAGAGTTTCGGAGATAGAAGGCAGGCCTTAGTAAGGCTTGCTCGTAACTTCGTCACTGAACTCATCAATCAGTAGGTTGTTTCTTATGAATTCTACTTGTAGTAATCATGCAAAGGAACTGGGCCAGCCGCTGTGTGGGGATGCTCACAGAAGTCTCAGAGACACTTCATCAAACAGAGATAGCGAGAGGAGGCCCGTACTTGGAGGTACTTTCCAAATATTACCAACATTACATGTGAACCAGTCTTTTTCAACCCAATCGACATTGTGACTATGTCTGCATGACTTTCCAGCCTGTTTGATTCCTCAAAAAACCCTCATGTAGCGGTTCAGAGGGAATGTGGCGACTTGTTGCAGGAGGAGGAGAAGCTGTGCACTTTGCTGGCAGGCCTGCTCCTCCCGTTGAGGAACACTACGTTTTTGGACAAAAAGAAACGAGAGGTATGGGAAGGGGTTTGAAACGAAGCATGCATCTCTGTATTGTCTTCTTCTAGAGGTTGTGCAGCAGCCCTTATTGTCTTAATTTGTGAGCCGAGAGCAGTCTTATGCCGACTGATACAGCATATCCCATATTGAAGCATGCTGGCCGAGGTGCTATGGACAGGAGCCGGTCTCCTCCGCCATCATTCGCGAGTCGCTCAAGCTGAAAGCTTCCCACGCTGAAACGGTATAGTGAATAGTGACCGCTTTTGCTTGGTCAGGGGGGAAGTATAGAGGAGCTTTATGTTGGGGTGGAGATCACAGGCAAGCCATGAGGGGCTGAATAGCATGCACGAACAAAGTTGGGGATTGGCAGAAGCCTTGCTAGGCAGAAAGTGGCCCTTTTATCAACCGAGCTGATGATTCTGATGATTGTGAGGACAGACTGTCGGAAATACTACCACAACCCAATGGGGCCATGTGTGAATTGAATGATATTGCCTATCTAACTGAAGATCAAATGCTGTCGTACCTTAAACCGATAAACATGATTTCGATGTAAGGATTGGCTAAGAATTAGGTTGCACTGTCACTACACAGAACAGGGTAGCGTGTCGATGAGCTCCTTGCTGCCACCTAGACATTGCAGTGTGAGTGGACATTGTGGCTCAGTACACCTCAGATAATACGCCAACTGCTTCACCTACACAAAACCATTACCAGTCCCATGCGCTCAGTATAACCCCAATTGGAAGAATCAGAACTGGAGAGCATAGTTACGCCTGATCTCCGAGGCTTCTCCGCTCTAAGCCCTGCTCTATGTGTGCAGGTGGCTGTGCTACATAGGACAGCTGAAGAGTGGTGTTCTCTGGAAAGCAAGCTTCTAGGAGAGGGGGAGGGCTCGGGAGGGGGAACAGGTGGCAGTGAAGCCATTTTGTCTATTGCGGAGAAACGCGTCATAGTCGGTAGGCTGCTTGAACATAAGGTGCTTGTCACTTTCAGTATTTGTTTATGTCAAGTTGGAAAGTATTGGGGAGTTGAAAGGGACGAAATGGATTACCTTCGTTAGAGGAACTGGCACTCTGTTTATACCTTACTGGTGAAAGGTGGGATAGTGGAGCTGCAGGGTTACTGGTTCGCAGAGTGAAGCAGCTCTGGCGACCGGCTTTGCTGCTCTCCTCTGTACTTCACAAGCCCTTGGAGGTGCCCTCGGAGCAGGAAGGGGAGAGAGGGGAGTTGGAGGGAGCCGCGAATTCGTCTAATAAGAGGATGCGTGCAAATGCTCCGAGCAGCAGATGGCAGGATTTGGAAACCCTGGTGAAGAGCCTGGGTAAAGGACGGTTGCCCTGCCTTCCTTTTTCCTCCCTCCGTCCATTGTGTTCTCTCTCTCTCTCTTTGTTCCATCACAGTCTCTTTGAGAGTGAAAGTGACTCTTTTCAGAAGGCCAAAGAAGAGTTGCAAGTGGAATATTCTCAAGCTAACGTGTCTACACATCTTGCTTCAGAGCTGGAGAAGGCGTGGGAGTTGAAGCCCTTGTTGGGTGGGAAGGCGCTAATGGAAGTGCTCAAGTTGAAGGGGGGTGGGCCTGCCATCGGCAAATGGGTATGATTTATTCTTAAACACATTGCCTGCATAAATAGGGGATTTCATAGGAATCTGAAATTGGCTTCTCGTGAAGGCAGTTGAGTTCTGAAGCGGAAGAAGTCTGTGGAGCTCAAAACCGAGGCAATTGCTCGAGTTCTTTTTGTCATAATGAAGCTTGAACGGTGTTTGCACTGGTTAAGGTATTCAGTTTTTGGAATCATAGTTACAATGCTTAGGTCTTGGAGCAGTTTCGTGCAGCTCCTTCATGAGCTTCATGCCTTTGACAATTGGCGGCTCCCTTTTGACCTGGTCAGGTCATGAAGGCAATGGAGTGGCAGCTGGCCCATCCGACTGCTGGGTTGGACGAGTGTACTGCGTGGCTGAAAGCAGAGCACAGTTCAACAGGAGGGTAGCTTTCCCGAAAATGCGGCTCAAAAGTAGAGATAGATCCCCTTTTTGACCTTGTGGCTGGACTTACAACATCTGTTTCATGGTTGTTTTTGGATAAGCCGTGGATAATGTCGTCATGAAGCCCAATAATACACAATGAGATTTAAGGCCTTAACGAAGTTCAACATATCGAATGGTTCAATTGGCTCAAAAAGGTTGTGATGAATGTGTCCACTTTCTCCATTGAAAATATTTCAATAGCAAAGCGGCCTTGGGTCCGGATCACTTGGCACGCAATAATGTCCAAATGCTGATGTTGATACGGCTTTTCTTCTTCACATGTATTGCCTCTTGGTATGCTATTGATTGCCAACATGGCACCGATGACCACTATGAGTATGGGTTAGCGATTTGCTTCTCCAATCAACCATAGGCTGTTGATGTACTCTCAATTCTCCTCCCCTTCCTCCGTGCCCTTACTTCCAAGGACGAGCGCTTTCGATCCTCAGAACTTAACCGATAACACACTGTTGTGTATGACTGCTGAACTTAGCCAATCGCAGGCCACTCTTGGCTCTCAACCGTTTTAGATTTCAAGTCACTTGCAGAATCCCGCTCGTAGCTTTAATTCGACTTCTGGAAACTTATTACATTTTCACGCTGGTACTTCAGATTTCTCACTTACTCCTACCCCTTGGATGACACCATAGCAGAGTTCCGCTCAAAGCTTTTCTTTTGCTCCTATATCAAATTGTGACCGGTTGGTTCCTCGGGGTTCCCCATGTTGTCTTTGACCCTGTACATTTCTCACCATCGCCATCGTAAACCCAATCAATCAACCATTCAATGACAATGCGTTGACTCGTTTAGATTTCCCTTAGACTGCCCATAATATCAATATGGCGCCCTCGTTCCCTCCCTCCCTCCCTCCCTCCCTCCCTCCCTCACACACTACCATCACGCTTGGGAGGGGCTGAATGGCCCAACAGTCGGATCTAGGTCAAATTTTGACCCGCCGGTTAAGGTTCCATGTGTGTGGTTCCAACGTTGTACGGGACGTTACTGGAAACGCATGTGACGTTGGAGCCAAATATTAACGCGCTTTTGCCGCCGGCGAGCGAGGGCGGGCAGAGGGACACAGGACGAGAGGGAGGGAGAGGGAGAGGGAGAGAGAGGGGAGGGGAACGGGAGAAAAAGAAGCAGTGAGAGGAAGATAAGGGAGGGAGGAAAACATTTCGAACTGAAAGGGAAGAGAGGAGGGAAAGTCAGAGCAAAGAAGTGATGACAGAGAAACCGATGGAAGGGAAAAATAATTTTCCATTGGAAGGAAACAATGTGCAAGTAGTAGTCAGATTACGGCCACCAAACAAAAAAGAACTTGAGAATGAATACGTGAAATGTGGACAGGTTAATCTTGCTGCCAACTCTCTTGCCTTGGACAGACTACCGCAGCCTAAAGTGTTCAACTTTGACGTCATTGCTGATGAAGATGTCAGCCAGGTATGCCAGGAAACCTGATTTGAGCTATGCCTATGATATGCGAGATCGATATCAGTTCAGCATTCGCCATTCTCCAGTCAAGATAGCTGCCAAATCTAATGATTTCATTTCACTCTCATACTTACCGCTGCTTTATACGAAACAATAGGCCACACTGGGAGGAGATCGACGTAGACTGGCATAGGAAAAAGCTGGCCGATAGATAAATTTAAATTGACTAGAGACATTCAGTTATCTTACACTTCAAACATTTTGCAGGAGAGGTTCTTTTATGTGGTCGGGAAACCAATTGCTGAAGCTTGCCTGCAAGGCTACAATTGCTGTCTCCTCGCATATGGTAAGGCCCTTCCTTGAAATACACGATCGCGCTTGCAATTATCCAACTAAATTTTTGTGAACTTTTTCTTATGATTTATTAAACCTTGTAATTCTCCTTCCCTATGTTGGCGATGCAACAGTTTTCGAAAGTGACTACTGTTTCATTTGAAGGAGTATGGATCAGAATGTATGAAACTTTGCTTGACCCAATCGTATCCTTGCAATCTAATCCTTTGTCATGCCTTATGCTTGAATCCTGACAATTGCAGGTCAAACTGGAGCAGGCAAGACGTTCACAATGGAAGGTACATCCGCATACGGGCATTCTTCATTTCTGAACAGATTTCGCTTGCCTTTTCCACAGTTATGTTCTCGTCCTTAGTTCGGTGTGATTTTTCTTCCTCCCTAATCTCATAGAAAATATTTTATACGAGCCAATTGTAATATTGTTGCTCACAACTTCTGTGGTTCTCTGCGCTTCTGAGACCAGACTTGGCACTTTTAGTACAAACTTGGTATTCGATTCAAAGTTTGGCAAACTTTTGGAGGTTTGCCTTCAATAGAATGACGCTTTGAAGATACAGGAGTTTGTCGTTGGACGAAAAAAATCATGTATTTGTGTGTTGTGATCTTTTTTTGGATGTGCTGCGAAGGTGCCGATAAACCGAGAGACGAAACATCGAAAGATCCACAGCAAGGGAACGATGAGCGTGGGTTGGTTCCCCGAATTTTGTATCACATATTCGATCGTTTGAAGGAAGAGAAAAGTCAGGTACATGCATGCAAAACAAACTAGTTACCGTGACTCTCCAAGACAGAATCACAGCACGCATAATAGTCCTCTGCTTAAAGTTTGCATAATTTCCAAACATCAAGAGTCAGTGACATCAAACAAGGGACTGAAGGAGTTCAGATTTGAATTGATTCAACTGACCATTTTTTTAACATCCACGTGTTTGCTTGCCGTGCAGGATCCATATCACATGGATTTTACAATCAAATGCTCTTATCTGCAGGCAACGTCGTCCAATCTCTCTCTCCCCTCCCCGCTCTCTCTCTCTCCCTCCTCCCCTCCCTCCCACGCTCTCCCCCCCTTCCCTAGTCTTGCTCCCTCCTGCACCTTCGTCCACCACATACAGAAAACTGTTTATTGCTATCATCATGCTACTGATTTTTTCCATGTATTCCGATGTTAAAACATACTAGCTCTACTCGACTATCTCTTAAACTAACGCAGTACGTGGAATTTTTTTGTTGCAGATATATAACGAGCAAGTCCAAGACCTCTTGGAGCCTCATGCGGACAACCTTAGTATCCTACACCTATGCAAGTTCTTAATATAGAGAGGTGACTTTCACATGAAGAGGGTAGTGGGAGAGAGACCTCTTAACCTTTGGCATGTAAGGGTAGGCATGCATCCTTGACTAAACTGCTGCTCAGCCCTCAGGGAGGATGCGGAAGCAGGCGTCTTTGTGGAGGGTGCGTTGGAGGTAGTGCTGCCCTCTGCAGAGGCGACGTATGCAGTCTTTAAGCATGGCACGCAGAACAGGGCCGTGGCTGCAACGGCTATGAATGGAGGGAGCAGCCGCTCTCACAGCGTCTTTAACTTACATGTTGACTCTCAGGCATGAAAACAACATGTTAACTTGTGTGACCGTTTTGAGTTGTAGGGACGCTACTATTAGAATGAACCTCTCTGAATTTTCTCCATTTGTTCTCTACCTCTGTTGATCAAAACAAATTTGTGACATCTTTCTTGTGGTTATGTGAATGATGGCGAGTGAGGATGGACTGCGGCTCATCAGCTTTTGCATTTGGTGTTGACGCTGTATGTTTCTCGTTAGCGTATGACAGTTGCCTCTAATCTGAATTCTTAGGCAGACCTAGACCTGCGATCCCTCGTTGAATATTGAAGCCAGTCCTCAATCTGAAGCAACACTTGGAATTGGAAGCTAGAACTGGACTGGAAGGGAGACTGACTTCCACATTTTTTGGCGCATGCAGAGGAGAGATGCGTCGGGCAACTTGAACTTCCGCGCTTCGCGCTTCTTCCTGGTGGACCTGGCGGGGTCGGAGCGGCAGAAGCAGACGGAGGCAGCGGGCGTGCGGCTCAAGGAGGCGAGCAGCATCAACAAGTCCCTCTCAGCCTTGGGGAATGTCATTAAGGTGACTAACCATTGGCAATAATTATGTTTAGTATGTGGTTGGTATATAGAAGTATGTATCTTGCATCTGGTTTTTGAAGTAGAGCTATGCATTTCACAGTAATAGAAGTAGTAATTGGTAGTAGTACCAAAAGTATGCAATTCTCTATCTGCATCGTTTAAACTGATAAGTTGTGGCTGTGACTGTGTTCAGAATAATAAAGCTGTCAAGGCTTGACAAAAAGGATAAAGGATAAACAAAAAGGATGTACAAGCACTTAAAAGTCAAAATTGGTTCGCTCTAGTTAGGATTTTTCAATCGATTAGTTCGGTCCCTCAGAAAAACCAGACGCAAATATACATATTATTCAGTTTTTAGGATCTTGATACCTACCTCGTCATCATTCCCACCATACTGTACATACGAACACGATACCTGCACGCACTAGAACCGCTAGCCGCCCAAAAATTCGAAAACCTGAGGATACTGAAAAGTCGAATGCATTTCGAACTCAAGAATAAAACTATCTCCTTACAGTCATTGAATTCATAAACGACCTGAGATCCTCTTCCCGTTCATGTTTGCAGGCTTTGGTGGACAGTGCTGACCGGAGGGCAAGCCATGTCCCTTATCGGGATTCCAAACTGACATTTCTTCTCAAAGTAAGATGAATTCTTTGATCCGGAATCAGAGCCCTTTAGAGCTTCGACTTTGATAAAATTTGAAAAAAAAACTTGTGAATATGTTAAGATGTAAGGGTACTGTAGAGGAGAAATCTGCATCAAAACATGCAGTGATGCAAATTGTTCCTTGTGATCTTGTTCTTTGGTTCTGGAAATGGATCATCTGAATATAAACAGGTTAACGTGAAGGACTCATTCTCCTGTCTTCATTCACTTCTTTCAGGACGCTCTTGGAGGCAACTCCAAATGCACTCTCATTGCAAACATTAGCCCGGCGGAGAGAGCCATTGACGAAACTTTATCGACACTCAGATTCGCTCAAAGGGCGAAGCTTATTCACAATAACGCCGTTGTGAATGAAGATGCAGTCGAAGATATAGCCGTGCTTTCCAAGGAGGTTAAACGAC
Source organism: Zygnema circumcarinatum (assembly GCA_037447605.1). Lineage (NCBI taxonomy): Eukaryota > Viridiplantae > Streptophyta > Zygnematophyceae > Zygnematales > Zygnemataceae > Zygnema > Zygnema circumcarinatum. Next base: position 1,132,502 of record CM074811.1, on the reverse strand, counting down.
TTCAACTTGAGAATGCTCAATTGAGAGGTAAGCTTGCTCACACATTATTCTCGTCGTTTGCTCAATCAAGAAGAATTGCGTTTTCATTTTCCTTTCTACATTTTTTTGTTTTTTTCACTCAGATCGATCTCTTCAGAATATCACCAACTTGCAAGATCCTCTTCCGAACGGAGTTCAAAAACTGTTGGGTGAAATTGCGAGCTTAAAGGATGCTGTGTCTTTGGAGAGGGAGGAAAAAGAAAGGCTTCACCAACTGCTCTCCTCCTTACAGCTCACGGTGAGAGAACATTTCACATTTTCTCTTCAGATAACATCCCATGTGATGGTTCTACACATCGCGGCCTTATTGAAAAGCTGGTCCCTGTAAGTTTCCTTTGTGTGATCTTATTGAAATAGTCTGGAGGAATAGGTGGTGCAAAGCAAGCAATAACACTGTTTGAATGTTTTTTTTCTCCTTCTAAAGCAGGGCCGCGATGATACCTGGAAACTCCGTTTCCATATGTCTGAATCCCGTCTGATTGCCCTGGAGAGGCTTATGAAAGAACAGGAGAGGGTTATCAAGCAAATGGGAAGATACTTAAGGAATCACTTGAAGGAATCCGTCAACACATTGGGAGGCCCAAGCGCTTTTTTTCCAATTGCAGCCGAGAAAGGGGTGATCACCGATTCTTTGAAGGAGAAGGCTTCCACGATTTTTCGACTCATTGGGTTAAGTTAATGAAGGATTGTTCCGGGGCTCCTTCGCGCGGCGCTTAAAGAGTAACCCGTGCTGCCAACCCTACCATGCAGATTCATGCTCAGCCTTAGGAAGAAAAGTCGAGATACTATCACGTTTTTGGGAGAGGGAGAGGGAGAGGGAGGTACTGAAAGAAGCAGAACGGCTTATTTTTTAGGGAGTACACGTATTCTTAACATATAAGGCCGTGTGGCACAATGTGTACAATACTTCGCCGCTTCCCCTTTGGGCTGTTACGCATTTCTTGCAAACAGAAAAAAAGTCGCAAAACTGCACCGTTTTGTAAAAGAATGGAGAAGAGAACAGGAACTGCGCTTTACAGGACGACAGTTAAACTAGTTCTTGACTGCTACTGCCCTTAAAATGGTATAATTTTCTCATAGCTGGACTTAATGTTCAACAGAATAATCACAATGCTAACTAAAGCCCTAACATTCTAAAGTCCTAAAATTCAAGGTCGAGGCCCAAAATTGTAAATTATATACACGGGGGGACTGTGTACAATGTGGACCTAAAGCGTGAAATTTCGCTTCCACAGCTATTTATCTGCTGGAAATAAATACCAAGCCCTATTTTTCCTCACTCGCACGCGACTTTTTGGAACACTCTCACCAGAAAGTCCAGCGGTCGAGGAATCCCCCTGAACCCATGCAACACCAGCAGTACCAAATTCAGGATGTCTCGCAGTAATTCACATTTTGCATTTAGGCAACTCGAGACATACTCCATCCGCATCGCGAGTGAGGGGAAGAGTCAAAGATTGAGAGAGAGCGAGCGCGAGAGAGAGAGAGAGAGAGAGAGAAACTCACCCGGTCGGGCCCTTATGATCTTCTTCCGTATTTCCCCGATTGCGAAGATTCCGAGCATGAAGGGTGTCCCGCATAGCCAGTAGATGGACAGGATGGGGCGCGTGGAGAACACCGTCTGCACTCCCGGCGTGTAAAGGAGGAACAGTGCCACGCCCATCTCGAACACCATACTGAAGTTCAGCACCCAGTTGTGCATTCCCTGCAGCCCGCCCAACCCCCCAAGCCCGACCACGCAGTTAGCCAAGAGCTGGAGGGGCTATAGCAGTTAAAACGGTTAACCAAGTATTGAACGGTTTGTAGCCCTCGAACGGTTAACCAAGCATCTTTGCAGCCTTAAATCGGTTAACCATGCATTGAAGGGTTTGAAGTCCTTCAAGGCATTGAAAGAGAGGTTACAACATTAAATAACATTGCAGAATGAGCCAAGGTCAACCTCTCTCTCTCTCTCTTGTACCCTCCACCCTTTCCCTGCCCCTTCCCCTCACTCTCTCTCTCTCTCTCTCACCCACAACCTTACCTGTTCAAAGACGGATAACTTCCGCGTTTTGCAGAGAATCAGGTTCGCCCATTGCGTTACCACAACGGCAAAAAAGTACGCCGACTGCGCAAAGTCAAGTGTCTGCTCTTGATAATACCAATTGGGCATAGGCTGCTTCCGTCCTCCCCACCAATAAAATCCTCCCACGGGAGCATATGGAGTTCCTAGGGACTCCCTATTGGGAAATCCAATCTGGAAAACACCACACAACTACACTCAGGCCTAACAGGAGTGCCACCAGAACCCATTCTTTACGTACAGCAGCGGCAGGAGAGAGAGAGAGAGAGAGAGACGAGCGACGAGGGAGTGGAGAAGAAGAAGGTATCGGCTTTCTCACTAAGTCTCTGAGAGTCTCGTTGCTGCACTGGGAAGGGAGCACTCCTCCCGCAAACATGGAGGGAGGAGAGGAGCAGGTGAGGTTGCAATAGTCCACTCCTTTGAACCCGTAGTAGTCGAATTCACTGAAGGGATCGACGATGTTGGGGTTCACAGGAATAGCGCAGCCGTCATAGCAATACTCGTGGGTGTAGGGGAGTCCGGCTGCATAGTCAGGTGCGGCACAACCGTACCCACACTTAACCGGAACACCTCTTGTATCCACGGTACAGATGAGGGAGTTGGCCGTAAAGTCAAGGTTCGTATCAATTCCCACCAATATCTGCCAGGAAAACAAGAAAACACAAGCTTAGGTGAGTTTTCATAATGCCGAAATGGCTGGTTAAAAAGGTGGGCTTAGTTCTTGGGACGGCGGAGGAAACATGCCTTTAAAGAACAATGACAGAGTGGGGAAAAAGAGAGGACTGTACGCTTGGAATATATCCGTAATCGTTGAGAACAGCCATGTAGGCTAAAAACCCAGCGAAGGTTTGCACTATTCCAATTATGAGATATGCATGAAATATGAGCCGCCCAGTTACAAGACGATCCGATTTTGCGTTACGTGGCGGGCGTTCCATGATGTCTGCCTCCTGTTACGTAAAACGGAAGGGATTCAGTTAAAGGTCGTGGAGCTGTCGTCAAGGGGCTTTGAAATCAACTGCAATGATAACTTAACTTCAATAGTCTCTTCGGGTATCACAATGTGTTATGGTATGGTGAGTGATTGCACCCAATTTCAGAAAGTGAGACAAGTGGAAGGTCCAAAGATGCTGACCTTCTCCTCATACGCCAATGATATGGCTGGAAACATGTCAGTTCCGAGGCAGATGGCGAGCATCAAAACTGTGGAGAGGGGCAGCGGAATTCCGAGTACGACATTGCATAGGAAGGGAATGAGCTCGGGTATGTTGACAGTGAGAGCATAGCAGATGGTCTTTTTCAGATTGTCAAAGATGAGCCGTCCTTCCTCCACTCCGAGCACTATGGAGGCAAAATTGTCATCCATGAGAACCATATCCGCTGCCTCTTTTGTTACGTCCTTTCTGGAAGGAAACAATCATCCACCAACCAAGCATCGCTCTTAGAACATCAACTTAGCCGAGAATTAGCGAGAAGTAGAAACAATACAATAGACAGTCATCATCATTCACATTTCAAAGGAGAAATGAAACGCGTAAAGCTCCCAAAAGTCGCAGTCCGGTCCTCACCCTGCAATGCCCATCGCTATTCCAATGTTGGCCTTCTTCAAAGCAGGAGCATCGTTCACTCCGTCGCCAGTAACTGCCACAATCTCTCCTCTCCTCTGACAGTTCTCCACTATCAAAAGTTTGTGTGCCGGAGAGACTCGGGCAAACACAAGCTGACAAAAATGAAATGACCAAGGAGAATGGTTAGCCACTTTTTCCACATTCCTCACCACTGTCTCCAGCAATTATTCTTCTCCTTCCTCTCTCTGTCTTCAGCACACAACGAGCTTCCAACCGACCATTTTTCACCAGCAATCACTATTTGCATCGCCGGGAGAGGCAAGGAGGAGGAATAGACGATAGATGAGAGGACAATTAGGAGAGCTGAGGAGAGCAGAAGAGAGAGTCAGATGGGAGAGATTGTTCTGTTGTCTTCTCTATCCAGCCACCCATCATGAGAAAGGCGAAACGACATCAGAAGTTCCTGTATACACATCTGTTACTTTCCTGCCCCCACCTGTTCATGGTTGAGTGCTTCATCCCACTTAGCCATCTGAGCCTCCTTGTCTTCAATCTCCATCCAATGCCGAATGTCATCTCCCGAAACCACTATTGCCCTCCCTGCATTCAACTTCTCCTCGTCCAAGATTCCAACCTGCCATCCAAACCCAGCTTTTACCAAAACAGTGTAAGAAAAAGCGATCTGCGGCTGAAATCGACGTGCTCACTTCAAAAGCATTCACATGCAAAAAGGAAAATGCAGCTGTAACGCAGTTAGAGTAACAGTTACAGTTACTGTTTCAGTTGAGCTCAGTTACCTCTTTGGCAATGGCCCGTGCAGTGATGGGATGATCCCCTGTCACCATATATACTTTGATTCCTCCCGTTTTGCATTTGGCTACCGCCGCTTTCACTCCTTCACGAGGGGGATCGATAAGGCTTACAAGTCCCACAAATGTGAGCGAATCCATGGGGAAATTAGGCTCCGGTTTTATAGAAAACTGCCACAGTTCAACCGGATTGCATAGAACCAAGAAATGAGTTGCGCTTCCGAGGTTACACTTTCACACCTTCCTTTTGTTTAATCATGAAAAACAGACAGGATTCAAGCACTATGTTGCCGCTTATTATATGGATCAAACTCTATATTCCATGTTTCTTATCACTAATCAAGGAAAGATTAGCCATAGCCTTTAGGGTCTGAAAAACTCACTGCATGATCGTTGCTGAACCCCTGCAAGTCGCTATAGGCACATCCCAGAACCCGCTCTCCAAACCCTCCCAACTGCTCATAGGCTTGCACGTACTGCTGCCGGAATTCATCTGTGAGAGGTACTGCTTCTCCATTTATAAGAATTTTGGTGCATTTGGCAAGTACCCGTTCTGGGGCCCCCTTCAAAACCAGCACTGGAGGATACCCACCTTCATGTCTGCACATCATGTTCAGTTTCCACAAGGAGATTCCACCTTCAGTTTAAGGAATTACTGGGATCCTTCAAGTATTTGAAACTGTGCAAAGTGAAGCGGAAAGCCATTAATTGTAGAAAATAATGCATGTTCTTTGTGAATTTAGCTGCCATACTTGTGGATGGAAAGCTGCCATTTGTTGACGGAGTTGAACTTAATCTCGAACAGTTTGGGCCACGTCAATCGGACGGACCGAGATGACCGGATCGGTTCGACGAATTTGAGAAGTCCTTGTTCGGATGCATCCCCCGTGCAGTTCAAAGCAAGCATATTGAATCCGGCCTTTTGCATTTCCGCTTCCATGTCCATAATTCCTCCCCCCGCTGCAAAATTTCGATATACGATACAATAAGATACCATAAGATAAACATAAATAGGATAAGATAAGATAAGATAAAATAAGATAAGATAAGATAAGTCTGATCTGATCAGATATCACCTTTCCATGTTACCACAGATATTGAAATGTAAGAACCGATTCGAACGCTAAAGCCCAGAGTCGGACACTTACTGACAAAAGCTGCATTGTTGCATAGGGCACAGATTAATTGCAATTTTTGAAATGTTGGGGAATTGGGGTCGTAAAGGTCCGTTGCAAGGGAGTCTCTGAACATGGATTCCCACTCAAGCCGATTCCGCGGAGCACCGGTTGAAAAGGTATGGCAGTCGTACCACATGTGCTCTGAAAAGGAGAGAGAAGAAACGGTATCAAAACTTGATCAGGCAAATGAAATTTCTTCCCCTTCCTTTTCCTCTTCTCTTTTTCTCTCTCGTCCTTCTCTCTCTCTCGCCTCACCTCCCGCTACCTCAACCCCACTACCTTCTTTTCTCTTCCTTCTCTTTGCATGCTTCCTCTGGAGATGCCAAGAAAGACCAATTCTTCACCAAAGGCACTCCAAGCGTCAAAAGAGAAATGAGAGTATTTTCCTGCGAGCAAAAAATGAGTTTCTATGTTGCAGAAAACGTACGAACTGTCATCCGGTTCTGTGTGAGGGTTCCCGTTTTGTCAGAGGCTATCACTGTGGTTGAGCCCAAAGTTTCGACCGACTCCAGGTTCTTTACCAGCACATTTTTCGTATACATTCTTCTTGCCGCAAGGGAGAGCGAGACCTGCCACACACCCAATGTTTTTTTTCATTATGGGCCTTTATTCCCAGTAATAACGTGCAGTTCTCTTGCCGATATGAAGATAAATGGAGAGAGAGAGTGAGAGTGAGAGGAAGAGTGAGAGTGAGAGAGAGAGAGAGAGAGAGAGTGAGAGGGAACGAGAGTGTGAGGAAGTCATATTATACCGTAACGCTGGCCATAAGACCTTCCGGAACATTCGCCACAATGACTCCGATGGAGAACACCACAGTTTCCAGCCATGCATTGCCGATGATCAGACTCAGGACTCCAAATATCACTCCCATGGAGATGGCGAGCGCGGCGATTTGGTATACAAAGAGGGTTATTTCCCGCCCAATTGGGGTCTGCAAGTTCACTGTCTCCGTGGTCAAACCTGCACCAAGCAACAGACGAGTGTAAGTAAGTCCGCCTCTTGCTTTTACCCTCTCCCCCCTCCCCCTTCCCCCTTCCCCCGTCCCCCGTCCCCCCTCCTTCCCTCCCTCTCTCCCCCTCCTCCCCCCCTCTCCCCATCTCTCCCCCTTTCCCCCTCGCTCCCCCTCTCCCCACTCCCCCTCTCTCC
>CM074811.1:1109107-1125690 GCA_037447605.1 Zygnema circumcarinatum | reverse complement strand
TCCCCCGCTCCCCCTCTCTCCCCCTCCCTCCCTCTCCCTCTCCCCCTCTCTCCCCCTCCCTCCCTCCCCTTCTCCTCGTCTCTCCCCCTCCCTCCCTACCTGCAATCTGGCCCATAACCGTGCGGTCTCCCACGCCTATGGCGATGCCCTTGGCATGACCGGACGCCACAATGGTGGTGTAGAAGACGAGGTTGTTGGCCTCCAGCGGCTGCACGACCAGCTCTCCGGAGGAGTCAAGCAGCAGGTCCGGGGTTCGATCCACAGGCTCGGACTCGCCGGTCAATGAGGAGTTGTCCACCTGCCACGTGTCACACGGTCATTCGAGGAAAACCCCATTTCAGCAAAAAGTGGAGTGCCCAGAGAAAGGGCTATATCTTCGTATGTTCGGAAACTCTCAAAACACCTCAGAATTGGGCAGGTTTTGCTTCTCTCACCTTCAGATCATCGGCCGAGAGAACTCGGAGATCTGCCGGAATCTTATCTCCGTCCGCAAGAAGGACAATATCTCCCGCTACAACTTCCCCGGCATCGATGACATTGTGGTATCCGTCACGGATGACGTGGCATTTGGTGGGAATGAGCTTTGAGAGGCTCTCCATCACATGCTCCGACTTTGCCTCTTGAAGATAGGCAAATGTAGAGGTGACGATTACGACCATGAACAAGATAGCTCCAAGATACAGCTGCATATGAACAAATGGAACTCCAGGATTAAGAAAGGAAAAGAGTAGACGAAGCTTACTCTGGTACATACATGCGTTTAATTCTTCAATCAACCTTGAGACTTGTTTCACAATCAGTGGAGAACAAGTTTCCGTAAAGAACTCACATTTTCTAATCCGGCTCGCTTGTCGAGGGTATATGCGACAAAGCAAAGTGATCCCGCAACGATGAGGAGGAGGGAGAAGAAGTTGGTGAACTGGAGGAGATACTTAATCCACCAGGGGGTCAGCTTGGGAGGGCTCAGCCTATTGGCACCAAACTGACTCCGGTTTATTTTCACTTGCTCAAAAGTTAAGCCCTGTCAGAAAATGGCGGCAATTTGTCACCATGTTACTTTCGAAAGATTGTACTTGATCACATCTAATTTTTAAAGCTGTGGTGAAAAATAGTGCGGTGAGGAAGAAAGCACTCACTAGATCTGGGTTAGTGTTGTAGTATTCGAACAGCCGATCCAATGTCCATGTGTGCTCAACCTGCACTCCGCCAAGAAGGCAATCAGAGAGGGAAGGAAGGAGAGCGAGAGGGAGAGAGTGATGAACAAGAAGTGAGGCCGGACGATAGGAGAAGAGAGAAGAAGAGGTATAAGTCAATATAAGTATTAACGTTTACTTTTTAATGTAAGTCAAAGTGACTATTCAGGCTATTCTCTCTCGGAACGGAAGTTCTATGAAGATACAGAAGCCACAGTAATGTAATGTCTCAGAAAACTGGTCAGGAAACGAGAGGATTTTTTTTCACTATGGTGAATATTAGCCACTTTGAAAATTTCTCGGCAGTTTTCCACAGCTTTTCAAGCAACCTCAAGCCAGAAAATGTAAGATAATGATAGCAGTAAAACATCTTTCCACAAAAAAATTCACCTGGGCATGAGTCAGCGGCAACACTTGGTGATTTAGGGAAGGGAGGCAGCAAAGGAAGCAGGAAGCATGTAGGACAAGGAAAAGGACAAGAGAGTGACAAAAAAAGGGCCGACGAAGTGAAAAGCGGTAAAGAGATAGGGGAGCAAGGACATGTGGAAGACGAGGACGAGAGCGTGGAGGAAGGACGAGACACAGAAGTGAGGAGGGAAGGAGCGGGAAGGAGAGGCGGAAGAAGGGGAAGCGAGAAAAGCGGTTGCGAGAAAGAGAGAGAGAGAGAGAGAGAGAGAGAGAGAGAGAGAGAGAGAGGAGAGAGAGAGAGAGAGAGAGAGAGAGAGAGAGAGAGAGAGAGAGAGAGAGAGAGAGAGAGAGAGAGAGAGAGAGAGAGAGAGAGAGAGAGAGAGAGAGAGAGAGAGAGAGAGAGAGAGAGAGAGAGAGAGAGAGAGAGAGAGAGAGAGAGAGAGAGAGAGAGAGAGAGAGAGAGAGAGAGAGAGAGAGAGAGAGAGAGAGAGAGAGAGAGAGAGAGAGAGAGAGAGAGAGAGAGAGAGAGAGAGTGGGAAGAGTGAGGGAGAAGAGCCCATGAAGGTCATATAACATTTGGTTCATTAAGTCTTAGATCAAGTGAATCGGATCTTCTGATCTCCATGATACAACATTGCGGACTTTCATCGTGTTCGCATCATTAAAATGCCCTAACGTGTCCAAAAAATCACCGCATTATAGATTTGATAAAAAAGGGGTGGGGGACTAAGTAGGTTCCAAGTAGCACCCGTACAAATAAAGCTAAACGTGTTTATTAGGTTAATCTGTCCTCCTCTCCAAAAGCTCGCCTGCTCTGTCAGCAGAACCTTCAAAGCAGGCCCCACCCTTCTTCCCACACTTCCCCTTACCAAACCCTAATGCAGAGAGAGAGAGAAAGGGAGAGAGAGAGAGAAGTCCAAACGCCTGACAACAGCACACTTACAAAGTCCACATCCTTCCTCAGCCTATCCGATCGCGACTCTGCCGCCTTTCCTTTGCGCGCCTCCTCTCCGTTCCCCGCTCCCGCCACCTCTCTCGCATCCTCTCCTACCCCCGCCCTTCTGTCGCCCGTCCCTCCTCCATCCTCCGACCGCTCTACGTCTCTCTCTGTGCGTTCAGCCCTCTCGCCCGCTTCTGTTATCTCCCCACGATCCAGCCGCGCACCCCCGCGTGCCATCACCTCCCACTCCCGCCCTCCCTCCCCCCTCTCCCCCTACTCACCTCCCTCCCTCCCTCCCTCCCTCCCTCCCTCCCTCCCTCCCTCCCTCCCTCCCTCCCTCCCCTACAGCAGACGCGACAAGAGCAGGACGTGCATCACAAGGTGGAAGGTAGAGTGCGCAGCGAGCAAGGGCGCTCATAATGTTGCTCACTCTCCTTCCGAAGGATCGGACGGTCGAGATATTTTGCACGTGTGTGATGGACGGCCACGAAGTAGGAGCTAGAAACGCTTACGGCCAAAATTTTGCTCACGTGTCATCGACGGCTCAGGATCACCGCGGATCTTGCGACGTGGCCGCCAGCCAATCGGCGCGACGCGGTTGAGGCATGTGACGACAAGGGCTCATTGGCCTCATAAACGACATGTTTCTGCCACGTGCAGGTCGGTGAGTGGACCGTCCCCTACGTCGTTTGTCGGCAACAAGTCATAAGATGCCACGTGGAAAGTATTCTACGACGTACGGACTAGTGCGAGCTGGGGCAAGGGATGGCAAAAAGTCCTTACAAGGGAACTTTTGGAGATTTAGATTTCAGAATTAGGAACGGTTTAATATCTAAGAGTTTCAGAGTTTTAGAACACTTTTAGAATGGCCGTCCGGCTGTTGAAGTTGAATGAAAACGTACGGTCGTTCGGTCGGCGAATGTGGCGATGGCCCGTCAGAGAGGTTTCCGTACGACCGTATGGCCATACTGTTGTACGGAGGTTCTAAAAGTGTTTTATAAAACAGCACGACTCTTAGGTCCATTGCACCCAGCTAGTTCCTCGTAACCCCATGCTGCTTTTGTCCATGCACATTTGATGGCATCATCGCCATCGTGAGATCAATGCCACATGAAAGATGAAATAAAAAAATGAAAAAGATAAAATAAGATAAGATAAGTTGAAATATGTCACATTTGATGATGCCATCAAATGTACATGGACAAAATGAGCATTGGAAACGACGAGGAACCAACTGGTCGCAATGGACCTAAGCACAGAAGAAAAAAGCTATGAGCGGAAAACTACGCCTAGGCTCAACAACGCAGCCCGAGAATTTTTTCTTAGAATTTTTTTTTGGAATTCTAATACAATACACGACACGACACGACACGACACGACACGACACGACACGACACGACACGACACGACACGACACTACACGACACTGCGTTCTAATGTCCATCCCTAGCTGGGCTGCTCGGACTCTCGTACGTCCTTTGATGACGTCATGGGAGCCGTATGCTTCCACGGACAGCCCCAGTTCGCCAGTTGGCAGCTTTCCGTTGGTGCCGTACAATGCCTTTACATTCGGAAAAAGTCTTGGTTTCTTACACGAAGTTGGCAGTAGGCCGGCTCTCCCCTGTGCTCGTATTACAACTGGGAGATAATTCCCACAATGGCAGCTAGGATGTGCGCGTATCTGGGGACCCTCGTGGCTGGCTCCACAACGCTGTGGTAGATCTGCCGTACGGTTCGAATTGGGAGAAGGGGGGGTGAGAAATCCCTGCCAGTGAATCCTTGTTCTACTTCCAACTCTCATGTCGATGAGTCCATGCACCATTCATGAGTTCACGCACAAACACCAGCATTGGTCAACATTGGCTTCACAAACGAGCAACTCCATGGGCAATAATCGGCGATATTCTGTATCCTCTTCTTCGTGTAGCACCAAATCACGTGTAGTACAAACTGAAATCTATAGTTTCTGGAAGACAAGCCGCCCAATGATTGGCCCAAAACACTGCTCCCTACAACAGGGTGCTCCCCATCAGCACGGAGATCAGGCATGTACACATCTCTGCTAGACAAGAGGGGGCGGGAGGGAGAGCTCGGACACCTACACCTTATCTCTTTACTGTACACAGCTATGTTCAAACTGGGGAGTGGTGCCAAGCGACATTTGCCAAAACAGCAAATTACATGAGGCAAAACGAGGCCCTAGCGAGAGCCCTCGACTGAGCTTCAAAAGTTTGAGATGGGCTGTTAGTTGGTCTGGCAGCCATTGAACAACCTTTATTATGTGGAGGAAGAGAGAGAGAGAGAGAGAGAAGCCACTGAGCTCGTATGAGAGTGGTCCGCAGGCCTCAGCTTTGGTTGCACTGAACATGGTGCCCTCCCTCCATGCCCTCCTGAAAACGCAGCCGCTGAAGCAGTTCCATGGGGCTGCACACATATTACAAACCCTTCCGTTCAGCTCTAACTCTCTCACACCCAATGGCCCCTCTTTCTCCCTCTCTCCACAGCTTTACTATTCCAATTCCCTAGCCTCTTGCCCTGCCCTGCCCTGTCCCTGCCCCTCTCTTCTCCTCTCCCCATCCCTTTTCCCAGTGAAAGCAGAGAGGGCGCAACTTACAGGCCTATCTCCCCAGGTCGTCTCATTCGGAGCTGATTGTCTGCCATCACTCTCACTGTGTCCCCTGTCTCGGGGCCTGCAGGTCCTGCTGCTACTGGAGACGGGACTTCTGCTCGAGGGCTCCAAAGCTGCATGAGGAACAATGTCAACACTATATGTCCGTATTACTCCTATGCTTTCGTTTCAATTTCTGTTAAGCACACTGAGACTGTGATATACCCTTATTTTTCCAATAGAAACCAAGGGTAGAATACTACATAGCTTCTCTACTACACGATTTTTGTTCAATTTCAATATGAATAGAAGCCCTCACCTGTATAGGTAAAACCACTTCACTTCAATGATAAACGATTTCGGCCCAATTTCAGTTTGATTTAAGCTAATCGACTGACAGCGAGACAGGCACTTCGATTGCGAAGAGGATGGAGCATACCTTGATCGTGTCGTCAATTCCGCTTGTAGCGATAGTACAGTCGAACGGGTGGCATTGTACACAATTAACGACTGCTCACAATGAAAGAACAAAGGCATCACCAAAGCTTGTTTTGTTGAGCAAACAGCATGTCTCGTACTTTGCATGGCAGTGTCTCATTTCCAGGGAAGGACACCCAGAAACCTTACAAGTACCCTTGGAAACTCTGTCAAGACGCAAAAACTCTACAGAATGTAGATTGAACTCACCATGTTCATCTCCTGCCAGCATCTTCACTAACCGCGCTGTTCGTTTCTCCCAAATGAAACACCTCCCATCGTCACTGCCGCTAGCAATGAAGTCTCCTCCTGTGAAAGTAACGTACTACAAGTAAGTTACTTGGACCTTGGAAAATGGAGAGGTAAAAGTATATAAACTACCGGTCACTCATCATTTGAGTCGCAAGGTCTTTCATTTGTTTCAGAGGCCCTCACAATGCTGACAATATTACATTCAGTTGAAGATGTCATTCATCACTCTCACCCAGAAAGCTCGCCTGTTTGATGTCTGTGCCCGTATTGCAGTGCCCAACAAAACGTTGCCGCATATCAACAGCCCTCTCAACCTGCAACCCTTTCGGCCTATCTCACAAATGAAAAATTGAAGGAGGAGCTCCACAAGTCGGACAGCAACACATTGTTGCACAGTAGACTTTCAAACATATCAATGATGAAGTCAAACATTCAAAGAGAGACGGAGATTCAGCTTCAGAAACTTACTGCTGCTGCTGCTGCTGCTGCAGAATCGCTGCTACTACTACTACCACCTCCTGCCCCGATAGCCTCCTGCTCAGAGCCATCACTCTCCACTTGTCGCCATCGCAATCTCAACCCAATGGGACTCTCCTCTCGTCCTGCATTCGGCCCCTCTCTCCTCTCCTCCTCTTGGGCTTCAACCGGTGAAGCTTCCACCTCCAACCGGATTTCGCTTTCATAGTCTCCATGGCTTTCTCTTCCATTCTCATCCTCTCCTTCATCTCTTTCCGCCTCCTCCATGGATTCTTCATCCCACTCTGTTCTTGATGTCTCAGGCTGAGGTAAGTGAGCTTCACGAGACATGTGGGCCCTCACAAAGCTGGTGATGCTATAGATTCGTCCCCTCCTCCGCTCCTTGCTTGTAGCCCTGCCATCGTTTCCATTAATGTGACTTTCTGCAACCACAAGGAGGATATCACATTCATCCATCACTCCGTACTTAGTTTTGAGGTCAAACTTCACGGCGTTCAGTCTGAATAGGCGATTAGCCAGCTCTAAAGACTGACCGGAGGAGCGGTCTCTTCCAAAGTACAGAAGAAGAATAGAAGAATTTTACATTGTACAACTACCTGACCACATCCATATGATCAGATGGTAGCGCCCAGTAGTCCTTCAATGTGACTTAAGACTACAGCCCGTGCTTTAGATAGCAGTCTATCGTTTACGAATAAGGTTTGAACAGCACAGAATGCACTATGGAAAGATGTGTACCTAATGCCATCTTTTCCCGCAGTTTCTGGACAAGTACTGAATACTCCAAATTATCCGGAACAAGCTGGAGAGCTCTCTCAGCAAATAGGACTGCAATGCTGTCCTTTCCTGTCTGCAATATCACACACAGCCCCAATTCTGTTATTAACAAACAAGAGAGCAGAGAAAAAGGGGAAGGGGAGGGGGGGGCGGGGCAGCAGGTCTTCAGAACATATAGGGAGGGAAGGTGACGGGTAGAGGCAGAGGAAGGGGAAGAAAAGGAAGTGAAAGGAAGGACGAAGGGGAAAGAGGGGCTTGGCGGAGGGGAAGCATCAGTAAGGCATTCCCCAGCAAAGGGAAACGCGTTGTGAAAACGTTTAATGAAACACAGAGATTGGGTGCTACATGTTCCTCACTTGTGAGAGGGCTTCAGCCATGATATGGTGCGCTCGAGCAGAAGAAGGATGCATTTGCCGCGCCTCATTGCAGTCTCTAATGGCCATGCTCGCGTCACTCTTCCACCCTCTCTGCAGTCTCCCACTATCACCCCTGTCATCAATATGCTGCCGAACTCCCTTCCGAAGGCCGCAATCTTCAACATACGATAAGCTATCCTTGCATCTAAATGGGTACCCCAAAAGGAGCAAGACAGATCTAACCCTCTGCTAGACCTGGGTAAGGCTGTGAATTTGGCCTTAATGATGCACAAGTAATATCACCAGTGCTTACAAACGCATTGGCACGCATTGACGATGATAGTAACGCATGATATTGTAAATGACCTAAGCATGAGGTGCTTGCAGTTACACTCTCTCTCTATCTCTTTCTCTCTCTCTCTCTCTCTCATGCCTTCTGATGGAAGGGCTCACCTGCACTAGCGCGGCCGCACGAACGCACAGACACTCATGTCGCAGCTTTTGCTCAATTACATATCCTCTTGGGCGACCATCCAAAACCTCCCCACAACATTCTATGGCATGAGCTAAACTTCCGGCTGAACCATCCTCCAAGCCTGCCTTCGCCTCACTCAGAAGCTCCTCACATTCCTGCTGATAGGCCCACTTTCTGCGATTTGTACTACTGCTGCTGCTGCTACCGCTGGATATGAAGAAACTCCTCTCATGCTCCTGTTCCGGAAGTGGAGGCAACATCACTCTCTGGGACAGCTCATCGCCACGGTACACTACCGCACCACCACTACCTGCACAGAAAGTTTCTTGTAACAGCGAGGAGTCAATAGCTGTATGGATGAGAAACGCCCAGATTGCAAAACTCGAATAACAGCTAATTACGCACAGAAGAGAAAAGACACGACCAATGGAACTGGAAAGGGAAGGAAGGTAGACCATTTGGTCATCTCGTTACTATCCTTATCACCACACATTCAAAATGAGTTGTGGCTATTGCCTTAACGAAAGAGAGACTGCACAATCGTACCTGCAAAAGCATCCATGAGGTAGACGTGCTCATTACTGTAACTCAAAAGAGCCTCTCGGCCGTCGGGACTGAACGTCACGTGTGTGAGATGTAACCAAGTCCGGGTCTGTAAACGATTGCCCCTCTGCCTATGTTAAATGTACGACCTCCTATGGGAATGGGTGACCAAAAACAGCCATAGGCGATGCAGATTGGCCGATACCCACAATGTGATAATAGACGGGCAAATTGACAATATCAAAAGGGAATGGTTGAGTGAGGGACTCACACTCTCCGATAGATGA
The DNA here is from genome assembly GCA_037447605.1 of Zygnema circumcarinatum. Taxonomy (NCBI): domain Eukaryota; kingdom Viridiplantae; phylum Streptophyta; class Zygnematophyceae; order Zygnematales; family Zygnemataceae; genus Zygnema; species Zygnema circumcarinatum. The sequence goes on along the minus strand of CM074811.1, from coordinate 1,116,897 downwards.
GCCGGTGCAAGATAACAAACGGGGAGGGGGGGCTTCTCTGCGGGCTGACGTCTCACAGAAGATGGGCTGGGCAGCATGCGTCGATCGTAAAGGCGAGCAAAGGGGTCGCTGGAAGAGAAGGCATTCATACAATGGGGCATTCACTCTTCTTGTCCAAAACAGCGTGCAGCATAGGGAGGGCTCGTCCGTTTCCATAGCACAAATCTGGAGTTACTATAGGTACAGTTACAGGGCTGGAGAGTACCTTCCTCCGACCAGCAAGTAGTATGGGTACGTAGGACTGATCGCACATGTTTTGAGTGCTAAACACTGTCGAGGGGCATCAACCAATGATCGCTTTGCTGCTCCTCGCAAATCGAGCTGTCACACGAAGACAAGTGTTGGTCATAGGTTGAAACTGGGTGGATACGGGTCACATAATTCCATCGTCAGCGAAATGGCTGCTATACTTAACATAATCGATGAGACCTAAAGATTAACAGGTTATATTAATAATTAATTGATTATAATTAAGGTATCTTAACATTAGTGTTTTGTGTTGGTAAGCTGGAGGTCCAATCCAGGAGGAAGGCAGCTTACTAATATACTACGGCATCTTGAATCTTCCCCGCCACATCCCTCCTGCCGCAAGTCGTGCTGGCGAAGTGTCCCATCTTCACCGGCACTCCATACGACATTGGGGTTGCCCTCTTCTACCTGCACTCACCCCGTACTTTGTTAATTGATCTGATGGCATTCACATCATGCACGTTAGCATGTTATGGCTCCTTTTGACTTGTTAAGATCAAGCGTCTTATTCTATGATCAGAAAGTCTGCATATATTACCTTTTTCTTGCACAAATGCATATTATATATGCCAGGAGGATATGAAGGACAACCTTGCAGGAGGAGTATGAAAAAGCCTAAATGTTTTGGCATAAAGCGTGAATCAATATACATGGGAAAGGGGGGGTGTGAAAGGGGGGTTTGGGGGGGGAGGAGGAAGAGGAAGAGAGGAGCAGGAAGAAAACTAACTGCAAGCTTCTTCACTCGACGTGGGAAATGGCAGGTGAACACGGTGGTGCATTCAGAACAACGTGCATCTCGCCCTTTGTCCTTCGAAGTCCTGCTCATATGATGCACTCTAACCTGCAAAATCCACCAAAAGTGCCCAGCTCCCCTGTGAGTTCCGCTTGGTACAAAAAACTGACCGATTCGTGAGTTCAAGATATTGCAGAGTCTAGCTTTGAAAATAGACAACAATCCAAGATACTGCAAAGCAGTCAATAGCACTTAACGGCAGAGGAACTGTAGATAATTCTTCTACCAGATATGTCAATTGCAGCCATAATTCAGATGTCACTATCCAGGATAAATATGCAAACTGACCTCGCCATCGCCGGCACCAGAAACCACCATATTGTCACCAGTCTCAGGGAGAAACTTAGAGCAGAAAATGTTCTGAGTGTGTCCAGTATCAATGCTGTGAAGCATGCGGCGCTGTGCATAATCCCACAGTATCACCTGAGCCAGTGCAGTTGTCAACAAAGGTTCAGCAGGCCTTGTGGGACGAATCACAGAATACCAAGCAAAGAAGCTTTCAGACGCTTGAAGTTCACTAAAGCTGTGCTATATGAAAGGGTTGTCCGTGATACGGACTCCCTGGAAAAGCTCAAAGAACAAATTACATGCTCACCCGCGTATCATCTGAGCCGGATACGAGAAGGCTGCCAGACTTATTCCATGCAATGGTATTTACGCAGCCTGTGTGACCCTGCAAAGTGCAATCACTTGCAGCCTTATCATCAAACAAGTCCCTTTTTGTGTACTGTCACAAAAAGTCTGTGTCTTTCCAAGGACTATTTCCTTGCATCCTTGAAATGAATTGAAAGATTAAAAAGGTCATTCTTTACCAAATGCGATGAACTGTTAAAGTTAGTGACAAGTATTTTTCTGGAGTTTCTGAAACCGCATTCCTAACAAACGGTTTTTTATTCTCTTTCTTCTATAATTGCTCTTTGTGTTGAAACGCTATGGTGGGAACTGGGGGCAGTTCCTGTCGATACTCAATCCCTTAATGAAGAGGCCGCCTGAAATCTCTTCAATATGCTTTCTTCTAATTACACAATTACACAATATTTCGCCAATTGTCTTTGTCCTATACTACTGTGTCGTGAAAAAAATCAACCACGATCCACGAACCAGGCATGCTAGACCTCATCCCACGTCTTCCCTTTCTGCAGACAATGCGAACCCTAGCCCTAATTTTTTCCCTTCTATCTCACAATAGCCTACTTCTTCATTTTTCATCGATGCTTCTTTCAAGCCAGGCATGTCTACATGATTTTGTCCTTTATACATTTGAAATTCTCCTAGGCCTTATATTTAACACTCCCAGTCTCCAAATCTCCTCCTATTACCACTCCAGTGCTCTCTTCTCCTCGCCGCTCCTCGTCTCTACTTTAACCACCCAGACTCGACAATACGGTCCCTACATCCGACGGAAATCTAAGGGCTCACCTCCATGACGGAATCCAGGCACAGCCGCTGAACAAGAGATGCATGCACCTGCGCTGCTCGGCCGAACTGGAGGTGCTGCCGGGATGCCTGCACCTGTCCAGCCATGGCCCCGCCTCTAAAGCTCTCTTCTCGAATTCAAATCTTCTCCAATTCTAGATTCTGAAAGCAAGGTCTATAGGCCACACTAGTCCCTATAACCCAGCATAACACGTACATGACGTGCATCCATGCATGCGTGCTGGGAGTCCCTGCACTGTAAATGATGCAAAAATTCGGTAAGGCGACAGCTAATAAAAAATAAACATTTCTGTACCTCCCATGAATCCGCCACGGAACGCGCCTCCAGCAGGTGGAAAATGTTTCCATTTCCTCGCGACGGACGCCTCATGTCTGCCCCTCCCACCTCTTCACCTCTCCTCTCCCCTTCCCTCCCCCCACTTCTTAAACCCTCAACATGATACTCACACGCAAGCGATGAGGAACGCGAGCCTTCCCCACCCCCCCCCCTCTCGACCGTGGCCCTCCGCCTCTCTCCCTTCCTCCCTTTCTCCCTCCGTCCCTCCCTCCCTCCGCCATGGCTGGCAGAACGGGAGGGTCGTCTCCGCACCTTTCCTCGTGGGCTCCAGGATCACGCGATTGGCGGATCGACGAGCCCGCACGTGCGAGAAATGACTCGAGTACATGTAGTTTATTATCCAATGGAGACTCGCCACGTGCTGAAAATGGTCCACGTAACGGGATTTTGTTGGAGGACTCTCCAGTAGACAACGACGTGTCGATATGGAATAACGGCTCTAGTGTGAATGGGACTTAATACGCAGTTCCGTTCACCGTTGAACTGCATACATGGAGTAGCGTGAAGCGAGGTGGCATGTTTTTGGCCAAGCATGGGCCGCCACGTGGTGGCCAGGTGGGCGCCGGGCCAGATCCTGGTCCAGTGGCCCGTGGGCAGGTCCAAAGAAAGGGACAGAAAAGTTTTAGAACGGAAAGGTCATGGTTCGGGCAGATTTAAATTATGTTTAGCACCTGTTAAATCTGTTACTGATTGGCTTCTTGCTACAGCGTTATAGTGCTTGAGCTACTTTTTATTTTCTACCCGGACGAAGGGTCTGCTCGTTGGAAATGTTTTCGTGTGACCGGTGCCATGGTTCCAAAGGTTTCAGCAACAGCTGGAGGCTCCATTAGCGCGTTCAAGAGGGAGAGGGAGTGAGGTAGAAAGGAAGTGTGTGAGAGAGAAAGTGAGAGAAAGCTGCATGCTTTAGGTCCGAGAGCGTGTAAGAGGCAGCAGCGTCTGCTTGCTTGCTCGCTCGATTTTTGGAATCTGTCATCATGAGGTGAGACTTTGAATGATGTATCTGCACTCCCCTTTAAGAGCATCAGAGTCTTGCATTTTTTCATGTACGAAAATGCTCTGTTGTGAAAGGCTCTTAAAGTCGTATTAGAAACATTACTTCAACCCTCGAGCACCTTGGCTGAACGAAAACTGAATTGGCTAATCAGATACTCGATCATGCACCCTTATTTTTTTGTCTAGAGGAATCTTTGCCACTGATCTCAACGTCTTATCCCTTTTCCCATCCGAACACTTCAAAGTGAAGCAGGAACAATTTATCGGTTTTTTTTCTTTTTCTGTGTCTTTTTTCTGCAGTACTGCGACGTATGTGCAGTTGGCATTGGGAGGAAGCAGCTTAGGGTTGGAGAGGGGGCGAAGGAATGCCGGCTCCATTCGTCATCAGCTGAATGCTCAGGTTTGACTACTTCTCACAATGATCGATATCATTGTTTCTTGGATTTTTACAAGCTCATGAACTTTCGCATGGCTTGCTTGCAATGCAGGAAGGGCAAGGAATGCCAACAGCCACTACGTCAAATTCACTATGTTGAATTTATGTATGGAGCTTGAAGTATGCTATTGGCTCAGGACTTGTTTGGAATGCGGTTGCAGCCATGATGAATGTTTCTTCGCCGTTTCGTTGTTCCCCCGTTCCCTCCCTCTTGTTTTTTGAGGTTTCATTGCGGATCTGGTAATGCTACTGCATTGTGAAATTAAGCAATTCAGAGAGATGAAGGGAACGTCTGGTCTTAGCAGGTTAGGCTACTATTCAATGTCCTCTTGCTTATATAAACGGCGCTCTTTGTTTGCAAAGTGAAAAAACTTTGCTTTCTGTTGGATGTCCCTTATCGAGTGCATGGCCCAGTGCCAACGGGCCATATCAAGCCGGTAAATGCGAAATAAAGGCAAGTAAGACAGTAGAATGAAGCGCATGTTCTTCATAATGCGAGGAGCATTTCGCCTCTTAGATACGTGTTTGACTGGACTCCACGCTTTCCACCAAAACTGTCGGGTTTTTGTGTTATCAGATTCCTCCATGGACTCGTGCTGCATCACTTAAAACCTGCTCGTGTGGACGAGCGGTTGTCCGTGCATCCGCATCCTCACAAGGTACGAATCAAACCTTCATTGTATAAACCACTTTAACCACTTTTAATGTATGAATGGCGCAGTAATGTAGGATTTCTTTTCCTAATTTCTTGCGATTGGAACTGCATGGCTCCATTCTTGACCTTTCCTCCTTCTTTTCATCCGTAATATGCTACGTTTTCATGACGGTATACATGTATGTGGCGACATGCCTTTCGGGATAGATTTATTTCTTAACCCTAACCCTAACCCTAACCCTAACCCTAACCCTAACCCTAACCCTAACCCTAACCCTAACTCTAACCCTAACCCTAACCCTAACCCATGGAAATGGAGCACGGATTTATTTACTTTTCTTATTTTTGCTGGTTTGTTAAAAATGGGCGTGGTCTTGGGGCACAGATAGTCCTGTTGGTCGCAGAGAGCTGCTTGCAGGTGCTGCAGTCCTTTTGGCTGCAGCACCTTCCCTCAACAACGAAGCTCTTGCGGGAAGTAAGGCCACTCCCTTGGTTAGACTTTTGTTGGTACATAAAATATACGCTTCCATCTGGATGCACCTCCTTTTTTGTGGTTGGACAAATTTCAGGCTTTTTATGCCTATTTCCTTCCCCCCTCCCACTCCCTCTACTTCTCAACCCCCATTCCCTATTCCTGACCTCCTCCCGCCTCTTCCTCTCACTCTTCCTCCTCTCCTCCTCCCCCTCTTCCTCTCACTCTTGCTCCCCCCCTCCCACTTCCCTCCCTCTTCTTCCCCCCACCCCCGTCCCTATTCCTCACCTCCTCCCCCTCTTCCTCTCAACCTTCCTTTTGCTCTCCCCCACTTCCGGGCCTCCTCATCTCTCTTCTTCTCCGACTCACCCCCCCTCTCCCTCTCCCTCTCCCTCATCCTCTCCCACTTCCTTCCTCCTCCCCCCTCCTCTCCCAGTTCCTCCCACGTCTGCCCCCTCTTCATTTCACTCTTCCCCCCCCTCCTCCCCTCCCCTCCCTCTACTTCGCCCCTCTTCCTCTTCCTCCCCTTTCCCCTCTTTTGACCCCCGTAAAGCCATGATTATCCATCCAACCTTTGCTTGTCCTTATCATGCACTACGGACTTCCATCCTTCATTTGGAAACCGTCGTTAAAACTTAATCACGGTTCAACGGGTATTAGTTATCAAGTACTTTGTTTTATTCCGTATTTGTAGAATGATGCCATCCAATTTTAACTGGATTCTTGGATAGAACTCGTGACTTCGGGACTCTTACAGCGTGCATCAACTCAGACGTCCTGCATGAGCTCTTGACATCCGTAATCTAATCGCTGCCTTCGTGCTTGGGGACTTTGTACAAATATTCAGAAGCTCCAAAGGGTTACGCTGCTCACCAGGACTCTATCGATAACTATGCTTTTTTCTACCCTTTTGGTTGGCAGGTAGGCTATTTCTGAACCTTATCTCTGCATGTCCTGCCAAGTAGCAGGGCATGCGGTATCACTTTGTTGGGCACTTGAATGTAACTTTCAAATATTGTCCGTACCAAAGCTGGATAAGCTCTCTTGGCTTAGCAACCTCAACTCCAGACAGGAAAAGCGGTTTGTAGAGAGTGTAATTCAGGTTTTCTTTTCCACTTTGGGGCATACAGGAGGTTGCAGTGAAGGGGCAAGATGTGGTTTTCAAGGATGTGATTGAGCCCTTGGAGAACGTTAGTGTGAACATCATCAAGACTGAAAAGACTTCTCTCGCTGAACTGGGTTCACCTAATGAGGTTCGAACTGCAAGTCGATACATTGCTTTTCTGTGCATGTAGCTCTCATTTCTTCCCACCCCCTCCTCCTCACTCTTTCCCTCACACACTTTCTCTCTCTGTGCTGCATACGCACACACTGGGTGATTCCTGAAACCCAGAGTTGCTTTCACCTCTGATCACAACCAGGTGGCCCGGACTCTGGTGGAGAAGGTTCTGAGCTCGCCCAGCCAGAAAGTGACGCTGGTCGATGCTAAGGAGGTAGGCTGGGAAAAGCATCCTCACAAGCACAGTCAGAAGTTGAGCAGAGAGAATTGTCATTGTAAGAATAGAAAGAAAGGGTTGGGGGAAGAGATTCAGAGAAATGACGAAAGAAGGGCAGGGAGGAAGGGAGAGAAACAAGGGAAGGGGCGAGGAGTACGAGGGCCCTTCCCTAAGTTCTTTATTGAATCTGAAAGGCATTCTGTGGATCGTTTTGTCGCTTTCCAGCGTGAGACGGATGGGAAGACTTACTACTCGTTCGAGTTTCTCGCCCAAGCACCGAACTACACGCGTCACGCTCTCGGCACTGTGGCCCTTGCCAACGGTCAGAACTGTTCTTGGCCTTTTCTTCTCACGATCGTGTAGAGACTGATGCTCTCATCTACTGGATACTTCACTACTTAAAACTCGTAACATGCTTAAGACTTATTTTTCCCCTAAATTTTTTAAAGATCTCTAGGGCCCAGGTCTCCCCTTCCTCTATACAGAACTAGCCTCAGTTGAAGCCGCACAAGTCAGCGTGACCAGTTGCAATTTCTCATGGCACGAGGCAGGCGGTCCCAATTCTACTTCTCTTAATTGAATAAGGCTTCCATTAGGGGTTCTACTGTACTTGTATCACGAAAAATAAAATGCAAAATAGAGTCCTGCAGACGCAACTATGAACCGTATTCTGTGCTTTGGTAGTCACTGTTGAGCTCGTTATATCAACTAACTCCTCTTTGCCCTCTCCCTCCTCCCGCTTCCTCCTCCTTCCCCCCTCTCCCCTCCTCCCTCCTCCCTTCTCCCCCCTCCTCCCTCCCCTCCTCCCCCCTCCTCCATCCTCCTCCCTCCCTCCCCTCCTCCCCCCTTCCCCCTCCCCCCCCCTCCCCTTCTTCCCCCCCCC
>CM074811.1:1049275-1109097 GCA_037447605.1 Zygnema circumcarinatum | reverse complement strand
TCCCCCCCCCTCCCCTTCTTCCCCCCCCCCTCTCCCTCTCCTTCTCTCTCCCCCCCCTCTTACGATGAACTTTTTCATTGCAAAAGGACCAAACTCTGCCCTTGACTGTTGTCCTTCCGCCTCCTTCTCCCCCCTGGGTTCAATGAACTCAAACCGTTTGGCGCTGAACGGTTGCAGGGAGGTTCTACACGCTGACGACAGGTGCCAACGAGCGCAGGTGGTCCAAGATGGAGGACAAGCTCAAGGCCATTGCCGACTCATTCGTGACCTTTTGAGTCGCTGTCATGACAACACACGCGGCAAATCCTCCCTGGCTTAAATATGTTGCTCCGCATTTTGCTATGAGCGGACATTGCGGGCTTGCAGATCCATTTTTGGCAGATAGCAGAAGCGTAAGTTATCTCAACTAGGTTTGTTGATTTGTTGGTTTGCTGGTGCTGCTTATTATTTCTGTGGTTTTTTCACTAATGAGATTTTTCTCCCGTTTTCCTTCCCGTGTATACCGTTCATCGTATTTAGTGTGGACGAACTTTATTAGGATATGTCAGACTTGAAGTTACATTCCATGGCCTCTGTATCAAGCCCCTAATTGACATGATGAAGGGCCAAGAGGGACTTCGCCGTCTCCCCACAGGCACGTGTTGGCAGAGCACTCCATCAGTGCTGAAAACTAGTCCTATCACAATCCCAGTGAGGTGATGCTAGGAAATTGAAGAAATTGAAGATAAAGCCTCCCACTGCTTGAAGGAACACTGTTGCACAAACCCAAGAGTGCGCATTGCGTCGGAATTTGTTGGCTTCGCTACCATTTTGTTCAGGCTGTGTCAAACTTAGTAATCGTCAATATTACTGAAACGAATTTTTTGAGTATTCTGGGATCATCGTGATTCGACTGTGAAAGTACTTTTTTTGCCTTTCCGCTTTGCATTACGTTGGCATAATTACAGGGAGCTCTTCCCAATGTCTGACGACACCTGCTACGAAGCAGATACGCCGAATCGAGTGAACAACGTTTTGTTCGTTTTAGTGACGTCTGAAATGCCCTATTGTTGATGTCAAATGTGATAAACACCCTTTTACACAGACAAGACACTCGACCTGTTCGGGACGCTGTAGAAGAAGCGTCAAGCCCATTGGAAGGAAACCACTCAGAAACGAAGCTGCCTAGGCGAACGAGAATGTGGGATGGGCATGCAGCATGGCAGAAGCATGGTCAGGGGGAGCATGATGCAATCAGCATGTGAAGCGTGGCCCATACAAAGCTGCAAGGTCACAATGCTCCTTCACAGGGCAAACGAGAAGGGTTCAAGGAAGTAGGTGGCCGACAAGAGCATGTCAGCTTCGGCTGCATGCAGCAGATTTGTCAAAATCATCAAATAAAGTACTCAACAACTCATTTTCAACAGTACCACCGTCTGATAGGAGAAATTGTTACCTGAAATAATTTTCATCTCATTCCAGCAAAAAATAGCCAGACAAATCGCTTTCAAAAAGGATTCTACGATCTGGACTTGCACAGGCCAAACGTACACATAAAAAACTCGGCAGGTTTTATGACCCTACAGTCGTAATCTTTTAAAGCTGACCTGTCTCTCTCTCTTCGTCGTCATTATCTCTACTGTCCTCCTCCAGCCGCACCTTAACCGCCTCCACCGCTCCATTTCTTTCCGAACATCAGAAGCTGCAGCTGATCGTAGCCGGAAAGCACACCAGCACCAGCGACCGCACGGAGAATATTGGCGCCAGCACCCTTGAACAGAGACATCGTGCCCTCCTTGGCGACAATCTGGGAAAAGGCATCCATGGCGCTCTTGTACTTGACAGCCTCACCGGAGGTCATCATCATACGCCGCCGAACAGTGTCAATAGGGTAAGAAGCCAGACCAGCACCAATGGTGATACCCCAACCAAGGAGGAAGGACGCCAAGAAGTTACCCTGCATTCAAAAACCCTCGAATAGTCAGCTATCACAGCCAAAGCCTTATCCATGGAGGGCATCAAACGTAAGACACTCACTTCACAAATAGCATGAGAACGACAGGTCATTCAAGTTGCTCAATGTCAACACAACAGATGCCTTAGCAGATGGAAACGTCAGACTGCACACTCACCTCCAGAGGTCCAACCAGAATCACTGGCTTCAGGGAGTCATAGATACCGAAGTACAGTCCACGGTAGACAATAATACCAACACAGGAGATGGTGAATCCACGGTACAGTCCCGCAACACCATCACTTGCAAGAGTCTTCCTGTAGACATCAAGAAGACCGTTGAACTGGCGATCGCCACCGCCCTTCTTGGCCGACTTGGCGTCATTGGCCAGACGAGTTCGAGCATAGTCAAGAGAGTACACAAAAAGAAGAGAAGAAGCACCAGCAGCTCCTCCTGATGCCAAGTTGCCAGCAAACCACTTCCAGTAACCATCCTTGTCCTTCTTGTACCCAAACAAACGCTTGAAGTAGTCCTTGAAGGCGAAGTTAAGAGCCTGCATCATCCACAACATTGAGCAAAACGCATTAAGATCGATCTCTCACGAGGTGGCCAGCACCCTAAGGAAAGACGACATCCGAGCTTCCGGAGGCATTCTGAGAGTGGAATTGAACACCTCACCTGAGTGGGGAAGTAACGGATCACGTTGGCAGTGTTGCCACGCCACAAGGACACGAAACCCTCTTCCTTGATGGTACGGCCGAAGCACTCTCCAATGCCCTTGTATGGCTTGTCGAGCCTGCCAGACTTCAACATCTCATCCTGATTCTGAATCAACAACTTCACACGCTCAATGGGAGCAGCCGCTGTTTTCGAAACGGCGGCAGAGACACCACCCATCATGAAGTCGATAAAGAAACGAGATGACAGTACTCCGCCCTTCTTTGACTCGGCCGCGGCAGGGATGAAAGTTGGAACCATCAAACGTCCTTGCAGAGGTGTGGAAAATGCAGGGTTCACTGGGAAGCTTGGCACAAGAGCCTCCTGCATGGCCGGGGCCATGTGGTTCCTGGGCGCAAGCTTGCTGCCCAGATACGTCTGCTGGAAGATCTGCGACATCCTCGGTTGGTCACACATCTTGCCTGCTGTAAACCAGCAGGAAGATTCCCTGTCCAAACAAACAATCAAGATAAGTACATGACAACATTTAGAAGCAGACTACACGTCAAGGCTCAAGATCCACATTTTAATGTAAGAAAAAAAATACTAGTCGGACAACATAACATACGGTGAGAGTTTCTAACTCGACCAGGGTCACAGGTGAACATTGGACATGCATATTGAAAAGAGCCGTTTCCTTTCACGCGATTGATGAAAGGAATAGTTTTTCATTTCCAGAAAACAGCAGAGATCTCCTGTTCGAGAAGCAGTGCTGAAAGGTTGGGGACTAAGCAATCAAATGTCTTGAGATCAACATAATATATATGCTCAATGCCAAAGCAGACTCCAATAATACAGTTCTGCACAATTCTTCCAGAATGTCACACTCAGACATTTGATCAAGCTTCAGTGGACAAAAAGACCATCAAACTTCTGCTGCATCCTACTTATTCGTTCACAAAGCCTTACAACGATATAAACTAAATACTATAATGATCAGGACTTCAACCAAAATAATACACTGATCGCATCGGTCAGTCGTCCAGTAATGTTCGGATTCAACGAGCTTGCCGGATCTGACTTCAGAGTACACATCTGGATGCAACTTGCTCACGTTTTTACAGAAGTTACTCAATCATACAAAATCAACACGTAGAAGTCTCACAAACAGTGCCGTTCTTGTACAGCATAGGCTTCAGGAAACAGACTTGCATTGAGTCCATAAACAGGAGACCATGGCAGATCTACCAGGCAGCCATATCTTCCGCCATTACCTTGAAGGTGGCAGCCCTTGGCCGCCCTTCCCTGCAGAGCACTCTCTAACGACGAAGGGCTTGCCTTCAACCTGCTGTTCAAGCACGAGCGGGCAGCTGAAACATTTCCGCACTTGCGAGAGCGTGAGCGTGAGTCAGACTAATGCAGGTCCTTGCCCGCGCGTTTTTTCTCTCACTCTTAACAGTACGGTAGGCACCTTTTTTTCGACTCAGAGTCGAAACCCCAGTAGAATTCGTCCGTCGTGAGTCAAAACAGAGCAACAGATTTTTGGCTCAATGGCCAGTGGGAGGCATCTTGACCGTTCAAACGAAACTCGTTTTCAGGCTGCCCGGGGGTTTTGGAAGGAGAAAAAAAAGAGTTCGGGTGCAAGCTAGGGGACGGCGGCTCCCAGGGTTCAGGGTCCGCCTGCCATACGAATCTTCCTTCCGGTTCCAAATTCGAAACATCCTTTTGGACAAAAGTGTACGAAAACGGGTATCGTACAATCTGGTACAGTACCAGATGTACGGAGTACAGACATCTTAACTGATTGGAATTATTTGCAAAATTTGTATCTCGGGCAGAGAAAATGTGTCGTTGGACTCCGGGTGGGTCCATTTTGGCCGTCGTAAGCTGAGACACGTTCAATCGACGGCTGAAACATCCCGTGGGAAAAATTTAGCGCACCTTGAGGAAAGGAAAAAAAGGGATGAATGCGGAGAACGGCGGCGCGCCTTTTCTTTGGGTCGTATTTTCGCCCTCTTGGTACCCAGTTCGGCGCTCGCTTCGCTCGCTCGAAGCTTGCACATGAGAGGGCAATGGCGCTGCCGGAGACGGAAGGGGGCTGCTGTCTCCCTCCCTCTCCCACTCTCCCTTGATATGATAAGCAGCCATGGATTCAATGGTCTACTATATTCCTCTGTCTGAGCTGCCTCGGCCGCATGCCGCTCTCCTCCCACGAGGTCCTCTCTAAGCAGCTGTTGTTAGGTTGAGGGTTCGCAGCTGTACTATGCTGTGTTGAGAAGAGGCTGTAACAAATGAATCTTCCACATGGACTCATTCCAACATTCTGCTATACTCGGCTCGGTTTCGGTCACGGAATGTCCATGATGCGAAGCTCGTTGCGATACTTTGCATCCCCTCTTTCTCTCTCACATGCAGGCCATGCAGGCACCATGTCGCGGATGAAAGGAAGAAAGGGAATGTCCCTTTCAAAAGTGGATTTTTTCGTATTGTGAGCAGCAGGGCCATCAAGCGCACATGGCTACTGAATAGATTTGACTGTCACCTTTCAACCTCACAGAAGGACTTTCGAATTGACAAGTGGCATACACAGCAATTTTTTAGTAAAAAAAATCTCGTTCTCAATGATTTTCTTTATGTCTGGGATACACAAAGTGTGCTCTTCCTCAAACAAATGAGTATCGACGCACACCCCTAAAGCAAAAAGAGTTCATACCGCTGTTGCATTCCCTGAAGCTCTTCAATAACTGAGACGCGATTTTGAAAAAAAAAGCTATTTACATTTTAGAAATATCAAAAAGACCACGCAAAGCATCTCAAAAATATCGGGCGCCCTCAAAAAACATCTTATCCTTAAAGCGCTACAAACTGGGCCCCATATGCACACAAAGCCACACTAAAACCGTTAAGCGCCTTCGTCTGCACATCGATCGACTCCCTCGAGCTTCCAAACCGAGTCATGAGCACCTTCAGGTCCTCGTCAGGGGTCCTTTGACTTCTGAGATCCGGCTGACTGGATGTCGCTGACAGTATCCTTGACTTCCCCGGTGATCTTCGAACTCAGCTCATCTATTTTGGCAATCAGTTCTTGCCTGTTGGGCTGCACATAAAGGCCATTGGGTGCTCCAAGTCAAGTCGATGATTATGGCACTGTATGCAAAACACTTCAACAAAATACTCTGCCTACTTCTTGCTTATTGACTTTGTTACTGAAGCGTAGTTCATGAAACAAGTAAAGCAGAAAGCTGAGGGGAAGATATATGAAGTTCAGACATTCCTTTCTAACTAGGCCAGTAACAACAAGCAAAGGACGAAAGTTGGATTCTTAGGTCATGTTTTTTGGTGACTGTGCTCTGAGCCATGTGCAGTAACAAATAAAGTTCACTCAGCAACACCACATTCAGAAAACACAAAAAATGACGCCTGTGCTGACAGGGAGAATGCAGTCTGAATCTCAAAGGCAGTGTCTAACACGAACTTACAGTAAATAGAAGATAGCGATAGACAAACCAGCCCGTATACACTATGCCGATGAACTCGAGCACCTTGGGAAGCTGCAATAAAAGAATGCGGTATGTCATCAGGAAAACCTTGAGCGACCTCTCCTTTAGCTGAGGAGATCAAGGGACAGACGAAGGATCACTAGGCCAGTGCCACTGCTTCACACAAAGCTGGCTACAGCATCAGCGAAAGCGTCTATACTACTCACCAAAGAGGCAGAAGCAAGACGTGAATGTCAGCTGTTTTTTGTGGATGCAAAAAGCTAGTCGAGATTAGCAGGGGTTCTGTCTGACTGCGAGTAGCTTCTCTAAACAAACTATGGCGTGGCAGAAATACAAAACACTTTTCAAACAAGGAGATCAGTGTCGTAGCATGAGGCTGGTTCATGAAGAGCTGCATGATGCTGAGCTTTCCCAGCTCCTACACTGCTACTGGAGGATCATCATTCTGCTTACCACTGGTACAGAGTTGAAGGCCGAAACCAGGGCTGAGGAGAACCAAAGGAACGCCACAGTGCCCGCTGAGTAGGCAAGAAAGGTAGGTTTGTCCTCCACCTTCTCCCACTGTCATACACAGGAGTGACGGTAAAGTTGCAACCTTATCCCACGACAGCAGCACTCGCCGCACGAAGCATTGCAAAGCTGAGAATCTTTCGTTTCTTCCAACTTTTTAAGATGGCCGCAATCTAAGAGAGCATGACTTGCAGGTGAGGCTTTAACATGCTCGAACCTCACCAAAAAGCAACAGAGAATTCCCTGACTATACTCGACTTATCAACTGATTTCCAGGTGGACATCACCACCTTCAACATTGAAAAGCATTGTCGTGCTTACTCGAGTCTGAACATTATCGAAGAAAACTTGCAATTTCTCCGAGGCCTCTTCAGTGGATGGATCTTCCCGCTGAACAGCTTTGACTGCTATGCGCTTTTTGCAAGGGCCTGCATTTCATTAGAAACAAAAACGTCAAAGTAGGTGAGGGGTTAAAATATACGCTGCGTTTGACAAAGTCAGAATGACCCTTTTTGGGAAAGCTGAAGCATAACATAACACATGTGTATTCTAAAGGTTCCAAAATGCTTCTGAAAGTGATAACAGCAAGGTCAACCATGTATGCATAATGTAACAGAGAACAGTTTCACTGCCAGTAAAGTAGAGTGCAACGTAGCGGGTTTTTTCTTGATAGAATCTCGCAAAAAAATGTATCTCACATTTTCCACATTCCAGATTTAAGGCAAAAAATCGAACGCGTCTGACTGTCATGCAAACGAAAGTCTGTTCAACTGACGACGATGCAAAGCCTGAACGAAACAGGAAGACAAATACACAAAAATCGAGAAAAATCTCGCTCCCTTGAACAGTTATTTCAAGTTGAACTCCAGTACTACGAGTGGCATCTGCAATATAAAGCATTCGCCAACGAAAGAATCGAAATACATCCACTAAATAATGAAAGTGAAACTACATAAATAATATTGCTTTGCTTCTACTCCAGAGTTTAGCGAGAAGATGAAGATTCGCCAAGTTTTCAATCATTCAGGCTCTCCAGTCCAAACATAATTCAGCGACGTTTTAAGAGACCAAGTCGTAGCCTTCCACGAACGTATCCAACATATATATATATATATATATATATATATATATATATTGGATATATATATATATCCCTGGCGCTCAAAGATTTGGAACTTCCTTACCGATGCTCGGAACCTTCAAAGTTTTTCCTTTATGCAGAGGCCCTCCCAGGAAGCTCAGCGCTCCGACAACTCGTCTGGAGTCATCAAAATATTCCTTTGATGCTGCTCTTGCAACAGAAACGCTTGCTGCGCGCTGGGAGGCGGTAATCATAGCAGCCATTGCGTTGCAAGCTGCAAGAGAGAGCCCTGCTCCTCCTCCCTCTCCCTCTCCCTCTCCCGCTCCTTCTCCTTCTCCTTCTCCTTTCTCCACTCCTTTCAGTTTCTGCTTCTATTTCTCCACCGCACCATAGCGGGACGCCGTCGACTTTGTAAGCGGAAACAATGTCAGTTGTTCAAACATAGAATTAATACTCAAAAAATAATTTCTTCCCTACCAGTTGTACTGATTCAATGTTGGAGGGTGTGACTGGCACAATTGTTGCGTCACAACGTGGAACTCAGTTTGAGACAGATTATCGATGTTCAGATTTACTATATTAAACTATTTTTCTTACCGCCCGTTATAACGGGCAGGCGCCGGACACCAATCGCTTCATCAAAATTTCGGTTCACGAAAGGCTCTAAGCCAACAAAACGGGCAGAAAAAAAAACATTCTTCCATCAAAAACCTTTCCCCGCCTGTCGCTCTCATCGGTTTGAAAAATAAAACCGCCGGTTTGCCCTAAGAAACCACAAACTCCAAGATAATTATTTCGTGGATGATCCCCCGAATCTACAAAATTTCAGTGTGAAATCGTGCCCGAATCCGAGCGCGCCAGTTGGAAAGCGCCGGCGGTTCTCGGGAGATCCGTCTCACCCTTTCTCTGTCAATGGGAGCGCGCCACCAGGCGCCACAGGCGGATTTTTTCACCACGTGGCAGACCTGCATGCCCGCTATGCGTGACCAGCCGAGCTGGAGCACCACGTGGCACCCAATGGAACCGGAAATCTCGACCGTTCCGCGGGACGCTGCGACTTGACGGCCTGCCACGTCAGCTTGACTCGTCGTTCCGTGGAACGTTCAAACGTGTGTGAACGTGACACGTGGCGCGGAGTAATCGGAGCCGTTGTGGTTTAACGGAACAGCAGAGAACCAAATTCGTTTTATTCATTTTCACAAAGTTTTTTTTTTTGCCAACTAGTTTTCTTGCAGAAACCAGGTTTTTGGGACATTTTGTCAGGAGCGCTTTGTTGAGAAGAGTTGACGGAGAGCGGGAGAGAAGAGAGAGAGAGAGGGAGGAGCTTGCACGAGGGAGGGAGCAGCTGCAGCTATGGCCGCCTGCGCAGTCACTTGCACGCTTTCTGTGGGGGCAGCTGCCGCTGTGTCGACCTGCAGTCATGGTGCATCATCTGGAAGCTTGAGAGTGCAGAAGAGCATCCTCGGGTCGTCGATCAAGTTCAACATTGATCGTTCTGGTGAGGAGAGATACTGCGCACTACAAATTCGTATTTATTCAAGTCGTTTTTTCTTGTCATCACATTTTTGTGGACTTCATTCATATATTTCAAGATTGCCGTTCCGATGACGGGGTCTCCGGACCAGCAATTTCAGAGAAGTTTGCATTGTCGTTTTTTAGTTCCTCTTCATTGTTTTGGCGTCCCGACAGTTGAAGATCAATGAGTTTTTCTGTTTCGATGTGGCATTGCTGACACTTCGTCCTCGCCTGCACAAAAGACTCTCTGTGCACGCGGATTCTCCTCACAGGAAACGTAGATTTAAAACCTGAAATCACATCATGGATCTCTTTTCATTGACTGCTGCGTGACTCGTATCCATTAAACGGGATAGTAAAAGTGATGCTGTTGCAAACATTTGGCGATCTGGTTTGTTTGTGACCTTCAGTTTCTGGAGGTTGTTAATCTATTTTGAGAGCTGCGCGTTTGATAGCTTTTTTCGAAGCCTGTGTTGACCACACAATCTCACCGGCTCCTTCTCACCTTGACTTGTTTAAATCATGGAACTACATGAGCTCTATGAAGTCGAGATGTCCTGCTGCCTGGATTAGTGCTGATAGTTCTCTGCTACCCGCGCTTGTAACTGTATATAACAGTGCGTTGATGGTAGGCTTTGGCCATTAGCTAGGCATTGCCTGACTTACTAGTTCATGACTTACTAGAACAGAAATGTTGTGTAAAGCTTTGGCGCTTAGTTTCAAAGCCCAGTTTGCCGGATCGTCTGATTAGGGTTTTGTTGGTCCAGACAGTGCTTAACTTCACTGTCGATCCTCATTTTGAGATGATGCTTGTTTTGTAAGGGACTTCGTTTGATAAACTATTTGGTCTACAAGCTGTCTTCAGCGACGCCATCCTAAATATTTTGCGGATTATTTCTTTCCAATCGAGGTATTCTGTCTTCCAGAGTGTCAGGTTCTAGTCCATATGCCGTATATACTATGAAAGGAACTCCGGGGAAGAGCGTGTTTGAACTGCTGGTCAGAATCTGCAGGTCAGAGTACATGCCAGATTTAGCTTGACTGGACAGGGCCTCCTCTTTCTCCTCCACCACTTTCATTCTAAGCGATCAAGTCAGCTCGAATGTCTGGTCTTGCGATGTATGCACGGCAACTCGACAACTTTAGGCTTGAAAGTCTGTGAGGCTTGCCTGACTAAAACATTTTTCTCAATGCGGTCAATTCATTACTAAGGTCTGTTCTGCTGCAGAAGGAACTGTTTTTTTTGTGTTACATCTCCAACAGTCAGTGTGTAGGCCGCAGTCATTGCATGCAGACACGAACCTTTGCTGCGAAGTGATTGCATGTTCCTCCGCTACTTTTCTATGGATAAACAGGGAGCTGTGTTAGGGTGTTGAAGGTCTAACATGACTCTAGAAGCGTTTCGGACTCTGATAAAGGACCATACTAGTTAATACAATGGTCCTTTACAGACGCAAGAGGATGTATTGGTCTTGGAAGAACCTCGGGAGGGTTGTAAGTAGATGCATTATTTGTTCAGTCATTGGTACTCCTGAAAATGTGGAAGCTGAGCTCAAAGGAAATTGTGGATGTACATCATTATTGAATTAAGTTCACAGAACTGCCTGTCGTCTTTCATTCCCTTAATGGCTTGCCTTCTGGTGTTTCACTCAGTTGCCAAGAGGAGAGTTCTTCCTGCACCAAAAGCAGTTCAGGAGGAGACATCAACTTCGGAGGTTACAGCACAGACGCAGAAGGTCATTGCTGATTTGCAGGCAAAGGTAAGACCTCACGGTTTCTGACCTCGCTTTGTATTTATGATTTTATGCTTTATGATTTTGGATTTCTCATACAGTTTGCCTTGCTTTTTTGTTAGGCAGGTCATTTGTCTGAGTTCTATATGGAAACCCATGGTGCAGATCTAGCTTCTAACCTGTCTTAGATAGCAAATGCTGGTGATAGCATGATCAGACTTGCCCTGTGGCTATCTTTTACCATCTTTTTTAAATAGAATGGATGTCCTTCTGCCGCAAAACAGAGACGGAATTCGCTTATGGACAAAATTTTAAGTGCTTTGTTGAGTGTATAGCTTTCACTCGCCGCTTTAACAGGAGAACTTGTCTAAGTCGTAGTTGAGCCCTTACGTTGTTTGCTTATATGTGCAGTGGGAGAAGGTGGACGACAAACCCTCTGTGTTGATTTACACGGGAGGTGCGTTGGTGGCCGTATGGCTGTCATCAGCAATTTTGGGAGCCTTTGATTCCGTGCCTATCGTAAGCCCCCTCCCTTCATCTGGAAATTTGCTTGGCTGGACAGAAAGGGTTGGGATCGTTGAGGAACGAGACTGAGCGTGAGAAAGGGAGGGCAGGGAGAATGGAAGAAATTGCAAAGGACATATGTTTCATTCCAAAAGTCCACCTTTGGAACGTTTCATTGGAAAGACTTAGAAGATACGTTTGTTGTCTCTTTCATGATTATGGGGGTTATGACTGGCCATTTTTTAGCTTTTCTGCGGTTTGTGGTTCTCATTGCGTCCACAGCTTTCCATTCTTAGAGGGTGGGAGTTTTGTGGTTGAGTTATATCTTCTGGTCCATCCGTACTGAGCAATAGTTCTGAAATTTGCTCTCTTCTCTTGAATACTTGTCAGGTTCCAAAGCTATTTGAGCTTGTTGGTCTCGGCTTCAGCACCTGGTTTGTGTACAGATATCTTCTCTTCACGGTAAGTTCCAACGCAGGCCTTGTACAGCAAATGCCCCGGATCACCTTAGCAGTGTAACGTCGTACTTCCATGTGGTCGCCTTCCGTTTGCGCTCTGGCGGTTTCTGACAATGTTACCGCTGAAGATTTCTTTTGCACATGTCTTTCCTCTGTCCTTCGTTTCTCAAATAATTGGCGCAGTCCGTAAAGTGATTATTTTAGTATTTTTTTTTTGCATTGCAGCCCAACAGGCAGGAGCTATACCAGAAAATTGATGAGATCACAGGCAAAATCACTGGAAAGGATTCCACTGAGGAGGCCAAGTGGACAGGTGGCAGTGGCAAGGCCGCAGCAAGCAAGGGAGACACCGAGCCATAAGATGTCAGCAAGTGGCTGAGGGGTGCAGCAAGTTTTGGTCGAAGAGGTGGTATTCGCGTTCTTGTGGTGTGTACAAACGGACTGGGGATGCCCAACACTCTGACGGTTCCCTATAGCAGAGCTCCAGTTAATGTTCCTTTTCTCCAAAGGGGAGGTTTTGCCTTCAGACCCGAATACCATTCTTGAGCAGTAGAAACCTGCAGCTCCTTGTTCGCCATAGGGGGTTGTGAGACAAGCGAGGGTGGGGCGAGCTTTGGAGGAGAGGCTGCTCCTTCCCTTCCTGCACGAAGTGGAGAGTCTTCAGAGGTCCCTTCTGGTCCAGTAATGAAGATTTTGCAGACGCCATTTTTTTTGCACAAGCATGCATGCTTCCTCTCTCGTACTTGCTGCATCCTCCTTAAGGGTTTTTGATCCAGAGGTTGGGTTGTCATGGTTCAACCTTCTTCAACCGGTTGAAGATCCGGAGTTGGAAACTGAGTTCAACCTCTGAAACGTTAACTTGTTGAACTTGAACCGTTCGCGCGTGCAAGCCGGCTGGAGGGAGGCTAAATGGGGGCGTCGCTCCGAGCTGGCAACCGCCAATAAAAGAGGGCCACGTGGACACCACATGGCACCTTAAGAAAACACCCCAAGAAACATGGACGTGAGACGCACTATTTGCCATTGTTTAATTGGTATCGAGATTTCGCCAGTTTTCCCTGGTTTTCTATTTGGGCATGACGAAGAAACGCGAATTTTCTAGAGGTTCGTTCAACGTTCCCCTTTACCAACTTTTTGAGCGTGTCCGAGATTACGACAGTAAAGTTGAACCACAGTTTATTAGTTATTTAATTTCTTTTTTTCTACTTTAACTTCTGAGCGGCTCGGCCTTTTGACGTGCGGAATTCGGCCTGTGCCGCAACTACGGAACTTCAGCTGCTTGACCTGCGGATTTCGAATTTCAGATGTATGGCACATAGCTGGCTGGTCCCCCCCCTCCCCACCAATTGGAGGCCCTAAAAAACCATTCGGCTGTTGTGAGGGTAACAATCACATTAAAGGGCGTCAACTATCGAAAAACGAACGGAGAAATGGGCACACGGACACAAACAGTCCGACCAAGGCCGTTCAACGAAAGAGACGCTAAGAAAATAGAACGATTTACTCTCTATCTCTCATCGTTGGTCACAGAAAGGATTGAAGAAACTTCTTGTAAACAGTTGTAAACTCCTCCTTGATGGGTATGATGTGCCCGAAGCCATGCCTCACCACCACCCGCCTTTCCTCATTATACATCTCTACAAGCCTCTCACTCTCCTCTGTAGAAATCTGCCTATCTCCCTCTCCCCCCCCTCCAAATATATGGAGGGAAGGGCAGGGAATACGTACCCTCCTCTCCCCATTTTCCATAGAAACGTCACCTTCACTACTATCTCCCGAAAAACGAAACCCCGAGCACAATATCACAAAAGAAAAAGGCGGGTCCTTGCAGGGCTTATCTTCTCTCTCTTTCCCAAAAACAAACGCAGAGAGAGCAGAGGCGACGGCTGCTCCTTGAGAGAATCCCAACACGCCGTCAAAAGGTCCCCTACTAATCAAAAGCTCCAATAGAAATTCCTTCGATTCCTCCCATCCACCCCTTTGGCTCATATACTGAAGCGGCGAAAAAGGTCCCTTGGCTTTCTTGAACTCCCAAAGTTCTTCTTTTCCACCTCTCTCCACTCCCTTATCCTCTCGTCCTTCAGCGTCACTTGATTTGAGCTCCTCGTTTTCCTTAGAATCTTCCCCTTTACTATCTTCTCTACCAACTCTCTCCCTCAGTATCGCACCACAGGACTGACCCCTCCCATCTTCCAATGAACAGACATCCGTATCCACTAGCCACGCATACCTTGGCCTGCCTGCCTGCGGTAGAAAGAATCTCTCGCCCTCTGTCTCCCTCTCCCTACCTCTGCACACTTCTCCTCCCACCCCTCCCAACTCCTGTCCGACACTCTCACCCTCTTCTCCCACACAACCGTTCACTCGTTTCTCATCATCTTTGCCAAATGACCCTTCCTTTTTTCCTTTCCTATTTTCTCCCTCATTATGTTGTTCCCTCTCACCTCCATCTTCGATCTTCCCATCCCTCACTTCCCCTCCGCGAGGTTGGTATAGTAATGGAACTGCATGTGGAGCATCAATGAAAACAAATTCTGCAAAATTTCGGAGTTTCTTTTGCAGTCCGGCGGTCCTCCCACGAAACTGAACCGCAGATTGACGGAATCCATGTAGACATAAAATTCTCAGTTTTCGAGGCCTTCCATGGCCACAACTTGTTCTCCCGGACGACTCGTCTTTGAGCTCAGCCTTTCCATTCCCATACTCAACAAGTTCACCCTCCTTTGTCCTTTCTTCTCTCACATGGGCATCCCGTTTGAGAGAAGAGCTTGTTTCCATTTGTCCACTTACTCCTTCCCCCGTTTCTTCCCCTTCATTATCATATGATATTGAGGACTTGGGCATCATGGCCTCACTATTGCTTTCAGGATGTGGCAACAATGCGGAGGCTTCTCCCTTGGAGCATAACTCACATCTGTAGGGGGGAAGCAGCCCTTTCCCCCTTGCCTCCTGTTGCAGCCCATGTTCCTCCTAACAGCCAAATCAGCTCGGAAACAGTGTAAAACGAGGGGGAGGGAGGAATTCCACTCTCCCTCGGACTTCCCAATCCCTTCAAAGCAGTTCAACAGGAATGACAGGCTCTAACATCCAACCGGCATTTAACAACAATTCTCGTTCATCTCAACCTTCTCGTAACCCCCCCCCCTCCCCCCTTCCCCTCTCTCGCCATCTCTCCATATTCCCACCCCTGCCCCTCCTCCGCCACTTCCCCTCCCCCTAATCCCATCCTTTGTACGGCACCCCCTGTCCCTTCTTCCCTACTTTCCACCTCTCCCTTTCCATATCCCAACTACGCACTCCCTCGCCCTCTTCCCTTCTCTCGCCCTCCTCTCTCTCTCCTTCCTCTCGCTCCCTATTCCCCGTCCCGTACCTGGCAGCCATGGCACACAATCACCAGCATGCGACAGCTGGCACAGCGGCATCGTGCTGAGTAGTCATCATGTGAAGCTTCGCAGATAAGACAAGTTCCCACAACAGTCTGGTCATTGCTGCCGACTGCAATACTGCAAAAAAGCCATTTCCCATCAAGAGTGCATATGGTTGTCATACATTTCGCATACAAAAGAAACATTGTCAACAACGATTATGCTGATGCTTCACTTTGAGAGGAGGAAGGCTTTTATAAAGTAGCAGTCTTTCCTAGCGAGGAGGTCATTCTTCGACCCGCTATTTGTTCCAATATGCAAAGATTACGACCTGATGAAACGGAGTCTTACAGTCTTTACAGGGAAGACAGAGGTCCAAGAAAGATTTTTTTTTCCCTTCTTGTCGTACCGATGATCGAAAACGAAATTCTTTCCAGAGAAATACCCGCCATCAGGATATGCCTCCAGGTAACGCACTATCCCTCCTGAGAGCTGCAGAGATTCTAGAAGGGAAAATGAGGAAGGGGAGAGGAAGAGGGAGCGGGAGGGGTGGGTCGGAGAGAAAGAGGCGACAGGAACTTCAATCTGCTCTGGCGATAAGCGAATGCATCGAGTAAATAAGTTAGTTCTAAAATTTCTTTAAGACTTGTGAAAAAGTGGGTCCCATGCTTTCAAAAAAAAAAAGTGAATGGAGGTAGCATCCTGAGCAAAAATCAGACTCATTTCAGACCCTTCATTTGAAGTACAGAAGTACAACCATTGAAAGCACATGCAGATGTTTCATATTTCAAACTTTCCTACTGAGAGGTCTTTTATTGCTCACACGAAGAAAAAAGAGAAAGGAAAGAGGGAGGAGAGGGGCGGGGAGAGAAAGGAGAGAAGGAAAGTGGAGCTTCTCATGTACCGAATGAAAAGGTACGACTTCCTACCTGGTCCACTTTGTTAAACTTTGGGCCCATAGCTCTGACATAGGCTGAGGCACTCTCACATCGAACGCCTCCTGTGCAATACCTGCGGACATTAGCACTCATTCAGAGCGGGAGAGAGATAGGCGGAGAGAGACACCAGGGGTGAGAGAGGGGCGAGAGAATAGGACGAGTGACAACGACAGGACAAGAAAGGTGGAAGAGGGTGGAAAGGGCAAGAGAGAGTGGGATAGAGGAGAGCATGAGAACGAACGAAAGGAGAGCGGGAGAGGAGTAAAGAATCGTACCCATGCCCCCTTTAAGCCTCACCCTCTCCCCTTTAGCTCCTTTTTCCTTTCCCGCTCCCTATCCTTATCTCCCCGATCTCACTCTCTCGCTCACTCTCCTTCTCAGTCTCCCTTTCTCTCACCTTTCTTAATTCCTTACATTAGAATATGTCGATTTTCAAGCCGATTCTTCTCCCCTTCCAGCCACTTGGGCAGATCGCTGAACTGCCGAATTGGAGCTTCCAAGACTTCCACATTTGGGATGTTTTGAAACTTTCCGATTCGGCTTTCGTACACATTTCGCACATCCAGAACTACCACAGGCTTGACCAGGGGCTCTGCTTCCTCTCTTTCCTTTTCTCCCTCCACCCCTCTCCTCTCTCTCCTCTCATCACCCCTCTGGTCCTCAAATTGAGCATCACTTTTGCTGTCTTTCACGTTTTCGTCAACACTCTTCTCTTTTCTTGACGTTCCCCCACTATCTATTGTGAGAGGCACGGGAGCTGCTGGGAGTGGGTCGGGAGTGGGAGAGAAAGAGAGAGGAGGAGTGGAGGTGGGAGTGGGAGTGGAGGTTTCTGATGAAGGGCAAGCTACAGAGAGGTCCTTAGCGGAGGAGAGTATGGAATGAAATTGATGAGGGCTAACATGACGCCCAGCAATTTCCAAATTAGGGTTTGTGTCTGGTCCAAGCGTCACGAGCTCCTGTAAGAAAAAATGAAAAAATAAAAAAAAATGTGACTTGAAACATAATGATATTGCCTGAAGGCCTGGATGCCTGTATAGCTCTCGGCACACAAACACTTATCCAGTCACATCCCTCAGTCTGTCTTATATTGAATGCACTCCAACATAAGGCCCAAAGGTAACTCCACGGGTTCTTATGACTTGTAAGTGTTCGAGATTTGTAATATCACCTTCACAACTCGAACAGAGAGAGATGAAAATCCGGTCTCCGCTGCAATGCGGGTGTCGAGGGGCCCACGACAGCTGTCAAGCTTAAAGTCGCAGTGAGCAAAGTTGGGATGCGCGCCGACTGCTTGAATGTGTGCTTTGAGAGCTTCCATAGACCCTCCCACCTGGAGAGAGAGATAGAGAGGCTCCGAGACGGAGAGCGAGAGAGAGGGAATGTGTGAGAGGGGGGGGGTGGGGCCGGACAGAGCGAAAGCATGGAGTTTTGCGACTCCTATATCGACCACTTCGCATTTCATCGAATTCGTCGATTTGATATCCTTGGAGTGGTTGTGCAGTTTCCAAAGTGCGAATGTGACACATATTTTAAAAAGAGAGAGTTAAGCATGTCAAAAAAGTGATACATAATTTTGGCTAGTCGGCTATTTTGCTATCCATCGCAGGTCAGGCTAAAATTTCTGCTTTCGTTGTGGGAAATTGTTACATTCTTGACATTCATGATCGATATCGTAAAATCCACAAAATTTTGTTACAGAATTTTGTAACGACGAGGCTATCGAGAAGCTCACTGCGTCATTTATGCACTGTGTCTCATGGTAAACTTGTGGTAATATTTCAAGAAAGGAGGGGGGAGGATAAATATGAGAACGAGAGAGAGAGGGACTGAGACAGAGAGCGAGAGAGACCGAGAGAAGCACAGCTCTAACCGTGACATTGACGCCCTGCTCGGAGACTCGCACACGGCCGACCAGCTCAAGGCGGCGGCAGAGGTCACCGAGCCAGCCCGCCATGGCGGCCGGGTCCTCCAGCGCCGCATAGCTGTAGTAGAGCGCCACGCCCTGCTCCGCCATGGCTGCCGCCCCTCTGCAGACTGCGTGGCAGGGCCGAGAGAGGGAACAGAGCCGGGATACATCTCAGAATATCGAGATATATAAAACATAAAATATCGTATAGTACTAAATATATCGCAATATACCACGACTCGTTCAAATCGGCAGTTATAGATAGCGATATATCAATATGATATATGCATATCGATATATTTATATCGAGATAATTCTCGGCGTATTGACTTGGGCCTCGGGGCGTTCGATGCATAAAAGCGGGGGTTCATTCGTCTCAGAGGAGCGGGCGAAAACCACGAGGGGAGCGGGCGGAAACCACGAGGGGAGCGGGCGAAACCACGAGGGGAGCGAGCGAAACCACGAGGGGAGCGGGCGAAACTACGAGGGGAGCGGGCGAAACCACGAGGGGAGCGGGCGAAACCACGAGGGGAGCGGGCGAAACCACGAGGGGAGCGGGCGAAACCACGAGGGGAGCGGGCGAAACCACGAGAGCGGGCGAAACCACGAGGGGAGTGGGCGAAACTACGAGAGGGGAGCGGCCGAAACCACGAGGAGAGCGGGCGAAACCACGAGAGGAGCGGGCGAAACCACGAGAAGGGGAGCGGGCGAAACTACGAGGGGAGTGGGCGAAACCACGAGAAGGGGAGCGGGCGAAACCACGAGAAGGGGAGCGGGCGAAACCACGAGGGGGGAGCGGGCGAAATCACGAGAGGGGAGCGGGCGAAACCACGAGAACGGGAGCGGGCGAAATCAGGAGAGGGGAGCGGGCGAAACCACGAAAGGGGAGAGGGCGAAACCACGAGGGGAGCGGGCGAAACTACGAGGGGAGCGGGTGAAACCACGAGTGGAGCGGGCGAAACCACGAGTGGAGCGGGCGAAACCACGACTGAAGGAGCGAACGAAACCACGAGGGAAACGGCGACACTGCGAGGAGAGCGGGCGAAACCACGAGGGGGGCGGGCGAAACCACGGGGAACCATGGGGGGCCATGTGATTCCATTCTCTGCGGTTTATCACATATCAACGGCCCCATACAATATGGGGCGTTTGGTTTTCTCGAAGGGGCCATTTCCTTGACGTTCACTCATCAATGTGGCATTTCAAGCCAGAAACAGAGCCTCAGTTCAACCTCTCCCTCCAATGCATGAGCAAATGAACAATGCCTTCCCCATGTAGAATTCACATGACATCTCCCCATATGCCATTGGCCGACCATACATAAGGAAACATGATTCATATGAAACGCTATTGCGAAACAATTATAATAAATAGAAATTGCAATGTTTGCAGGTTGGGTACTTTAATCTGACCCCCTACAAATTAGGGTTACCTCTGCATGACCTGTTGACTCGTCGCTAGGAAGCCTGCATCCACCAGTCTCTGCCTCTGCTTTGCCTGTTCGACCACTTCCTTCAGAGCGCCCTCCACTTTACTGAAAGTCGACCGCACATTTTCACTGTCCAATGCAACGGTGCGGTACACACGGAACACCCTAACGGTGTTTTCACGAGGGGTGTTTTGCCGGAACAAATCTACAAACTTGTTTTCTATGTACCTGCATGCGGAGAAGCAGATCTGAGTGAGTCAACAGCTTGCCCATCGCATGATCACATGCCATTCTATCATGACCGCTCTCTCTCCATTCCCTCTCTCACTTTGAAAGCACAGATTAACAACAAAGCAATGTCCGTACTTGTACGCATGTTCAATTTCCCGTGCTCCGGTTCCAATCGGTTGATAATCTCCAAACCACTGACAAGTATTGAGGGGAGACTGCACATCCCACCACCCGTTTTTCCAGACCAAGGAGCTTTAGAGGCTTTAGGGATCGTCATAGAGAGGTGCGCGGCAGAAGCAAGAAGTAACTTTGAGGCTGGAAAAAGGAAAAGCTTACCTTGAGGGCTTTTTTCTGGAACAAGTCGAACTTATTTAAAAAGAGAAGAAAAGAAACACTCTGTTACAAAGCCAATCAAAAGATCAATGTTAGCTTGTGGCTGAGTTCGTTATCTATATGCGTCTCAAATGATCTACTTCCATCAAGAACTGTTTAAACGTAAGATGCGCCATTGGTGCAGTTGTTCCTAATGTTGACGAGAACGAAATGAGAAACACGACCCTACTGCTAAACGCCGTCGTGAAAGACATGAAGAAGCAACCACCCACCTCAAAGCCTTCCTTTTGCAGGAGAGAGGTTAGAAGATCTCTGGAGTCTTCCATGCGATTGGTACTTTCATCCTCAAACAATTTCTGGTCATACCTGAACAAGGAAAAGCGCAGGCATATTTTCAGATGCAACTCGAAAAAAATGTTGAAGATAAACCGATCATCCTCGCTTAAGGAAATGGACACACTTGTATGCATCCAAAATGACCTTCCTTGCTGCTACTTCTGCTCCTGAACGGAAAACAAGCCAACAAGAAGTGTGCAAAATAAAAAAGGAAAAGTTATTTCAATGAGATTGGCTTTGTAAGTGATTCCAACTAATGCGTGAAGTTGGAAAAGCCAACGTCGGGCGCATACTCGCTAAGGGCCACACATACGATGATGGCATTCACACCATCGAATTGATCAATCCACTTTCTCCGCTCATTACGCTGTCCTCCTACATCCACGATCCGGTACGTCTCTCGACTACCTGTTGGCCTGCAGCAAGCCCATTCACAACCATACATCAACACCGTGGTTCGCTGAGCCTTTGGTGTGGTTCGATGTCACCAAGAATAGAAGCTAAAGGAACCTTAGTGACCATTTCTTGCATGGATATTATCAGAACGGATCGATTGAACTTTCTATACTTTCGTTTGCCAGCATGTCATATTCAGCTGACGAATCAAACACTGCAGACATACGTAAAAGTCGTCTCGTTGACCGAGGTGCTACGTATCCGAGCATACAATATATCCTCCTGCGCAATATAGACAAGCGGAATTGCCACACAGGTTTAGTATCACACGCTCGTTATAAGCTGTGCAAGTTACACACATTGCAGAGCAGAGGCCAGGAAGATGTATGGAGTGAATATTTGGAACAGAGACACAGTTTGAGCAACGATCCGAGTCTGACATTAATTTCCAATCTTCGTTCCGTTATGCCTTTCCGTCATTACATGAATAAACGTCTGCGCAATTCATTCTCAGCAGTAAAATAACAATCAGAGGAGTAGTTACCTTTGTTGGAATGTAGTCAGGCTGTGCAAGTCGTCGTAGATTTTCAAAGTAATATTCTGCGCAATCAGGGAGTTGCAACTGATTGGCCTTTGCGAAAGTGGCCTGATAGATCCAGAGAAGACAAGCGACCAGTCAGGCCTACATTTGAATGAATATCAAAGAGTAAGGGATTCAAGAAAGTGGTCGCCATGATTACTCTGAATACCAGCAACGAGAAGCTACTAGCTATCAACTAAACCCAGCCTATCATGAAATGATGAGTTTCAGGGGTGAACCTGAATGGCTGGATCTTCCCAGAGCCCGCGAATGTCAGTTGCAAGCTCCTTGCTTAAGGGAGTTGCATCCGTAGAGCCTTCTAATAAACTTGGAACTCCCTCCAATCGTTGAGCTGCTGCCTGGACTGGGGGACACAGCCAGTAGCATCTCCCTTCTATTACGGCATGGCCGGTTAAGAAATGTTTCAATGTAGATGACCAACCTAAAGTTGTTGCCATGTTTAGGACCCTGTGAAAACACAAACCTTTGATGCCAATGTAGGTGTGAATATAAATCACTGCACATCTGAATTACTGTCATAACAATTTTGCATGGAAGATAAAATTATGTATGTATGTCCACCTCCACCTTCATTCGCCTCCTTCACTAACCTCATTCATAAATAGGAATGGAGAAGATTGTGAATCAACAAGAACACACCTCATTTTCAGCTTTCAACAAGTTAATCGATGTGCTACTGTCAGCCGCTTCAGCAAAATGCCGCCTCCCATTGACAAGTATCTGCAGACGATTGTGCAAAAAGCAACCTTGAATTAAGCGGCCTAGACCAATCAAACCTGATTGGCTTCTTGCTTTAAGTCCAAGTAGCTCTAGCACTTGATGGATCGTTCCCAACCCACTGAAACATTGATTCTACGGCCGGAAATTTGAACCGATGGCATGATGAGCATGATTAGCATGGTGGGATTCCCTAAACAATGGCTCGATGGATGCTATATAATACAGAAGAGCGCTTACCTTCATAGAATGGATTACATTGGCATGGACAAGGGGTATCCATTCTCGGGAATCCTCTTCACTGAATCCCGACTGGTATAACAATCGTATCTGCTTGAAAATGGTGGTTTTTCCGGATTCACCAGTACCTGTTCAAACCATCGAAAAACACAATTATTAAAAAAAAGGGGAAAACGATAAACACGAATAAATAAGTAAGTGAGGCGAAAGGATGTTTGAAGCAACAAGAACCTTCAACAGGCATTCTTAATTAGTATGGATATTCTTCATTCAAGAAAAAATAGTGACACTGGCTTCAGGAAACGGTTCTCCATCTAGTGATAACCTCCTAACCTTATGCTTTCATTAACCTGAAAAATAAGCTGCTGCTTGCAATGCCGAGAACTGCAGTTTATACCGAGTAGCAGCAGTTTCTGCATCTTGGCATCACTTTCCGCCTCTCGTTTCAGCCTTCTCTCAATGTCTGCATTCTGCGCAATACAAATGAAACGTAACCATAGAGCCATACACGGGATCGAGGAAGTAAAAAGAAAAACGATAAAAGTGCAGACAGCTCCAGTAACACTTCTGTTAAATTTCTCGAAGTTCAGAAGCGATAGAAAGGTGATGCTTAAAAAGCTTCAGTTGAATTTCATGTAAGAGCAGCTTCGGTCTCCAAGAAGTCATCATGCATGTGAAGGGCTCCAGGCTCACCAGCTTTCTTTTCGCGCCGTCAACGCCAGTTTCCTCTTCACAAGACGTGCAGTTTCCCATCTGACAGTTCCAAGGCTTTCAACTGCTTTTTATCAGAAGTGAGCGAAATGGGATGAACATCAATGAAGTTGAATGCGTATCCTCTTACTTTCTGCCACAGCTCACTTTATCTATGCATCCTTTCCTTCTTGCTACTGCATATGTCATCTGCGTTCCAACTGCAAACAGAGAAGTAGGCATGCCTCAAAACATGACCTATAACGTGCGAATGGCCGCAGTACATGAGAAAAAAAATACTTTATTTATGTTCTCGGATGACACTTTTATTCACTGTGTGGTGGCGTGTTCATTCTGTAGACTGTCTACAGATCCAAACGACAGCAGCCTTGTGCGCATCCATCCACAGGAGGATGCAGGAGAGTTGCAGTTCAAGTTCTTTCCCCAAACCAGTGGCGCTGCGCACCCTCATAAGCTGCTGTGCATCCTGAACTCAGCTTCGACCTCAATACGATACGGTACTACAACATACGCTACGATACGATACGTAACTCTACGATATGATATGATATGCTACGATACGATACGATTTACCTGTGCAGCCTGCCGAGTACAGTACAGTGCCGTAATGGAGGCGAGGAACGCAGCGTTGAACCCAACCCTAACCCGATCTCTAACCCTAATTCTTAAACCCTAACTATAACTCGTTAGGGCGTAGCGATCTACTTGAAGAAGGCAGCCATGGAGGTGTCAATGTTTCCTGTGGCCGACCTCTTTGCAGACGAAGATGATGATGACCCCGGCTCGCAAGGTGCGCAGATTTCTTTCTCGGGGAATGGAAGTCTTAATGCTGCAGCTTGAAAGCCCGTCTCAGAACATTGCGCTTGTAAGGAGACTGCATGTAAGGAGTGTGATTTATGTTAGAGAGATGATGAGGTGGAAGGAGAGACTGTGCTTAGGCACACTGGGCTATTATTGCATGGATGTGACGTCTCTGTGTTCAACTTCTCTTCTTGTTGGAACATGAGAATCAGTGTAGTTGGTGAAGAGAATGCCGATTGTCGGATGTTCAGAAGTTTGTTGTGCTGGAATTCATCGATGAACGAGTCACTGCTTGAATGATTAAATCTTTCATTTTCCGTTTTTTGTTCGCTATGCAGAAGTTGAGCAACAATTTTCTGAAAGAAAATACACTGGTTTTCCAGGAAAGGTACACATTGAATCATGGGAAGGTCCTTTGTGATAGATTCAACGAGTGAAGAAAGCTGCTAATTGACGAAAGAAAGAACGTTTCTGGAATCTTAACAAGTGTTTGGATGCGATCAGGGTACATGACATCCTTTTTGCTTTTTGCTCTTTGCTCTTTACGGGAGAACTTGGCACGGATGAATGTGTCTGGTGCTACTATTTCCCAACATGCCATTCAGTACTATTCACTCATTGTACCTTTGCTCTGATGTGTGCTGCAGAACAGGCCCTTATCATCCGAGAATTCGCCTTCCATGCTCTCAACGCCAACCTGGTGTGGCCGGGGGCTCAGGCCTTTGCTGAATGGCTAGCAAAGCGCCCACGTTTGTTGGAGGGACGCCGCATTTTGGAGCTTGGAAGGTGTTGTTTTGCTTCTTTTCTGAACTATTGCTAGAGGGCGTAAGGGGAACGCGAGTGGAGTTAGGAGCTACTATTGAATGAGGAGCTGAAAGAACCCAAGTCATCGACGAGAGGGTGCCGTCAATTCCGTATCACATAAGTAATAGCTGAGAAAAGAGTACGGGCACAGAAGATTGCGGTGACTGAAAACACCAGAGGTCGATGCTCCTTTCCTGTGTTGACGTATTGGTCAGGATCTAGACTTACATGTTAGGTGACAGCCTTTCTTCCCTTGAATATGGCCAAGCGGGGAGCCTGGCAGTGGAACCGGGGCACTTGCAATCTACATGAAGTTGGAGTTCGGCTGTGATATAACCACTTCTGACTACAATGACGGGGAGATTGAGCTGAACATTGCATACAACTGTCAACGAAATGGGTTGCCTCCCCTCCCCCACATTCGTCGTAAGAAGGAATTGCTCCCCCCTTTAAAGAAAGCCTTAGTCACATTGGTTTACGAGAAATGCCCTCAGAGTGAGAGTTGGGGGAAGCTTTTTCTCTTTTATATGTTTCTCTTTCCAGGAAGATTGACAATTTGAGTAAAGGTACTGAAACGGTTTTTGATGGCCCTCTGGTTTGCCAGATACATGGGGTGACGACTTTTTATCGCCCACTCCACCATTCGACCTCATTGTCGCTAGTGACATCCTACTTTGTAAGTTCCCAACCATAAGCCCCGTAGATTTAACTAGTGTTTTTCACGTTCACTAAGTGTAGAGCTCCGAAAGGCCAAAAGGCGGCTCCTATAGCTCTCCTTCTGCAGGGGGTTAAAATCTCTTATCTGGTACAAAAGAAGCCTTAGCCGAACTTCTACTGAAAAGACAGCATTGGGTGTATGCAAAAACTGCAGATGTGAAACAGTATCCGAAACTTATTCAAACATTGCAGACACTTCTAGAGAGGCGTGAAACGGAGGGGAATCGTTGTGACGTGCTCCAAATTATACATAGTGCGGACTCGACCTTTAGTAAGCTTCCGGAAATGCGCAAGGAGGCGAGAGGGAGTGAATTGAAGAAAAATAAAGAAGAAGGCTTGGAACCGCTGGCCCTGCCAAGGCCTTGCTTTCTCATGAGTTGGCGGCGCAGGATTCCTGCAGAAGACGAGGGTCTCTTTTTCAAAGGCTGCACGGCGCATGCACTTCAAGTACAGGATTTGGGTTCGCGAGTTTTCTGCATTTACCCCGCGCACGCAGTTTGAGGGAAAGGAAATTATCATATTGAGAATAGGTTAGCAAGTAACGCAGATTTTTGGGAATGGAGATGTTCGAGAGAAGGACGGGGGAGGGGATCATTGCAGCCATCTAACTTGCGAAGGAGGTTGTTGCATGCTGTAAATTTGGATAGCGGTTCGGCATTAAAGTATGTTCCCCTACGGTATATTACTTGGAAAAATCGACGAATTTTGTCATGATGAAGGGTTCACGTATACACGTTTTCCAAGCCAGCTTGAGTTTTTATTTCAGCCACGTACGTGCATCACAGGGTTGAATTTTAGAGTTCTTGGGGCTTTAAAAGGTTTTGGGCGAATGGCCGTACATGTAATGTAAGTGGGCGACTACACTGACGCCTCCGTTGTATGACAAATCCCAGCATCTCATTTTGGCAATTGAATCGAAGTGTTTACTCGATATTTTGGTATGGCTGGAAACAAGCAGAGCAAGCTAACCATGTCAGCGTGTCATGTCAGGAAATTATATGAGCCACTTTCGCGCCAAAGATGATGAAGTCAGGATTAAATCACACGTTGAAAAACCGAAGTCTTTGTCCGAGAGTAACTGTTACAATAAAAATTAGAGGTGCCTGCTAATGTGACTTATGTCACTGTGTTGGCCCGATTCTAAGTCTAGACCAAAATGAACGTATTTTTTTTTTTTCCCTGGATTCTTCTGCTTGGAACTTGATGAGCGCCGCCAGGGACTCGTCCATGAATCCAGGCACTAAAGTTCACGTAACATTGAATCAAATCTCTTCCCTTTTAGACGAAACATTGCACGCAGGCGTCTCTCTATGCATATTCTGTTTCAGTTTGATGAACACCAATCTCCGTACTTTCTAAGATTTTATGAGTTGACCCTTTGCTTCGCTGACGGTCATACCAGAGAATTGTAACACTGAGAACAGGAAATTTGATACCATGGGAATGGCAGGATTTTTCCGACATATACACACAACAGCAAGAAAAGTGCCCAAAACCGAGAAACTCAAGTTTCTTACATTTATTTCTAGGGTTCCGAACCTGCAGGCCTCAATGTAACTAGGAGCGTTTGAGGACTGCCACCGGGAAGCATGGATGTACAGAGAAGTCAAAGGAGACCTTGAGAGAAGCCCCCCTTCCGGCTCTATGAGCCACTTGCAACGCCATGCAGTTCCGTGTTGCCACCTGTCCCATGTGCTGAATGTCGGAAAATCGTTGTTCCTTGCTCAAATCCGCCATGGCCTCCTGCTTCACCAA
Organism: Zygnema circumcarinatum; assembly: GCA_037447605.1. Classification (NCBI taxonomy): domain Eukaryota; kingdom Viridiplantae; phylum Streptophyta; class Zygnematophyceae; order Zygnematales; family Zygnemataceae; genus Zygnema; species Zygnema circumcarinatum. The sequence continues at coordinate 1,081,926 of CM074811.1, read as the reverse complement.
CTCCTTCAGCTGCTGGACATTCGCTGCTGTGGATTGGAAGAGCTCATGGGACATTTGATAGACCTCTGTCACCTGTTCCCGTCAGAAGGCACCCTCTTCAGATACTTTAAGTCAAACTCTTAAGTTTTCATATAATCTACATGACTACAAGCAGGGTAACTAAGGGGGAATGAAACTGCAAACTGCAGATTGCATTCTGTCAGTCTTTTAAGAGTTTTTCTGATCTTTTTTCTCTAATGTGATCAAGACTACCTTAAAACCCTTGGTTTTTAACCGAAAGCAGAGAAATTTAAGCTGAGTTTGGTTCATTGCCTTCACGCTCTCGTGTTGCAAGGGGGGAGCTTCGCTGCTTCCTTGTTAAATCACTTCATCGCTGAACCCATCCCACCTTTCGTTTTCCATTTCGACCAGCATATAGCAATAGGTTAAGAAGGGTAGGAGAGAGCTCATACAGTGAGGTCAGAAATGTCTGTTCCACGTCTAAAGGCGTTATAAGTCATGGGATCCGGAATGTGTACTCTGCCTAACACCTCCATGCGCTGTTCAAACCGCTGCACACTTCAAAATGAACTGCATGAGCCTTCATACGGGATGCCTCTTTCATGAGCATTGTGCTTGACAGGGCTTATTGGCAGGATGTAAATCTGACACTACCAATGACACATTCAGGGACTGCGAGACCTTAGAACTTTGCAACCCTACGACTGCAGAAAAACTACTTGTAAAGCCTGCCGAGAACGAACAAATCGCAAAGCTGCAACACTTGACCATAGAGCAAGAATGCTCAAAACCCTCCGGAGTAGTAGCTCCCATTTCAACAATTTAGACTTATCCGAGGAAGTTTCTTCAGCAAGCAGTCCCTATTCCTCTTGGTATTAACAAATAAAGCCAAATACACACATCATCAGTTCTATACACCATTGCATACACTATTAGTACATTTGGCGATAGCACTCATACTCTTCTCAAACTAGGGCAGTATCCCATAAACTTGAAGCTTTTAGAACATACCTCTTGCTGTGAGTTGAAAGGCGTGTCTGAGATTAACAACTTTTTGTCCTCAGTGAACGCTACCAGCATCTGCAAAGGATTCCAAACGAAACATACATCCTGGTGAAGCAGAAACTCAGGTACAATAGTGAACGAGATACACAGAAATTATTTAAGACTGTTGCATGATTTTAAACTTGGGACTTTCAGACTCAATAGACAGTAAGCACAACCACCCCCCCACACCAAAATGATAAGCAAATTCAGCGTGCACAAATAGTTTCAGAATAGTAAGTTCCAAAGTCGAGTAGAAGCATTTTCATACCCCAGAAAGTGCACAAAGCACACAGCTCTGCTTTCGAGGCTCGTCTAATGCTCGCAAAGGCACATAACAATGAATGCAACTTGAAAAATGACTGCTGTAAGTAAAAAAAAAGCGCACTTTACGCCAAGCTGGTGCGCTTTTGGACAGTTTTTAAGCAAAGTTGTGGAGATGGTAGTAGTGGCTAAATGAGAATTTCAAATAGGCAGCCCAGCTCACCCGCACAAATGCCTTGCAGAGATCGGCCTGGCAGCGGATGTGCATCAGATCTGCACTCCCTTTAAAGGGCAGCACGCGATCCTTGAGACCCTTCTTACGCCTATTACCCTTATCTTTACCTGTTTCCTCCCGTCAAAGCAAACCAAACATAACGATGAAGACGTCATGTTTTCGACTGGGCAACAAAGTGTCATGAACTGCGGGCTGCTCCCAAAGCTGCTCAATGCCATAGAAAAGAGTGGGATTCAAGATCACGAGGTATTTTCAAACAAGCGGAGGCTAGCTTAGCCAGTGCAAACATCGGAAGAAATAGCAGGAAAGGTGCGGAAAAAGCAGATAAAGGATGCTCTCAACTCGTCTGATGTGCATGCTCGTTTGGACAACCGTGTAGCAGAAAATAACTGCATTCTTGTGCAGGACCAGACGCACAACCAAAGTATGGCAAAAAAATTGTGCTGAGCCACCATTTTCCGTGGTTTCGTGCATTCTAGGTAACAGCCTACGCATGGAAACCTGAAAACTGCCAAAACAACCTAACCTAATTCATTAAGACAAACAATACCAAGGCCTGCTACTTTCAGAAATTCTTACATTTCTCACCCTATGCCAACATGCGCTAACCTGAGTCTGATGCACTGTTTTGGCGCCTCTCCCACCACGCCCTCTCTCGAGCCTCCACGTTGTGAATAAGTGTTGAGAGAACATGATCAAGATACCTGTCAAGTTGGACTCCTCAAAGCTCAGAGCTGCCTACGCCGTACAATATTCAACACACTCGTAGTTCATAGCAGCAGATCAGGTTGACGACTGGAGAACTGTGGCAAAGGAAGATAGGCGACACCTCAAAACAATCGTCTTTCAAGTGGATTATGAGTACAATGAATACAGCGAGAGAAGGAAGGCCTGCCTGAGGGTGAGCAACATTGGATAGCACTATACTCAATTGGACAGGACTGCGGGTGACTGCAATGTTCATGATTACAGCTTCTCTTTGCAGTGACAACACAAATCCCATGCCATGCCAGTTGCGACAACCTTGTTTTCTGCTTAAAGTGAAGTACTGAACAGATAAACGACTAGATAGCCTGCTGTGTGCATCAGACTTCAAGTCTGAACAAGTGATAAACCTGCTGTACTAACAGCTTACGGGGAAATGTGTGAATATGCTGCTTGTGCTAAGTGGAAAGGGAGTGCTGAATGTGAGGAGCACATTAGAGCGGCAAGGAAAAGTCGGCAGAAAAGACACTGCACTGGTTTGAACTGACCAGAAGATGTTGCAGAATTCTGACGTTGCATAGAGCTTTGTGTTGAATCCAAGCAGCAAATAATGCCAAATGATTCGACATGCTTGTTCTCCGCACCAACTGATGAGTAGGCTCTCCGTCCACCAGCCCTGTGAGCAGCAAGAACAGAAATGTTGACATCCACTTCTTCGAGTGAGAAAGGAAACGAACAATGAGCTGAACATAGTAGTGGTGCAACTGAAAATCGCTAAAGCACTTGCTGTTTCTTCTTTGACCGCATAACAGATTGCCTTTTTGGCACCACTAGTACATACTTCCGAATAAAATGCACGCGGCCTTAACATTCTTTTCTGGTCTGTATTCCACATCCTCCAATTGCTAGCAAGGAAAATGCTGGGACGAAGCAGATAGAAGAAGATACCTGCGGATAGTTTGCAGTAGCAAATGCACGCAGGGCAGGACTGGCACCTGCTTGCTCAGCCTGTTCCAATTCCCGCAATACATACACAAACATTTCTTACAACGATTGACACTGAACAAATACTCCGCTGCTTGCCAGAACATGGAGCATCAATAACGTCAAAAAGAAAAAAAACCCTCTAACATTCCCTCCTGCTTCATTCAGCAATTTCCACATGCTGCTCATTCTGGCCAAGTCTGTATAATTAAGAAAATACTTCACCAAAGTATACAACAATAAAAGAGATAAGGACGAGAGCATATGTAAGCAAGATTTCTATTACCTCTTGAATGAGAACATCCCAATCTGATAGCAGCTTTGCCATCTCCCTCCGTTGCCTCGATAAATTGCCACAGAGTGCGCGGAGCAACCTCAACTCCAACTATTACGCCACAAACAATCTTTCAACAACATTTAAAAAACAAGTTGCGCCTCACTCCTTCAATACCCAGCCTGCCTACATAAACAGCCTAAATGCTCCGCTTCCTTTCCCCTCTCAGAATTCCAGCGATACTTTCCTGAGCTTTCCAGACTTGATCCTCATAAAAGGCTCACTCAACGACCCATCATAAAAGACGTTCAAGATTCAAGCCACAAGCAGGACTACAGTAGAACCCAACGCTGACAGAGCCTTTACCTGCTTCGCCTTGATAGTGAACCATCGAAGGGGACCATCGTTAAGCAGCTGCCCTTCATATGGCAGTTGAAGGGTTTGAAATATTACAGGTGAGGCAGAAGATTCGTGCCCCCCTGCCTTCTCCTCTTGAGAAGGTTGCCCCCACTGCATTAACAGTTGCTGCAAAAAACAGAGCATCTTCTGTAAGTGTTAGCAGCATCATTAAGGGTTAGAGAAGGGAACATTTGCTCACAAGCTGGAAATGCTTATACACCTGCAGTTGGATCAACAGTTCGCTAACCATCAGAGTGTCCCTAAACTTGTTTGAGCCTAGATCCTGACGAACAACGCTGAAAACAAAAGCGCTACTAGAATCACTACAAAGTCAAACACTAACAGAAAATGGAAGATGGAAGATTCAGCGACTATCGAGCACATGCTATAAATCTCTAGTCGCATGCTTCCAATGGTAGACCCCTGGGATTTACGTTTGGACATAGAATAGTGGATTTTGAGGACCAGCAGGTAACAAATGATTATGCACAATAGAGCTAAAGCATGTATCTAGAGACACAAATCCATTCCAAAATGATCCCAATCTTAATTGATCAGTCGTGAAAATAGAAAATGGGTTCTAGCCACCTTTCCTCTTCTCTTGCAAAGCCATGGAGAAAGACATACCTGCAAATGACAGCGCACAACTGGCCCCGGCCGATATTCTTGGAAGTCAATAAGGTATCGCTGGAGGTCATTCAGGGGCGATGAAAGAGGGCAGCAAGATACACGCTGCAGGTCGAGCACGAGCTTCTCAAACTTATCCAGTGCCTGCAAAGTTTCACTCCATGGCTTGCATCAACAGCTACTCATAAGATAGTTTATCCAAAGGAAGAACAATCCAGACAAGAGAAGGAATCTGCTAAGTAATGGATCGCCAGATCTACTGGGAAATACTAGCACTTTATGTTGAATAAACCCAGTCAATCTTATTAGTTAACTTCAATTCAATGCAGCCCGAATCAAACAAATTATACTGAAGAACCTAAGCACTCCAGAAAACTTCGGAGCCTTTTGTTCCGTTGGTTCAAAGGATGAGAATGCTTTTGTAGGTATTACAAAGATGAGAAGCCTAAATATGCAAATTTGTTCAGATGAAAGGCAAAGGTCAAGGCCGTACGGCTTGGATCAGTTCAAATAGGTGGAAGAAAATGAACAGAGCCGTCTTAGTATAGTAAAAGAACACACTGGAAGTTAGTTTATTTAACGCTGAAACATGTGCATTCTACGAAAAGAGATGAATGGTATTGGATTCAATAACAGAATAAGGGCAGACACAGTCAGTCGCTTCCAGTGCGAGAATGCATAACAGGGCTGCATGTGAATCAAAGACAAACGAGCATCAATGGTTTGAGACTTAGTGAAGACAGGGACAAAAACCCTCTTAGCCATCAACGAACTCATATGCAGAGCCTAGGCAATGGGGTGGCCCGAGATATGCCAAATAAACAGTAGAAGCTCACGAGATAAATGCATGGGCGATACAGTAACAGATTCAGTCATAAAGAACTGTAGAGAAACCTAAGAAACCATCACACAAAGAAAAGGTATAAAGGGCAGGGCAGCGAGCCACCCACCGCCACCAACCTCGAGCCAGCTGAGAATTCGCATTGGCCGAGGAGGAGTGGGCGCCAAAAGGCTCCGGTTCACCATCTCATCAAAACCGAGTGCTTTCCGACCTGATGCTGTTGACAGTGCGCCCCCATACACTTGGGAGGCAGTGGAAACAGCATCTGAATCTAGGGTTCGCCCTTCCTTTTCGAGTACGGTTTGTGAGACCATAGGATGGATATCAGACTCCCGAAGGTGAATGCGGGGTTCAGACACGGGATCCTGACTTGAAAGAGGCTGCTTCTGAGGGCCATCTAGACCTGCTTGGAGAGGAAAATGCTTGCCGTTCGATTGCGATTCTGTTGGTGGAGGAGCAATGGTTGGGAAATATTTAGGATCTGAACTCTGAATGGAAGTCTCCAGTTCCGCAGTTGAAGGGGTCTCACTTTCGAAAGATGAAGGACTAGAAAGGTTTGCGGGCATGGATGTAGTGAGAGCGGGGGAGGCAGGTGAAGGAAAAGTGGGTACGGAAGTAGAATCAGTCGTCACCGGGAAATCCGAATGGTTTGTGGAAGCACGAATGAGAGAAAGCTCAGTTTGAGCAGCTGCTAGATGTTTCTTCGCAAGTTCCAAGCCCTTTCCGCGAGGTTTCTCCATGTTCGTCATGGCATAGACAAGGGCCTGCAAGTATATGGTATCAGCAGATAGGTCAAACAACGATGGCCAATTTGGCTGGTTAATTGAGTAGTAGCTTTTGGATCCCCACCCCCTCCTCACAACCCCCAAAAAACTCTCACTGCGCAAATCGCAGCAATGATAAGTGAAGTGATTGTTCTCATGAGAGAAGTCAGACAAACTAAGAGTGAAATGAGCACAGCACACCCACTACAACCAAAACCAAACTCATCAAGGACTTGACAACAAAAACACAAAGTAAAAGAGGTCGCTAAAACAGAGAAAATTTGCAACCTTTCGAAAGCGAATGCGGCATAGGAGGGCTCGACAGGTTTCCGCATCCATAGTTGGATCATCCTGAAAAGCTGGTGTCTCCATGGCATCTGCCCAGCCCGCACATCCGTTCATCAAAGCAGAGCACTTAAGAACAGGATTCTGAAAACTCCCTCCATTCCCATTTAGCACAGCAATCGACACGCAGATTAACATTCAATTTATAGAAGATTGTATGATCGTTTTTGAGAGAAGCGGAATCAGAGAAAGATCCTACATATTGATCTAAATTACCCACAACATCACTGGAAGAAACGAAGTACTGCGGTCAATTGCTTTGTTGAAATTAAACGCTGACAATGTGGGTGGGAAAAAAATTGGCAAAGATTAGCCAGTATCAATCACACCTTTATAGAGATCTCAATTCAAAAGCACTATGTGATCTTGTATGACTTGGAACATGTTGACAATGACAGGCAAAACAAACTTCCTTGCTTCGCTCGGATTGTTCCAGCCACAATGCAAACTAAGGAAGCTAATTGATGTGAAGGATCTCACCTTCTCCAGATTTTTTTTTGATAGGGCTTCCTTTCACCAGCTTAAGCCGACGAGCCACCATCTCTTCAACGGCAAGCAGGGGGGCAAGGCTCTTGCTGTCTACGTCTCCCTCAAGGGGCAGTCCAAACGAAGCTGTCACAAAGTCTTCCTCCTGTATAGCTCTGATCTTAATGGTCAGCGATTGAAGGCATTAGCCGTACTTTGACAATCAAAACAAGTTGCGAAAGTTGGAGGATGAAAAAATCGGAGCATGGAATCCTAACTGTACCCCATAACTGCTTGCCAATTCAGCCTACATATTATGGGAAATTAAAAATCGATTTTTCAAACATTACCGGCCATAGAAATCACGCAAAAGGTCTAAAAGTTAAAAAAGAAAATTGCTCAAAGCACCATATCAGAAGATAATGTTTTGTTTTGAAGTTCAGTGATATACAAAACTCCATGCCACATGTGAAGCAAGAACCTGGCTATGCATGAACCAACCATCGTTCACGCGGGATACGGAAACAACATTGTGATGCAATGCAATTCAGGAACTACCCTAAAGTCCTCACACTTCTTGGCACTCTCCACAACTTTCTTTCGTACTTTCCAGATTGGCTCAAAGGTAAGAAAACGCATGCATGACCATAGATTCTGACTACACTGGTTTTCGGACATACTTCGCGGGCGTCTGCTCGACAGGCTAGAGTCCGAATGATATTGCACGTGGCACGCACAGCCCTGCAGTAAGCGTGCAGCATAGGATTTGCTGCAGTGCGGTCTACATCCAAAAGATAAATGCAAGTGAACACGGTTTGGGCAAGAGAATTGCCATCGTGCCAAGTCGCCTGTATACACAAAAGAAAGTCTTGAGTGAGATAATTGAGGCGGAATTAAAGAATCGTGAAATTTGAATAAAAAAGTCAACTCACTACCTTACAAATCCGTCGATACGAATAAAAAAAAAAAAAGTTAATGCAAGAGCACGCCATGTTATTTTTTCTTTTTATTATTTTCGTGCAGTATCCAATCAGTGACAGGTAACGCCTAAAAGATACAGTTTGTTCTCAATAGCAGCTGCTACCTTCCACAGGCTGCTGCCCAGCCTTATCCAGCTACTGCAGCTCGTTGAACTTGAGTCTAAAGAAGCGTGACGAGGCATCACACCGTGCTGGCATCAGTCCTAGCCAGTAACTTTCAAGTCATTCAAAACTCTTGCTGGCAGCCAATAAGAAAATTCCACAGGTACCAAAAATCACTGAAGTGAAGCAATTGCAGTCGCCAAACCTCGCAAGCCATGAGATGGTCCATAACATCCAGGAGCTGAGGCACAGACAGGTCAACAGGTGCTACGCCTGCAGCTATGGCCTCCTCCGCATTGCGAAAGCCAGAAGTTGTCATACCAGCGTCCATTTTTGGATCCATTATCTGAACAAGGAAAGAAATTTAGGCGTCACTTTGAAATGCATGCCTCTCTTTCATCAGCTTCCCAATAGTCAGCTCAACAAGAAACATGCTGATATCGTAGAATGCGTTTGATTCACTTTTGCGGATTCGATGGTGCAGTCAGCTCCATTAGAAGGTGCAGAATGGAAATGCAGTCTAGCCACACATTTTTCACTCCTGATGTGCAAATTCAAAGGTAAACGGGAAAGCCGCCAAAAAGGCCAACAACTATCGAGAAATACTCGCACTCGGCATTGTGCGCAACAGAACATGCGAGTCAAAAAACTTCTGCTGAAGCTGCTGACCTCCAATGCTGACATAGCTTCAAAAAGGCTGAAGTTTTCGCCATGAATGAGCTCCCCTAGAGCCATATCTGCAAAAGCGAGGGAGCAAAACGTTAGCCAACTGTCGTGTCATTGCTTTTGGAAACAGATGATTATCATCCATTCACACAGAGACTAATTCCCATTTTCTTACCAGAGCACACATGCTCCAAAAATGGCGTTGCATCAAACCACTGCTCCGTGTCACTTGCCATGGCTCACGGAGAGGAAAGGGCGTGAACACTTTCAGAATCAAAACAGAGAGAGAAAGAGAGTTGAAAATTCTCCTCTTGTCTAAAAATCCATCTCACTAAAGAACAAGGCCACGGCAGCATCTCCTCTTGCCGCGCTGCATTTCTCTCACTTCCCACCTTTGGGCTCCCTCCGTTTCCTCACCTGAGGACCAGGCCTCACCTTGTTACAAGACGTCTCGTGTATCGCAAGAACTGCGATGTACTGAATCGAGGTATATTTCCCATATCAGATACGATACGGTATCAATAATCTCATCCACGAAGCCGATGCCACTTAACTTGAACGCGCGAAAAAAAACTACAATGTAGGTAGCGCGAGCCAAAGGAAACATGCCACGTCATCACAGATTTCCCGAGAAAACGGACTAGTACACATGTACGGCCACAAATACTGCACAGTACTGTAGTGCTACTGTAGCATTTTTTATCTCGAGAGCGACTCAGCATAGAACAGTTCTCATTAGTTCAGTCAAACTGTATCACGCAAAAACTGATCTTCACGGTAACAGTAGATCTATGTGCGGCGCAGCACAGCGACAGCGCCGTCCCCATAAAACCTTTGGGGCGGGTTCGATATAACAGTTTCATGTGCATGTGACGAGCGGAGGCGCGTTTGCTGGTGCGCGCACGTGCGGGCCCTTATCCCCTTGAGGGGAGCCCCTTCCCCTCCAGCCGCCCTCCTACGCCTCCCGCTTCAACCTAACAGCGGCAGCCATGGCTGCTCTCGCCGCTGCCTCGTCCTTCGTTCTCACGCGCATTCCCTCTGCGGCGCCCTCGTGCTCCCGCGCTGCCCAGCCGCCACGCGGCGGGTCTCTGCAGGTGGAGTGCGCGCACCACGTGAACCCCAAAGCCACGAAGAAGCACAACAAGCGGCGCCCCAAGAAGCACAGCCTCTCCGACAAGAAGCGCGGAGGGACCAAGGACTACGGCCCCTTTGACCCCGCGCCCAAGATCTTCGATTTCCTTGATGAGGCGGGGGAGCCTGAAATGGTGGAGGCCAGCGCTGTGAAGAACATCGTCGTGGAGCACTCCAAGCTGGAGGCCCTGTGCACGAGGGTCAGTTCCTCAACTCCCCTCGTACTTTCTACGGTCCTTTTCCTGGAATTCCTCAAATTTTGTGTCTCAGCTTCTGCAGTCTCTGCTCCTCTGGGTCGCACAGAAGTATTTCTGCAGAAAGCGTCAGACAATGTGCGTGTCTTCTCACGGAACGTAATGTGGTTTTGTTTTGTCCTTCAGGAGGCAATTCTGGCGAAATTGAGGCGATCGTAGTTATATATCAACTAGGTGTATAGCTTCTTTGCTTGGCAATTCCAGTAGTCTCTGTTCGGCAGAACTAGAAGTTCACGTTAACTTCATTTTTAGGTCGCGTCTATAACAGACGCTCCAGGCTCGAGCATGCGTAACTTTGATTATTTTGTTCCACAGTTGTGAGCCGCCGCAGCAATTTTTGCCTCCGCCAGATTTAGGCCCAAGAATTGCTATGATTGTATAGAGTTATGGGGAATTCGCCTTTGGCGATTATCCTTCTCCTCGCTGTTCCGAGATTGTTCCCTGCAGCGCCTTTCGTTGGCCGTGCGCCATGGTGAGTCTGTCGCATGCATTGGTAAAGACGAGGGAACTTCCTCCTTTCCGGGTCGTTACTTCCCTGTTCCTTTCTTTTTCCGTACCTCTGTTTGTAACCTTAGTTAAACTGTTTCTCCCTACACCAACCCTTTCCGCCCAAAGCCTGTCTATTTACTGTACCAACTGCTCCTATCCCCATTTTCTTCCTCCGTCCCGCGCTTCCTTGTCCTTTTATTCTTTTTTTCACTAAAGACCTAAATAAACATTTCTTCCTGCATTTGCTGGCTTTCACTTGCTCTCTGCCTACCACCTGTCATGTCTGCCGCACTTTGCTGTCACTCCAGTCTGCCGCTTCACCTGTCCGTGTCGAAGCTCTCGCTGGTGCTACGCCTCAGAGCTTCTTCCGCATTGTGAAAGCCAGTGGTTGTCATACCAGCGTCCAGTTTTGGATCCATTATCTGAACAAGGAAAAACATTTATGTGCCGCCCTTCCATCTGCTTCTCAAGTCAGCTCAACAAGAGACATCGCTGATATCATAGAATTCGTTGGAGATCTCTTTTGCGGATTCGGTGGTGCAGTTAGCTCCATTAGAAGGACTGACATACCTTCAAGAAGGCTGACTTTTTCGCCATGAATGAGATCCCCTAGAGCCATATCTGCAAAAGCGAGGGAGCAAAACTTTAGCCAGCTGTGTCATTCCTTTTGGAAACACACGCTCCACCAATGAGTAGAGATGTGGCATTGATCTCACGATGGCGATGCCATCATATGTACATGACATGGCGTTGCATCAAACCACTGTGCCATTTGCCATGGCTCACGGAAGGGAAGGGCGTCAATGCACACTTTTAAAAGCAGAAATAGAGAGAAAGAGAGATGAAAAGTCTCCTCTTGTCTCTAAAAATCCAACTCACTAATGAAGAAGCTCCTAGGACAGCCTCGCTGTATTCCTCTCAATTCTTAACTCTGCGCTCCGTCCGTACCAGGTCTCCTACGCTTGTACCGACGTCTCCTGTCACGAAAGCATGTGATATATCGATTACCATAGATACGATACGATATCGTTAATCTGATCCACGAAGCCGATTCTGAGCCCAGTTGAAATTCGACGCGTGAAAACGAACTACGGCAGCTAAATCCATTCACGTCAACCAATGGAAAAACGCCACGTCTGCACAAATTATTACATTCGCGATCAATCTTTCGAATTTCCCAAAAAAAGCGGTTCGAAATACGTACGTGCGTACCTGCGAAGTGTGCCATAAACTAACACCTTTTCTTGGGTGTTAAGTACTGATTTAGAAATTACTTCAAAAGCGGAATGTGAAAGTTGACCCGTCCTAATAGTGGCAGAAAGTCCATACACCCCATTTGCCCCCCCTCCCTCCCAGAGACAACAACGAACCCCAGCCTGCTCCCGCCAGTGCGAACGGCCCCCCGCCAGTTTCCCGCCCGTTCGGTTCAAACGGCCCCCTGCACTCCCTCCCTCCCCCCCCCCCGCATCCCGCGCTCCTCCAACGGCTCCTCCCCCCCCCTCCCTCCCTCCCTCCTCATCTTCTGCCGCCTCCGCCTCCCTCCCAGCAGGAGACCGCCCTTGCTGCTGCTGCGACTGCCTGCCTGCCTGCCTGCCTGCCTGCCTGCCTGCCTGCCTGCCTGCTTTCTCTCTCGCCTGTCCCGCCTTTCCCTGCTCGCTAAGGGAGAAGCCAAATCCCGTCCTTGCAAGTGTTATCACATTGCAGGTGGTGTTTCGTCATCAGTATTTGTGGGAGAGAAGTGAGAGTGGATGAGAGCGAGGGCGCCTGTGGCTTTCTTGCAAGAGCATATTTTCTGTAAATTTAGTGTGAAAAACGAGGGTTAGAAGTGCTGGAGAGTATGGACGTCCTTACAGAAGAGGAGAAGCAAGTAGATCCTCAGCGTGGATACCCGGCAGGGTATGCAAAACTTTGCCGCCATGCCGCATTTAGAGGAGCGCAGATCACGCCCTACAGCAGAGGACCGCCGCATTGCTTTCTGCCATATGAACCTTCAGCAGCTGAGGTGAGTGAGCAAGGTCCAAAACTCATTCATTAGGAGTGACTGGAGAAGTTATTGTGTGAAAAAGATATGTGAGATTTACGCAGCTTTCATGGTCATATCTGTAATGCTGTATGCATTTTTGCGTTTCTGCGTACATGGTTAACTGTGTAGGCCCTCAAGAGGGACGTGTAGAAATGTGTTGCAAGAAGGCACCGGAAAGGGAAAAGTTCAGTAAGAGTTATCTGATTCGATTCGACTCAAGGAAAGGGCGTTAAAATTCGTCTGATTGGGACTATTACGTATTGACTGAAGGCAGAGAGCCAGAAGATTTTAGATGGCAGCTCAAGAATAAAAAATAGAGTCCACATTACTGCTCTCGCATTATTTTAAAGAAAAATATGAAAGTATTGATTTACAGAGTATGTAAAGGGACATAGAGCTAATGAGGCATACAGAGGAGCAACCTGAGAAGCTTAAAGGGGCAAGCTGATTGAAGCTCATGTAGCTGCTGAGTTGTCAGGGATTTGTTCTGTATCCATTCACATCGTGTACGATGCGGTTTCTTTCCTTTTTCTTCTCTAGAAAATGAGCCATGCTGTGGCTTCTTTGCAGAAGAGTCAAAGCAGATGGGAACATCGTACTTATTGGATCTGGATCATAATGCGATGCGCTGATATTGTCACTAAGAGCAGTGTTTCATTGTTGTTTGCTCATTTTGCAGGCAAAGCGAGCCCAGCAGCTTGATGCCGTTTTCAGCAAAGTGGAAGAGAGCGAACGAGATGATCCCAACACTGCTTGTTTCAAGGATCAACTCTGGCAGCAGCTTCCACACTTGGAGTAGGGCTTCTCCTTCATCTAGTCTTGCTATGTTTCTCGCAAGTTGACTACTCTGTCAGTGCTCCTGGTCGACTGCCAAGATTCTTTCTAAAAACATGAACTTCCAACAAATGTACAAATAGCAGCCTGAGGCTTAGCTTGACAGTTAACTTGCCATTCATTACACCCTGGCGCAAAGCCTTGACTATGTCCCAGTGCACCTCCAAGTCTCTGAACTCATTGTTTAAACATATTGACATTGGTACATTTTCCTTTGCACCTTTTGCAGAGCTGCAGGATTCGATCCGGAAAAGTTCCGCGTGGATCATTACGGCAACGTGCTTGATCGAGATGCTGATGATGGCTCGCCTCTGGCATGGGCCATCGACCATTGGTTCCCTCGATGCCGTAAGCAGCCATTCCCTACTTTGTCAAAGCTTGGTCGCTTGCTGTATTCGATGGGCTGAAAGATTATTTGGAAACTTCATGCATAGAAGAGTTTCAATATGGCTAGATTTGTGAGGCCATGTGCTGAAACAGTGCTGGTTGTGAACAGGTGGCGGCCTGACAGTGATCGATAATCTGCGAATCGTTCAACGATTGGCCAACGCAAGGAAACACGGCCGCCTTGAATTCTTGATTCCCCACTGGGAGCTTTCAGTGGGAGTATCAGTGGAGCTCTTTTTGACGGTTTTTTCCACAGACAACCATGCCTTCAGGTATACTCAATACATGAATGGCAAGCTCTTGTCAGAATATTCTAATGGAATGATTCTTGTACATGTATATTTCTAAATCCTATAGTGGCTCGTGAAACAACTCTCGAGCATGATACAGATGATGGTTAGCTTTCAATGTCATGCAGACTCATGACCTGCTCGCTCTTATGAGGGCTGTGCTGAGACATTCCCTCTCGCCGTTCCTTGTCCTTGTGCAGAGGCCGAGCTCAGGGCTTTTTCTTCCAAAAGGGAGAACTTGAACTCCGGTTGAATGGGGCCACAGGCCGTGCCTCCTTCATGCACAAGTTCCCTCCACAGTTCAGCATTCGGAAGCGAGAAGTGGGACGATCTGCAGCCGCTCTCAGCAATGTGAAAGCGGCTGCAATGCAGCTGATTGTAGCTGCTCCAGCTCCTTCTCCAAGTATGAACCTGCCATTGGACGATGACAAAGAATCATTCATTGAAGAAGTCGTATCTGCTTCCCAAGCTAAAGCAGGCAATTGACATGAGGGAGAAGGGCATATTGTACTTACCAGCTCGTTGGTGTTTTTTCCTTCTTTTTTGTGAATCCGTGACAGATGCAGCCCGATTGAGTGCTTGTCGCCAAAAGTGGACAGCAGAGGAGGTGAACGCACTCCGCCGGGGAATCGCTTTGCATGGCAAAGGCTCATGGAAGAAGATTCAGGAGAGCGACCCTGCTCTACATAATAAAAATCCCGGGCAATGCAAGGATAAGGTGTGCAAGAGCTTAAAGTCACCTTATTCGTCTCTCCGAGCCTTTGGGCACCTGCGATGAGCGATGAGTTGCTTTATTTTCAGGCTGCACGATCCGCACCTTGTGATAAAGGCCTTTATCACATCGTTGTCCTCGAATTCGTGCTGACTTCGGCAATCCCGTTCCTGTGTTTCTCCCTGTTTGCAGTGGGTGAACTTGCTGAAGACAGGTCAGCTATCTATAGACTCTGGAGACTGT
Source organism: Zygnema circumcarinatum (assembly GCA_037447605.1). Classification (NCBI taxonomy): domain Eukaryota; kingdom Viridiplantae; phylum Streptophyta; class Zygnematophyceae; order Zygnematales; family Zygnemataceae; genus Zygnema; species Zygnema circumcarinatum. Next base: position 1,066,868 of record CM074811.1, on the reverse strand, counting down.
GAAGACGGGCAACTCGAAAATAGCTATGCAGCAATAGACGAGCTTGAGGAAGACCTGCGGAAAAAGATAGAACTCGAGCAGCTGAAAGCAAGTGAAGCTGAGAGTCTGGAAGCTGAAGTTCGACAACTTCAGCAGGAAGTCACCGACAGAGACCAACAGCTTATGGTACACTGCTCACACCAATGGTCCACTGCTGAGCCTCTCCATTAAGCTGAAACTAGCCTTTGCATGTCTAGGCTATCTAGAAAATTCGTTTTCACAAGGAGGTTTATGCCGTGGTCCAAATCAGTCATCGCTTGGAAACCTTCATTTTTTATGTTTTTCTCAGTTTTGGGACTTCTTGTTGCGGATGCAGGCTGAGGAGGAAAAGCTTTCTCAGCTGAGGCTTGAGCTTGTAGAAGCTCGGCAGAGGAGGGATCGGCAGGAGCAGCGTCGGGAAAATCTTAGCCGACGGGTCCGAGACATGCAATTTCAGTAAGCACCAAGCCACCCCACACGGAATTTGCATCACTTTGAGCTTCTTGGGTCTAAGGAACAGACCGGGAGATGGACAATCAACTTGTTGAAACACGACAGAGCACATTTTTTTTATCGAGAGGAAACATTCAATTCACCAGGACTTAGATACTTTGTGTGGTGTTTAACTGAACTGGTATGGTCTGAATTTGCTGTTTTACAGGACTCAAGAGTTGACAGAGGTGGCTGATCTTGACCAGGCGGCTTGTTGGGACTTAGAAGCACAGCTGCAGACTACAGAAGCTGCTCTGACTGATGCTCAAAGTAAGGCTGTGACTGCCCGAAGCAACAGAAGCTATCTGTTAGCAATGAAGCCCCAGAACTCTCGAACTGTAGATTGGGAGAGGAAAATGAGTAAAGGAGAGGAGAGTCAGGATAGATTCGTGGCACAAATGAACTCTGTGGATATCGATGTAGATAAGACATCTATTGTAAGGGCAAGCCTTGAGCTTGCTGATGGAAAGAGGGAAGGTGGAGAGAAGGACACGACAACAGAAGAGAGAAGGAAGCAGGGCAATCAGGATGCAGGCACACTGAAGGATACTGAGAGTTCAGCACAGTCGGAAAAGAGACTGGAAAGAGCCTCATCCAGCAAGGAAGATGTGGAGGTTATAGGTGCATGGAGCTGGAATCTGAAGGGAGAGAAGGTTGACTTGAAAGCTACCGAGGAGTTCCCAACTGAGGAAGTGCTTATAGTAGGTGTGGCTGAGTGTGATGCGATGGGTCCCCCCTCAAGCAATATGGAATTTGCTGCGCCTGAAGATGCAACCGGCAGAGAGTGGTCAGGTAGTCAGACTCTGTGCGAGGCAGAAGGAGAGAACCATCCAAACCATTTGGAGGTGTTGGGAAACATTGCCAATCCCAAAGAACACTTCCAGGGTAGCTTGGCCCACAAGCCCCCAATTGCCAGTAAACGCTCCACTTCGAAGAAGCAGTTATTTGTTGATACTAACGCTCATTCAAACGCTGCCGTTGCCTTAGCAATGGAGCAAAGCAACGCAGCAGCTGCCAAGAGCAGCTTCAATTTGTCAGCAGGCCGCTCCTACTTCCCTATACAGACACCTGGTAGCCCTATACCCGTAGCCCATGTGAACAGCTTTGAGCCGACGGAGGATGATTGGGACGTTTGCACTTGGGGGAGGACGAGCCTGGACGCCATGTTGCGAGCTTCTGGTAATGGGGGAGGAGGACCTCCTACTTTGTGGCAGGTTGCAGGAGACACGGAATCAAATACTAGGGAGAAGTCTGAAAAAGGCAATGTAGTTGAAGGGGAAGAGGAAACGCATGCAGATTTGCGGGCTGTAGATTTGTCTCTCAAGATTTCTGGCCTGGACGAGGCAGGAATTGAGGCACATGGGTTTCATTCTGAGGAGGACGGTGATTGTGTAGTTATGCAGGCAGGAAAGGAGGAGCAGGATGAAGCTTTCAAAACAAGGCTAATCGGAGGTAAAGAAGGCCTTAGCCAGAGGGTTGTGCAGGGCAAAAGTGAGCGGAAATTGAAGAGCAGTTTCAGCGACAAAGCGAGGGCACCTCGGCTTGCTCCTCTCACAATTCCTCAGCGAGACGAAATTGAACTCATGCTAGACGAGGATTCAGCTGAAGAGAATGGGTCCGAAGAGGAGGAGGAGGTTGACGATGAACCCCTGGAAGTCAATCAAGCAAGGCAAGTAGAGGATGTCAAATTTCCTGCTAACCTGGAAATCAGCACAAGGCCTAGGTCAGGAGACGAAGGGGAGGACAAGCAGGCTGAAAGGGAAGTTTATGGCAAGAGCAATGGACAGGAAATTGAGTTAAGTGGGACTGAAAGTGATGGACAGAGCCTTTCCCCATCCTTCGCTTCATTTCAAACAGCTCAACCCCAGGAGCAAGACGACACTTTTCCGAACATTGCACCCTCCGCTGAAGGAATTATAATAGATTTGCAGACCGATGATGGATCAGCGACTGAGAATTCAGCAGCAGAGGCCCCATCCTCATGCTCTGAGTTATTGAACCCGTCACCAAGCAGGACAGACTTTCAGCCATTGGAAACCTCTCCAGAAAGTTCTAGCAATCTCACTGAGGTCATTGATGGCATTAACTCCCTTAAAATAGCTGTAGCAAGTTTTGGGGGTTCAAGGTCTGGCTTGAGGGAAATGAACGAGCCGGACAATGCAACAAAGAAAGCTGTTGCTTTAAGGAATGGCTCTGACCAGCTCACAGAAAACACAGCTATGGAAGTACCCTCAGAAACAGGTGCTCCTAGCGTTTCACTTGATCCTAAACGGAGGACATCAGGCATGCATCAAAACAAATCAATCCCTGTCGGCATCCTTGAACCAAGTGCCACTGTCAATAGCCAATCGTCCTTTCTTACTCCCCCAAGAGTGGCTGCCAAACGTAGCTATTCCGATCCTTCAATGACGGAAAATGTTCCCCCGGGACGAGCAGCAGTTCCTATAGAAGTATTGGCTTGGGTAGAAGCATTTGCAGCCAACAGAACGACTAATGAAAGGCTATCTCCCGGAAACACTCTCGTTCAGGCATTAGCTCAGCTTGCAGGTTCAGGCCCATATACCCCTCCTATGGGAATTGTGAGTACAGGCCAAACTTCTCAGCAGTTCGTCTCTCCTATGGCTCCTAGGGCCCCACCACCTACCCCAGCAGGCCAATCCATGGACCTCTCCCAACCTTTCTCTCCTAGCCTTGTTGCTCCGATTCTGGAGAATATAGCTGACAATGGAGGAGCTCTCCAAAGGATATTACCTTCAGCTCTCCCTCCCACTCCATTATGTCCTCCTCCAACTCCCTCTCTGGGCTTAGATACCAACTATTTGGCCTCCGGTCCAACACCTGCCCGTATAGCCCACAAGTTGGAGCTTGTTGCAGATGAAGCTGCAGAAGGAGGAGATATGTTGGGAGAGAGTCCGTACGAGATGGGAAGAGGAGCTGCATCGCCGACAGTCACTCCACCGGCATCACCACTCCCTGCCTATTATCCCGATATTCCGAATACACCTATGACTCCTCCACCGGTGTTAAGCCCAGGCCAAAGTTCTTCTACCACTTCTCCCATCTCCCCTCTGCCTCCTCCCCCTCCTCCTCCAACTCCATCAGCTTATCAATCCCTCTCACTCCCAGACTTAAATGTCACTCCTAAGTCTACTCCTGAAGTGCTCCCAGCCCCTAGTCGTAGCAGCAGCTCTCCAGCCCTCTTCAAAAGCCCCACTGCAACTGCAAAGGACCCAACTTCCTTCGCTTTACCGAAGCCATCTCCTTCCGTCCTTCTGAACCTTGTTGCGACTCGGCTACTAGAAAAAGGTGAAAGTGGGAACAAACCTCGGAATGTTACACCCCCTCGAATGTCAAACCATCTGAGGTTAGTTCAGGCTTTTCGAGAAGAGCACGAACGTCAGGAGCGAATGCAAAAGAGCTTATCTTTAAGGTCTCTTCCTCCAGACGATACATTCAGCAGTTCGGGGCCTCAGCAGCTTCAAGAAGAGGTTGAGAAACGGGACCGACTTCGGAAGAGTTTGTCGCTGAGAACTCATGCAGGCACTTACGCACACAACCTTTCTCCTATCCGACATAGGCATCCTGAAGATAGGAGTCTTTTAGCAAGTGTGGAAGCTCAGGGAGGACCATCAAGGGGAAGGCGCCCAGAGGTTCAACATGGAGGTCCTTCCTCAATGAACAGATTCAACAATGAAGATGCAGTCAGTTATCCCAATAGTCAGCTGTATCCCGTCGTTGAGAGCAAGGATGCTGAAACGAAGGGAAGGAGCGGTAGGAACGATGGTTTCACAGAGGAGATGACGCCCTCGACACCTCCTCGAGGAGGAAGCCATTATGGAGGAGGTCGAAAAGAGCAAACCGAAGCCAATTACTCCAGTTGGGTAGGGCCGAAGCAAAGGCCATCATTGAACCCTCCTTATGAAACGTCCCCCGGGCCTTATTCTGGAAGCGGAAGAAACCATCAGGCATGGGCCTCTCAAATGGGGCCTTCTACTCACTCTACCTACCCACAACAACTGCAGGAGTATCAAGATACCAATCTTAGCAGCCATGGCTACCCGAAGGGGTGGGAAGGGGCTTGGAGCGGCGGAAGGCCGATGGCAGGAGGGCGATATATGACAGAGGGAGACGGCTGGACAGAGGAAACGCAGGGAATGACTCCTTACAGTGGCCGCGACTTTGAAATGTCCAAGTAAGCATTACCAGTGCATTCACCCCTCTGTTGTGGAGCATCTCGTCAGCATGATGAATGCTAGCTTGTGTGGTTGCATAGCAGTTCCGTTTAATCTGCAAGATTTTTTTGGTTACTTGACTATCCCCGTCATGCAAAAGGCGCATTTTTTTTTTAAGTTTTCCGCCTGTAGGCCTGGCAAATTTGGATGTTCCAGAAATCCCTCTTTCTATGCTCACAGACCATAACGCATACTTCCCCGTTGCTATTGCTGTACAGCAGAGGGGAGTCCCACACACCCGCAGGAATGGAGCTCGGAGTCCCTTACGAAGGGAACAACCCCTGGGGATACAGTGGGGAAAATGATCGTTTGACTGAGCAGGCAGCAAATGGATATGGGTATGAGCATCCTGCATACTTTAGGGAGCCCACCGGAGCATTCATAGGAGACTTGGCCCCTGCAGGTGGAATGTATAGAGAGCCCTATCGTCGTGGAGATCCTTACCTTCACCGTGACTACTCCACGAGAGGTAGGCCACTGCCTGTGGATGAGCTGCAACCACTACCTCCACCACCCGGAGGTTACGCTCACAACAGGGGAGTGGCTTGGAGAAGAGAATACAACAAGACAGTGCCCGCAAGGTTTCGGGAAGGTGAACCAGATAGGGATTATCGCAAGTGGGGATCTTACAATGGCTCGCAGATGCAGGCAAGGGGAGTGGGGGAGACCGCCCCCGCAAGGAGGAAGATGAAAACGGTGAGAATGTCCTTGGACACTCTTCATGGGCTCGATGCAGGAGCCGGCACACTCAATTCTGGTAGAGATGAAGTGGATAAACCAATGGAAGAAATGCTGCTTGTGGCTAAGCCTGAGAGGTATCAACGGGACCTCGAAACAACCCAGGAAGAAGGAGCTGACGCAGAAGGTAAAGTAGCAGGAGCAAAGGGCAAAGAAGTGGATCCATCACTGTTGAACAATGAGAAGATTTTCAGCCGTGGTGAGAGTCAGGCTGAAGGAGGACGAGCGTTTTGGGAAACGATCAATGCTGGGTTTAATGAAGAGCAGGAGGAGGACAGGTCTAGAAGTCCATGGCGTCCGGATACCCGTTCTTTGGTTCTCGGTCTCTCTCCGCCTACTGCGAAGGATATCGGAGCCATGGAAAATGAAGGAAAGCAGGGTAATAATAGCATTGGGAAGGCATTTTACAAGACAGCCTTCCACCCACTGAGGTAACTTAGAGCATCGACATACCATGGGGATAGGCTGATGAAAGTGTGAAAAGGAATAGCAGAACTGCTAAAAAATCTAATTCTAAGGGTGCTGATTCTAGCCCTCGAGGTACATGCGTGGAAGGATTGCGCCCTAAGTCAAGCATAGCATAGAGGTTTCATAGAAGCCTCATATCATAAGCTCCGCTCACAGAGGAAGACAGGAGCAGGCAAGTTCTGCTTGGTAGGGCAAACGAGGAGCAGAAGCTTAAGGAGGGCAGAAAATCAGTTCAGTTAGTAAACCACATTTATTTTCATCAGAGCATCATTAGGAGTCCATTTTTCATTTGAATTGGTCCCATTTGTGTGCACAATTGATTCGTTAAAATTATTTGAAACAGAATAGCTATAGAAGACATACCATCACTTTTTCTCAATATTCAACATAAAGACACTCGTACTCTTTTTTACCTAGTGGACACATCCAGTTTTTTATGATGCTGCAGTACAGTATGTCCGTCCCTCTCGCAGTTTGCCATCATTGCCTTCCCCCCAACCATCACACCTCCCGCTGTTCGTCATCGTCAACCTTTCTATCCTGCGCTTTGTCCTTTTAGATGTTTGCTTTCATTCCCTCTTAATGTCTCTGCTATGTTTCCCTGATCCCCTGCAATCTGTCATCAGTTCCCTCGCGTGTTTCTATGCCTCCCTTCCTCCTCTATTCCCACCATCCTTATCCCTTGCCCACCTCATCCGACAAGAAATGATTTTGCAGAAATGTCCCCCCCGCTCTCCCTCTCTCCCCTCAAAACTTTTCTCCCGGTTCCGGCTCCCCCCCTCTTTAAGTTGCCTACCTTTCCTCAGGCTTCAACGAATACCTAACGAATCTCTGAACCGAAAGGACATCAATCCCAAACCCACCGACTGAGTCTCAAGGCAATGCAATCAACATTTGTCAGAATACAGGACTACAGAAAAATGAGAACTTTTATTTTTTGGACGAGAACCTTAATACAACAAGACTCGCGTAGCACCTTCAGATGAATAGCAATTATTTCCTTTCCTTTCCTATGCTGTCGACACTTTCAGACCCTCCTCAGCTGCATCCCTGTGCTGCAATTCTTGTACACGAAACCACGTACTGCAACTTTAGCCACACAAAAATGACTCCAGAAATAAAAAAATGGGGCCTACTTTCCTTATTGTAACTCAATAACAATGTATTGAACCCAACCAGACACTTGCGGCGAAAAAAAAAAAACGATTATCCTTCTCAACTGAACGATCTCTTCTCAACGAAGGAAAAAAAAAGTAATCGTACCCTCAAACGTTCAGTTCAACTACACAGCCGCGTTGAGCAATGATCCATTGACAGGTGCCATTCTCTCCATTTCGGGAAGAACAGACCAATTTGGCGATTGCGTAGACCGCAGCCACTTGAAATCTTTCACCTCCCTCCAAAAATTGTTGTCTTCAGAAAGCATCGCCTCTTCTAGCTGCTGATCGATTCCTTCATATTGAAAGCAATATGGCGCGAATCTCACGGCACGGGTGACTTCAACAATAGGCTGACTGCGGACCCTTAAGTAGAAATCTGTGCCTTCCGAAGAATGGATCCTAATCTGATGAGCTGCAACTGCTACAATGCTGTTTACAACGTGATCTATGTGGGCCGCTCCGTGCACAGGCCCTAAGAATACCTGACACTCTTCCAACTCATGTATAAACACCGCTGCAGTTTTCCCCATAACAAAGATTTTGCAGTTCTTTAAGCGTTCCAGTATTAAGTCATGCCCGTCCACTTCAGCTACAGTTAGAAATATATCGTGCTTAACCCTGTCTGTAACCACTACTGCTCCTGCTTCTGCTGCTGCTAGAGTGCCGTTACCCTTAAATTGAATTCCTGAGCTCGAGGTTTCTACAGAGATAGAGGTGGACTTTGAAGACGACTCCTTAACCCTAACATCAGTACCATTACTTCCTTCAATCAGTTTCAAAGAGCTCGTATTACCACTTAGCAAACCAGATACCTCCTCCTTATCCCCCTCCTTTCCAACCCCCTCACCATTCTCCGGTTCGCCACCTCCCGCTTCCTGGACACTCCTTCGCTCCCGCCTGCTCGAAAACGAAAACTTTTTTGGACGAGCAGCTACGGCTCTCTTTGCAGCAAGCTCCTCCTTCACCTTCCCAAGAGCATCCTGAGCCTCCTTGATGTCATGTGGAGGTAAAAAGTAAGCAGAATCTGCAACTTCTGCTTCCATCTGCTGAATGCGTTCAGCAATTTCAAGAAGTCCTGAGCTTGACGCAACATTTCCGCCATCCTTCGTTTCCAAGGTAGCGCGTATGCTCTCCAGCTGCTGCTGAAAGGCGGCATAAAAGGATTCAGCTCTCTCGGCAGGATCCTCCTGCAGCAGAGTTAGGGTTCGCCTCTTCTCCGCCTGCTCCTTTCTGGAAGCTTCCTGCTGGGAGAGATGTCGGAGCTTCTGCATGCGCCGGCGGGCAAGAGCTTCGTCGCCATTGCTATCGTCGCTGAAGAGCTCCATCTTCCGATACAAGAGGGAGAGAGAAGCGAGAGGAGAGTGACGAGAGTCAAGGCATCCATAAGCTGCGGAGGGCCACGGGAAGCTTTTCCATGGCGGCCTTCAACTGGAGATTTAACTGTTTTTTTTCCAACAAACGTTACAAACGTCAAACCTTGTTCAAATGCGATCCAAAACAAATCCAATTGAACATTGAACATTTAACTACCGGGCGTGTTCAACATCAGTTTACATTGCATCCACTGATCAACAATGAGATTTTGCCAAATCGCAAAGCGCGTGGACTCAGATCCACGCGCGGTCCAAATTCTGCCCGTTTCCGTTTTGGTACCGTACGAAAATCGTTGATCTGGCGCAAAAAATCATACGGTGAAAACTGGGCCGGAGTGAATCAAATCTCTGAGATTGCCTGAATCCTGCATGGCAAAAACTGGAATCCACAAGTGTAACCGAACAGATTGAGACTCGTGACCTTTGTTTTTATACTGTTCAATTCGGAAAACTATTCATTTCGAGTTGTTCAAAAGTTCAAATGAAACCTTTTCACTTGAACTTTGACAAATTCCAAAAGTTCAAACCTACTGATAGTACGGCAGTAGCGAACTAAAACCCAGGTTACTAAGTACTGAAATTCATGGCGCTCCCCGAACCTAAACCGAACCGAACCGATGTCAACTACCTAAGCCAACGAGTCAATGTTGCGGAGTTTGACCCGCGCGACTGAAAAGAGCATTTTTCCGCACGATTTTGTCCGCACCCAAAAAAGGCGCCGACAACGAAATGGTGAAAATCGTGTCATTTTTGGATCTTTTCTGCACACGTGATCATCCGTTTCCGTGGTTTCCGTGGTTGGTTGGCGAATGTTGAAATTAAAAAATTGACCGACCACGAACGGCGGGCGGCCCTCACTTTGATTTTGTCGCGACGCGGCGGCGGCTTCGCGGCGCCGCTCCGCCCCCCGCGCGGGCCGTGACGTGACGCGCGGCACGATGTAGCGCCGTTTGGGCCGCTTTTTGCAAATGGTGGTCGCGGGTTCGAGGTCTGAGGGCGCCGCACGCGGTCGGAGGGGCGGACATTACCGCGCAAAAGCGACTGACTGCGAACAAACAAAATAAGCGAGCGAATTTTTGTTGTACTGACATTGACTGGAAATGTGACGAACAGCGAATGTTTAGTATTACGAGAATTATCTAAGTCTGACAAGCCCTATTGATCTCACCATGGCGATGATGCCATCAAATGTACACGGACAAAGTCACCATGGGGAACCACGAAGAATTGCTCAGAAAGATCTAAGAACAAAAAATAGAAGCTATGAGTGCCTTCTAAGGTTTTAGATTGCCTCTCGAGTTTTCTTTTTTGCTTTCTCGTTTGTCTTGCTTTCCACCCATCAAACCCTCTGCGGGCCCTCCCTCCCTCCCACTCTCCCACCCTCCCACCCTTGCCTTCCTCGAGTCTTTGAAGACTTATGATGAGCGTTTGCTTTCCGTGTGTCATCTCCTTTTAGGCAAAAATGTCTTCAGCTTGTTTAATGCTAAATAACGTGTTAACGTATAACGTATTATGCTAAATATGGGAACAACCTCGAAGGGACTTCTTATAAAACTGGCGGTGAGAGCACTACCTTCGTCACAGTGCGTAGATGATGCATTCAAGATTGAAAGGGCTCATCCTAATGGATGACTGCAGGCCTTGCATCTATACACAGAAAGGAGGGAGATGTAAACTTACTGCAACGAGGGACCAGAATATAAAGATCCTAGCAACCGACTGTGCATGAAAGGTGATCAGTAGATTCTTTTAAAAAAATCAAATAAAGAAAGAACAAAAGTAAGAAAAAAGACCCTGAAAAACTCGAAAACAGACTAGACATGCAGGACCATAGCCTGCTGCAAGATATCATCACCTACTTCAAACCGCATAAAAGCGGGATTTTAGGGTTCACAGATAACGCTCATATGAATCCCGAGCCCCTCCACAGTATGCACCCCTTGAACTGCACTTGCTCAGGATCAGGGACTATGATTTTTGACCCTCATCACATGGATGACCTGAAAAAAGGGAGAAAAGCTGAATAAAGAGACCGGTAGTTCCGATAGCCATTTCTGCGAAGCGGTATCTGTGAGACTTACAGGTAATGGACGCAAATCAAGTCATGTCAGTTCGGCCAGGCGGGTCATAGCAGGAAGGGGGTCATCCTCCCAGAAATGGCAAAACAGAAGATTTGTTGGCAAAGAATCCATCCCTGCTCTTGGCCTAGACTACGCTACTTACTATGCAATGACATGCTAACTACATCAAAAAAGTGCGACACATTATGGACAAGATGGCTTTTGTTCCACATTGAGGGTTGCGAAACCTAAAATCGAAAACACGAAGCTGCCTACCTGCCCTAATCAGGCGACCCATCTTGAGGGCACTTGCAAGCGCAAGCAGACAACATCATACAATCCTCCTACGAAGCATCAGACATACAGCAAGAGATAGGCTGCCCGCTCCAATGGATTCGTTGAAACTGCAGAGACTTCAACTCAGCTACCCTACAGAGTCGACGGAAACGCTCCAAGCCTCGCGACTCGATGGAAACTCCTGTACAGATGATTCTTCAAACAACTCCCTCTTTCATGGCTCTCTCGTCATCCCCTCCCAAAAGTAGACTGCTGCAACCTATCAAATTTCTCCCCATACGCCTTATTGCATCCCGGTTTGCAGTAGCCAACCAGACAGAATCGGCTCTCCTCAGGAAGATTCTACGTTAAAATGTTTGTGCGAGCTTCCCCTCTTCCCCCGAGCCAAAAGCAGGCTTCAATAACCCTAATATCCCAACTGACAACCCTGTGCTTAGCTCTCTTCCCTCCTGTTAGCCCTGCTGAGGAAGACTTCCTGAAGGAGGCGGCACCTGCTGCCCCGACCACATGGGCTGCTGCATGGGCTGCTGCATATATTGCAAGGGAGCGCGGGCCTGCGGAGTGTACATGCCGGGGTCCATGGCCATGGCAGGCCTTCCCACCATCATCTGAGGAGCCATCATGCCCGGCTGCGCCATGGGAGCGGGGCCAGGAGTGGCTTGAGGCACATAATACATTCCCGGATACTGCATGTCAGCGCCAGGAATGGCTACGGGCGCTCTGGGAATCCCCAGGCCCTCCTCCTTCAACTCGTCACGTGGCACAATATCAACAAGAAAGTCAAAAATGTCCGTCCTGGTGATAGCGCCTGCAATGTCGTTCTTCTGCAGAGTCCGCCTCTTGTTTTCCTCCGTGTGGATCCACGAGCGCAGCGTGAGCTCCAGAATGAACATCTCACACGCCTTGGAGAAAACCACAGGCGCCTCCGCGCTGATCATCCGCACGTCCTCGTCCGCCTTCATGATCTTCTTTATCCGGGCCAGTGGCAGCTGGTGGTTCTTAAAGTCGTTCGCCTGCTCCACCTCCTGCATCTGCTGCGACCAAAACAGCTGCAACTGCTGCTGGTGCTGCTGCTGCAGGTGCTGGTACTGCATCTGCTGCTGCATCGCACTCTGCTGCTGATATCCCGCCGGCATCCCCGCCCCTCCCTGCTGCCCTCCCCCTCCCCCTCCAGCCCCCGGACTCTGCCCTGCCTGCGACCCCCCCTGCCCTCCCCCTCCCCCTCCTCCCCCTCCCCCTCCATACGCCCCCGCCATGGAGGGCGCCATCTGCGGCCCCCCCCCCATGCCCGGGTATTGCATCCCGGGCTGCCCTCCCCCTCCCAGCATCATCTGTTGCTGGGCCATGGCCTCCCCCTCTTATACTCCCTCCCTCCCTTTCTCCCTCCCTCTCTCAGCCGCAGATCGCCGCCCCTCTGCCCTGCAATCGCGAGCAGCCACTTGGCACGCCCTCCCACCCCCCTCTGCGCCCGCGACCAAGCGCAGCCCTGCGATCGCTGCCCCACCTCTATCGCGTCTCCTCGCCGCCGCGCCCCTGCGAGCCTAGCCCGAGCCGAAGCCTGGCCCGGGAGAGGCTCGGGGGAGTATCGGGGGAGATTGGAAATTTGGTAAGGGGGAGGTGTGGATGAGGCAGGGATCGGGTGAGGGAGGCGGGGGATTGGTTGGGGAGGGAGGATAGGTGACGTGGCGAATGGAGGGGCGTCGATTCGGGGAGATAGTTTTGGCGGGGAGGACGGACGGTGGGGATGGATTGGAAGTCCGGAGGAGGTTCGGGGGAGGTTCGGGGGAGGCTCGGGTCGTGGAAGTTTATATGGGAGGTTGGTGTTGGCCGGCACGGAACTGCGGCGAGTAGGGGTTCAGAAAAAATTGAGTTTCTCGAAATTTTCAGATTTTTTAAATTTTTTCTTTTAACGCGGGAAGACGGCAGAGGCGGGCGGGCGGGCGTACAGTTTTTTTGTGAAATTTTGAATGCATCCGTACAGCGTGTGATATTTTCTGCTAGATCCGTACAGTTCGAAAGTTTAACGCTGTTCCATGGAGAAGGGGAGCATAAAATGTTCAGCGCATATACAGGGTATGCACATGCTGCACAGTTTGCCGGGTTCTGTTGAACTAGTTCGCAGTTAGGGCTAGGACATGGAGATAGGGTTTGGATTCCCTTTTTGGATGCCGATTAGGGTTGGGGAGGACGCCAGCCAGGGCGAAGATTAGGGTTAGAAAGGTCGAGCTGAGAGGGTGTTTTTTTCGCCAGAAATTGCAGATTAGGGTGAAGATTAGGTCAGTATTAGGGTTAGAGCTCGCTAGGGTTAGGTTTGGCATTAGGGATTGTTTGTTTATAAGAGACGGAGAATGAGCTCCATTCGGGAGGGAGCCATGAAGGATGGCTCGGGTCACTCTCTCGCCTTCAGAGTAATGCGTCTCTGCAGGCCTGCTCTGCAGGTGGATCTGCCCTTGAAGCATGATGTGGAAGATCTCTGGTACGGGGAAGATGATGATGTTGATGCTCCGCCTCCAAGAGTGCTTGAAGACGAGCTTTTCGCAGCGCGGTGTGAGCTGACAGAGCCGGTCGATGCGTTCGGTGTGAACGGCATGATGGTGTTGCCTCAAGCCTTTGGGTACGCACCTTTTCTTGTACTTGTTGAGCTGGATTTCTTCTCATTTTTCTTAGTTTCAGCAAACGAGCGATGAGGCTGTACGTGCATTGGGTGTGGTTCTTTCCTATCTTCCATATTTTAGCCAGAAGATCATTTTTTTTCACTTCTGAGCTTCGTTTCAGATCCATTTATCTTGGCGAAACATTCTGTAGCTACATCAGTGTTGGCAATCACTCGAGCCACGAGGTTGCGCGCGTGATTGTGAAGGTAGATTTTGTCATCCTTAAGTTGATTTGTCCATAGAGTTATGAGCAAAAACCTCTCCCTTTAAGCTGGCTTTGGTACATGCCTTCAGTCTCGTGAAAATGGCAGTCTTATCCAGTCGGCAAGCGTGGCGTATTAGGGCTGGCGTGAATGCTGTGCTGGAGTGTGGTTGCTACCTCTCGTATTTTATTTTCCTTGTGGTGCATTTGTTGCAGTACATTCACTTTCTTATTTCAGCCTAGACAGTACTTCACAACTTTTGCAGGCAGAGCTACAAACCGAGCGGCAACGCCTTGTTTTGGCAGACAACTCCAAGTCACCCATCAATACACTTGCAGCCGGAGGACGGCACGACTTCCTAATAGAACATGATATTAAAGAGCTGGGCAGCCACACGTGAGAAAGCCTTCTCCTTTTCTTCCTTTTTTCATACTAATGAAAAGACGAATGAGCACTGCACAGTTTCAGCCCTTTTCACCACTATGCTTCATTTCAGGAGTTGCTGTATTCGTAAAGTTATGCATGCTAACTCTAGCCCACCCCTACCGCTAACCCTAACCTTATCCTAGTTCGAATCTCAGCGTAGTTCCAATCCCCTCTCTAAACCAGTCGCTCTGATTAATCTTCACGATGGCCGGTTCACTTTCCGTGATAACAAGGCATTAAGTTCTCTCACAAGAGTGCCATTTCTAGCAGCTATTTCCATCATTTATGTCAGCGTGACGCATCATCAGTTGGTTATGGTGTTGGGACCTTGCAGACTCGTATGTTCAGCAACCTATGTTGATCCTAATGGAGAACAAAAGTTCCTCCCTCAGTACTTCAAATTCGTTGCCTCAAACCCACTTTCCGTGCGGACAAAGGTGCTTCTCCATCCTTTGAATAACAGTCTTTTCGTTCTTGTTCACGCACTTCACAACCTCCTTTTTCCCCTCCGCCTCTCTCCTCATCCTCAATGTAACAGACCAAGATACTTGAAATTGTAAGGCTTCGCAATTGGAATTCATGTTCAAAATTAAACTTCTTATCATAGAATTGCTTATGGATAAGCTCTTTGTTACATGTTACGATCTAATTTGCTGTTTTTTTTTTCATTTTCCATGGTTTTCTTCAGGTCCGCACTGTCAAGGTGCGCCCACTCTACCCTTCTGTTATTCAGTCTTCTACAGGACCTTCAATTCAAAGTAGGCTGCCCCCTTGTCCCCTTCATTAACGCAGAACCAAATGACACAGTCACAAGATGAAGTAGGATTGGGTCCTTCCTCGAATTTGAAACAGGAGAAGGCTGTTTCAAATTCACCCGTTCTGAATCAGCACTAATGAATCTGAGCATGTATTGAGCCGACAGGAATCTTTTCTTAAAAACAAGTAACCGATTCTCACTCCGCGTACCTATTTCTCCACCGGTGAATAACCATTGCTATATCTATCCTCTTAAAGCATGCTTGAGTCTACATTCCAATGAAGATTATCTTCCTTTACCTCCTAGAGGTGATATTCTTTGACGTCAAGTCGCAGTAACTGCGTAGCTGTGGAGGAGTCCCTTCTTTTTTGTTCGGAGTGAGTTGGTGACCAACTCCCTAACCATTGGCTGCCTTTCAAATAACTTTTTTTTTTTTCCACTTTCGCAGTGTCATTGACCAAAGCAAATGAAGAAACATTGTTTCAACTTATGTTTGAAATAATGTGTTTTGCGAAACCTTAAGAGGCAACTAATAACTCCACCCCTTGTTTCCTTCCATATGTAATAGCATAACATTACCCATAGAAGCTGCTCATCATCGCCCACATTGCACCCCTACCGCGTCGGAAGTTTTTTCGTTGTCAGGTCATAGAGAATGGCATTCCTTATTCACAATTTCCCACGTGGGGTCAAATGTTGGTCGGCCGCTTCATTGCAGCATAAACTGTGCAGCAAGTTGCGGAAATATAGCGGCGTCTACATGCAGGAGTTTTAATGTTGTCATATAAACAGAAAGCATGTTGCAATGTTTCATCACGGAACTTCTTATTCACGACGGAAGTCTGTTCGTGTCGATCCTGAATTCAGTTCTCTTTGGCCGTGATCTGTTGCAGTTCACAACAGTGTCTATAATATACGCTGTACGGTGTGATGTGATGTGATGTGATGTGATGTGATGTATAGATGTGATGTATAGATGTGATGTGATGTATAGATGTGATGTGATGTATAGATGTGATGTGATGTGATGTATAGATGTGATGTGATGTGATGTGATGTGGCTTGTTGCAGGAGTCGACCTTTCTCGAGGCATGTGTCGAGAACAGCACGAAGCTGCCCCTCCTGCTCGACCACGTGCGCTTCGACCCCGCTGCCAGCTGGCGGGCCGACCTCCTCGACCCCCAGGACCGCCACGTGGCGGAAGATGACGTCTTCGGGTGGGCCCCACAAACTCAGTACTGCGCAATCTGTGCCATGTTTCGTTAGTTCGATATCAGTATAGTAAATACTATAACTTGAAAACTTGAAATCAGCAATGCAGCTAGTGAGCAATTTTAGATGAGTCCAGTCGTTTGTGAGTATTTTACCACATCCACACACCAACCCCTAAGGACCCTAAATTTGTGAAATCCCCGTGTTCCCAAAACGTTTTCGAAACCCTAAACGACCTCGAAACCCTAAACGTTAAGAAATGTGAACCTGTGTCTTTTGTGAAGCAGTGGAATTTTCAAGAAAGTGAACCTCGTTGCAGCCAATGGGGGGTCCCGCAACTTCCTCTACTCGCTGGAGAGGGTCCCGCAGGAGGGGGGAGAGGGAGGGAACGCTTTGGGGAAGCTGGAAATGATGTGGCGCACAACTCTAGGGGAACCCGGGAGGCTTCAGACACAACAGATTCTGGGGAACGTGAGTGGCTGAGAATGAGCTTCTTAGGAGTTTCGAATGTGATAGAGACTTTGGGGCTCATGGTGGTGTAGTTGGAAAGTGAGTTTGTGTGGTGATATGGATTTTTGTGTATGGGGGAGGGCAGCCTATGCCCCGGAAGGAGGTGGAACTACGCTTTGTTGAGCTGCCCAAACGAGTGGTCCTTGAGAAGCCCTTCTTGGTAGAGTGTCTTCCCACTCCCACTCTCTCTCTCTCACACTCTCCCTCACGCTCAGTTCTCATCGTGCATAAGCTTTTTGTTCATTCGGACCTCTCATCATACAACACTGCTTTATTGTCCATTGGGTGGGACAGTAATTGGGCTCAATATGTATAGGCACTCTTTACTGCTTACATCAAAGGACTAATAGGAAATATATAGGATTTTGGCCCTTCAAAGTCTTTGAAACTCGTATTTTGTTCACCCTGAACACCCTGTTGTCCCTCTCTCCTCTCCTCTCTATCTATCGTAGCAGAAGCTTCTATAGCTTCTAAGCTTCTTCCTGATCACGTGTCCTATGCGTGCTGAGAGCAAACGGTGACAGTGGAACGGATTCTGGAACAGGTCCAATGCCGCCTTGCGAACTGCACAGATCGCAGTGTTGGCCCTCTCCGGATTAGTATGGCGGGAGAAGACCTGCAAGGGAGGGCAGTCATAGTTAGTGGGCCCAAAGCTCTGGTTAGTATTTCAGCACTTTTGCCTCTACTATCAGCGTTCATTGGTTGTCTTGTGTTTGCCCACACTGTGGCGATCTGCCTTTTAGACATGGCGAGGAAGAGAGAGGGAGCAGTCTTATGTCCGCTTGTATCCATGTACAAAATGTGAATATGTACTGAAAAGATTTTGATTGGGGTCTTCAAATTATAATTATTCTGGCTGTGCAGGTTGTGCCCGGCTTGGAGCCTCATTCTAGTACTGAATTCAGTCTGGTATGTCCTCTTTAATCCCGGAATATCGTGAAGTAAACTTTTTTGAGTAATAAGGTGCTTTTTCATGTACACAGAATGACCCCC
>CM074811.1:985023-1049265 GCA_037447605.1 Zygnema circumcarinatum | reverse complement strand
CCCCCCCCCCCCCCCCCCCCCCCCCCTCTGCCTCCCCCCACCCCTCC
Organism: Zygnema circumcarinatum; assembly: GCA_037447605.1. Taxonomy (NCBI): domain Eukaryota; kingdom Viridiplantae; phylum Streptophyta; class Zygnematophyceae; order Zygnematales; family Zygnemataceae; genus Zygnema; species Zygnema circumcarinatum. The sequence goes on along the minus strand of CM074811.1, from coordinate 1,049,218 downwards.
TCTTTTTTTCTTTCCCTTTCATAATTTGTTATCTGGTAAAATTTCTGGAGGGGAACAGTGTCTGGTGGCCCTCGCTCCTGGAGTTCAGCGAATTACCGGAATTGGTGTTCAGGATGTGAGAGAGGGAAAACCGTACGACACACTTCCAGCGGCAGAGGTGGGTTATTATGTCAGATCTCTTACTATGCAGTGCAACTGTTTCCATGTAGCCAATGCAGTTTAACCGTACGTGACGGAAATTTGTATGTAGCATAGAACAGTTCAGAGCGTGCACACCGAAATGAAGTTTTAGAAGCCTCGAGGAAACACGCAGTCATCCTTAGTGATACATTAAGTCAGTCAGATATGCATGCAGAAATCTTGTACTTGGAAAAACTGTGAAGTTCCGTAAAGTTGATTGAAACGGAGGAGAGTTGTTTCTATGTGATTTGCTCATACAGGTATTTGTTGAGGCGAGCTAAATGAGTGGAGCCGAAGCGGGAACGATAGCGAGGGAACGGGGATCAGCGGTTTGCAGTACGAGAATCAGACCCATTTTGTCCCTTGTATTCAAAGTAACGTGTCTTGGGAATATTGTCATCACAAAGAGTATATAATTGAAGTTGTGAGTTTCTTTGTGTCACTGACACTTCTTTTCTTGAGGATGGGGATGTTGCAGGAAAGCGGCGTGGGTGGGATTTCTATGGATTCTGGCTTCGGTGAACTGCGGGAATGTACAGAAACGAGAGGGAGGAAGAGAGGGAGGAGAGAGAGAAGGGGGAGAGTGAGAGGGTAGAGAGATATATGGAAGAGAGAGGACGATCGTGTACAGAGTCTGGAACAGGACAAGGTTGTAATTTGCTCTTTTTTAATCTTGATCTTCTCTCAGAGAGACTTCAAGCTGCCAGAGTTTGCGAACTGCTGCAATATGCAAAAACGGAGTCTTGTTTTCCGGTTAATTCAGTGCCAGATTAAGCTAAGTTAAAACCTTATACCACAGTTCTATTTTGCATTGTAGATTTATACTGTTCATTTACAGTATTAAATTTCATGCCGTCATTGTTTGACCTGTGTGTTCTCTCCCCATCCTCCCTTGGCCTCCTTCGGTCCGTCCCCCTCTCTTCCTCTCTTCTCCCGCTCTCTCACTTTTAGATCAAGTCTCCCTCCCCCACTCCTCTCCCGGTCCTCCTCTCCTTCCATATTACAAGTCCCCCCTCTCCCTCTGCCCCTCCCGCTCTCGCCATCTCTCCCTCGCCCCCTCTCTCGTTTCTCCTCTCCTTGGTCCCTCCTGTGAGAAGCATATGAGAACATTCCCATCGACATGCCTAAAAAAAAGCTCAAAAGCTTCTTTGTAGTGATGGGTACACATTTTCTGTTTGGTTGTGTCCCCTTCCAATAAAAAAGAAGCGATACAGAAAGGCAAGCGCTGCATATACACAAAAACCTGACGCTTCTTTACAGACAACAGTGAAGATAGAACCTTTCGCTCTCCCTCCCAATGGTGTGCCTCCAGCCCCCTAAACTAAACGAGCCAGTCCCTACTCTGAGATCCGAATGCAGTAACGACTGCTCACCAATTAACTGCATCCAATTAAAAAGGGAAAAACCCATCCTCACTCAAATGAAATGGCTCTCTAGAAGCCTTTATTTTTGCGAATACAACTGAAAAAAGAACCCCCAAGAAAGAAAAAAAGAAAGAAATGGAAAAGAGAACCCATGTTGTGTTGGCCCTATTCTTGGTCCGGCGCGCGGAAGGCGGAGGGGCGGCAGACGGCGCTGTGGCGGAGCCGCCAATCGTGGAGCTGACAGGAGCGGCTGCAGTACCTGAACGCGCAGGGGCCCGGACTGCAGGAAAGGTGAGAGGGGGGAAGGGGGAGAGGGAAGAGAGGGGGAGAGGGAAGAGAGGGGGAGGAGAGGGGAGGAGGAGAGGGGGAGGAGAGGGGGAGGAGAGGGAGGAGAGGGGAGGAGAGGGGAGGAGAGGGGAGGAGAGGGGAGGAGAGGGGGAGGAGAGGGGGAGGAGAGGGGAGGAGAGGGGAGGAGAGGGGGAGGAGAGGGGAGGAGAGGGGAGGAGAGGGGAGGGGAGGTGGAGGGGGAGGGGAAGAGGGGAAAGGGGGGTGGGGAGGGAAAAAGCAAATGTGGAGGAGAGAGACTGACGAAACGAAGGAAATGGACACAGCGAGGGAGAAAAAAAACGGTGAGGTTGACAAGAGGGATGGGGGGTGGTAGAGAGAGAAGGTGGGGTCTCTCACCTTGCAGACCAGCAGCATGAGCACCTCCAAAACTCCATTTTGCGAGTCTCCGGCCTCCCACACGCCTCCCTCCCGCAGAACTCGAGCCCCTCTTCTATCTTCCCCAGCGCCCCCTCCCTCCCCTCTCCCTCCTTCCCTCCAAACCACTCCATCAAAAACACATTTGCCGGATGGGGGGGCCGCCTTGTAACGGATGTTTGAAGACACCCCAAAATATTCTTTAGCCCTTTTGTCGATATATCGGGAACCACTCCTGCCGCCAGCATCTGCACTATCTTCACTCTCTCTTCCTCTGCTGCAGCAGAAGTAGAGACATCTCCCTCTCCCTCCCCGACTCCCTCACCCTCTCCCTCTCCCTCTCTGCCCCCCCTTCGTCCGGGAACCCCGGCCCGCTTTGCCGAAAACGGCAAACCAATACTTGAAGCCGAAGACTCATCTCCTCCTGCCACGTGGCGCCCAGAAATGGCAGCCATGGCTGCTCTCGCAGCTGCAGATCGAGGAGCTGAGAAAGATGATCTTCCAGCCATGGCTGCCGCAGAGGAAGCTCCCGCAGCAGTGATCGATCGAGCTGCTATAGACCTCGGCTGCACCCTTTCTCTCGCTCTCTCTCCTACTCCCCTCATCCCTCGTTCCTCCGCCTCCCTCTCCATAGGGTGCCCCTCTCTCAAGCTCCCTTGCAGTGACACGTGGCGTGATGGGATGTCGTGGACCCCACTTGCAGTAACTGTTTCAGAACTTTCTGGAATACAATCTCCGCTCACTCCCAGCCCCACGTGACTGTCTGTTTCTCTCTCCCTCCCTCCATGACACACACTGCACCCCTCCTCCTGCTCCTGTCCTTCCCCTCCCTCTACCGCCACCCCTCCCATCTCCCCACCACAGTCATCCTTCATTGCAGGCGTCCTACTCTTCACAAAGGAAGCGATTGCTGCTCTGCTCACACGTGTCTGCCTCCTCTGCAGAAGCTCCTGCAGAACCGCCTGCTGCTCTGCAGGAGCCATGGGCCTCCCATTGCCAAACAGATCCACACAACCCATCTCTCTCCCACCCCTCCCTCCCTCTCCTCCTCCCTCCACCTTCCTCCTCTTCATCGCCGGCCCCCCTCCCCCCCCTCCCCCTCCCCCCTCCCCCTCCCCCTCTCCCTCCCCCTCTCCCTCCCTCCCGTCCCCATAATCTCCATCAGATGCGCCTGCAACAGCAGTCTCCACCCCTCCCCTTGATCCTGCTTTGTCCCAAACCCGTCCAACAGGCAGTGTCCGAGCTCCCTCATGGCCTCCACATTCCCCAGAGCGGCACTCCTCGCGCAGAGGGCGACCCCCATCCTGAGGTCCTTAGTGGCCCGCCCCCACCCGCTCCCATTGAAGCTCATGATCGCGGCGGCGAAGAGGGCGGCCGCGTGGCCCGCCCTCCCGGCCGATACAAGGAGGCGGCCTCCCTCAGAGCGGGCTTCAGGGACGCAGTAGAAGAGGATCTGGAAGTGGGAGGAAACCACGAGGAATGGGTTAGGGGGTGGAGATTGTAGAAGATGAGGGAGGGAGGGAGGGGAGGGAGGGGAGGGAGGGAGGGAGGGAGGGAGGGAGGGAGGGGAGGGAGGGAGGAGGAGGGAGGGAGGGAGGGAGGGAGGGGGGAGGGAGGGAGGGAGGGGAGGGAAAGGAGGGGGGGAGGGAGGGAGGTAGGGAGGGGGGGGAGGGAGGGAGGGAGGGGGGGGAGGGAGGGAGGGATGGGAGGGGGGGTATGAGGGGAGAGGGGGAAGGAGAGGGCAGAACTGAGGGTGGGAGAATGACAAGACAAGGATGATGGGAGGGGGAGGGGAGAGGAGGAAGGAGAGCAAGAGAATGAAGAGGCAAGGGAGTGCAGGAGGACAAGTTGGGTTGGATTGTAGGCGAGGGGCATGAGATTGAGAGCGAAGGAGGAAAGAAAAGAGAGCACAGAGAGAGGGAGATCAAAGTAAGACAGCGACCAGACTGACGGAAATAAGAAAGAATCAGAGTGGGAAGAAGAGAGAGCGGGCCAGCGAGAGCGAGAGCGAGAGAGAAAGGATGGACAGAGACCCACCACGCCGAGCATGCATGCCGCGTGCAGCGAGCCGCCCTCCGCCGCCCTCCGCAGGAAGGCGCGGCCTCCCTCCCACTGCCCCGCGCGGACGGCGACGGCCCCAAGGGACGCGCCCGCCAGCAGGGCAGGATCGCGCGCCACGTGGCGCCACTGCCGGCACCTGGAAGGGGGAGGGAGAGGGAGAGGGAGAGGGAGGGAGGGTGAGGGGGGGGAAGGGGAGGGAGGGAGGAGGATGAGGAAAGGGAGGGGGAGGGGGAGGGGGAGGGTGCGTGCCAAAGCTACCAAGGCTACTTGTGTTGCATCCATCCAGCCACCTACTGTTGTTTTTTATTTCTCCAACTCTCTCACCCTTTTACTTTCTCTCTCTCTCCCCCATTTTGTCTATCTCCCTCCCCCTATCTCCGTTTGTCTGTCTCTTTTGCCACCTCTCTTCACCCACCCCCCCCTCCACCTCTCTCAGTCCCGTACCTCTCTTCCTGTCTCCCCTCGTCTCCCTCTCGTCCTTTTCCTCTCTCTCTCTCTCTCTTTCTCTCTCTCTCTGCATGCCTCTCTGACTCTCTTCATCCCTTGTTCTCTCCGCCGTCGCCTCTCATGCATCCCCACGGCCATCTACGCTCTCCCCGTGCGCTACATGCAGCCTTTCTACGGCCGACAGAACTGCCGCCCATGGACCGCGGTCAGCGCTGCAAACAGAGCCCAGAGAGGCACAGGGGTCGTACACAAAAGGGAGGACGAGGAAGTCCGCGGGAGAGGCGGCCGTGGAGCACACGTGCGAGGCGATTTTCCATATTATTTCGTCCTGCTTCCAGAACCCAAATGCAGGCAATCAGACTCTATCCCTCTCCCTCTCTCACACTACTCTCGCTCTCTCTGCATCGCGCTTAATCTCTCTCTCCTCATTTTAATGCATTTCTCTCATCCTAGTTTAAGATTCGTCCTCCCACACTTTGCCTCTCACTTCCTCTCTCTCTCACTCTCTCTCTCTCCCTCTCTCCCACACACACTGCCGCTCCATTCCCTTCTCTTCTCCATTCTCGCCCCTCCATGATGACTCAAAGTCAGCGCACATCACTGCGTACCGGCAGCTGCTGGAAGGAGCTCCCTTCCATCCCCGCCCTCTGCATCCGCGCCTGCACCGCCTCCTCTGTCCGTCTGCCTTCTTCTCTCCCTCTCCTATGCTTCTCCCCCTCTCTGTCTCTTCTCCCTTTCCCTTCTTCTCTCCCTCCTCTAGTGTCTCCTTTCTTCTCACCCTTCCTCCCTCTCTCCCACTCCCTCCCTCCCTCTCACTCCCGCCCTCTCTCCCTCCCTCTCCCGACCCCTCTCCCTCTCGCAGCAAGATCTGCCCCTCGCGCTCCCGCGCCTTCTAGGGGCTCCACGCGCCCTCGCCCTCTCCCCCCCCGCCACGTGGCGCCGTGCCTCGCGCTCTCGCCCCCGCGGCCTCCACGTCGTGCCCCCACGCCCCTCCGCCAACGTGGAGCCGCGCGGCGCGCGTGCGCGCTTGCCCGCCGTCCGATCCTCCTTCGGCGCCTCTCCGCCGCCGATCTGCCCTCGAACATCCCGCCCTTGGGCGGCTGCCGCCCGGCCGCCGCCGGTCAGCTGCTGGCCGGCAATGACGCAGCATTCAGAAAAGTCCAAAACCTCGATATTCCGTACGGATAAGTTTGACTGTATGGGTACGGACAAACGTGTAGACGGGCGGGCCGAGCCGTGCCTGCCGCGTGGGCGGTCATTCAATGCGAGCTGGCGGGCGGCAGCGCGTCACGTGACGCGCAGAAAATTTGATGTGGCTAGGAGCGGCCGGCACCTGCGAACCGCAAAGTTCGGGTCATCGCACGTGCGATCCAGGATATTGCGCCACGTGGCGGAGGCCCCTTGGGCCGAAATATTTTCCTTGGAGGAGCGCGAATTGCGGGGGCGCTCGGGCGACGTGCGGCGGATAATGCGCGTACGGACAAAATAGCCCGACGTGGAGGCGGCGGCGGGGAACCCGCAGAGGCGGCCGAGATATGGTGCCAGCTGGCAGGCAGGGCCACGTGGCAGGTAGGCGGCGCTTTCCAGCCACGATATAGATTTTGTGAAAGATTCGATGACGAGGATAATGACGTCAATCGTGGCAGCATGGGCGCCGTGACGTGGGTACGTGCGAGCCCGCGAGGCGGGCCCGCGGGTCCTATACGGACAATATACGGAGGGTGTACGGACGGGCGGAGGCTGCGAGGGCGGCGCGGTTAGCGGCGGGCGGCGTGCGCGCGGTGGGAAGGGAGAGGGAACGCCGTGGAACACGTGGCGCCTTCTGACTGGCCACGATAAAGCGTGGCAGGGCTGCCGTACTCTGACAGGTAGGCCCTGATGGCCAGTCAGAATCTGCCACGTGGTAACACCGATGCCAGGTCTGCCGAGTCTCCGGGGGACGTCGGGCGGCGGCGGACAGCGACAAGGGGACGGGCGGGATGTTGGTCCCGCCGCGGGACGGGACCGAGCGAGCGCATGGGCAGCCATGCGTGCCATGGCATCCCCCATTTCGGTCATGGGGGGGGGGTGGGCATGGGCATAGGCATGCATGGTATGTGCAATGGCATAGAACACTGGGCAGACCGTCAACCAACCGTTGGCAATGGTTGCCAAGCGTGGATTCGCGAGCCAAGCAACCGTTGGCAATGGTTGGTTCCAACCATTGGATTCGCAACCATTGCCAGTGATTCGAACCATTTGTTAGGTAGTTTTGATATTATGTTTAGGTTCCCTCCCTCCCCGCGATTTGCCACACATTGCAACCTTCGCGGCTGTTTGTAGGGCCATGTTGTTGAGCCTAGAAGCAGATTTCAGCTCGTAACTTTTTTCTATTGTTCTTAGCTCCTTTGTCAACAGTTCCTCGTGGTTCCCCATGTTGTCTTTGTCCATGTACCTTCGATGGCATTGCCATCACGACGTCAATGCCGATTCCATTTTTTATGGAGAAAATGTTGTGGCATTAGATTATCCATACTAATTTGCAATATTCTGTAAGGGTTATCGAGCCCAACGTTTTCACTTTTAGGGTGCGTTTTTCATGATCCAACTTCATTCAACTGGTTGGTGCTCCGGAGTTGGAAACTGAGGCGGAGCGTTTCGTTTTGTAAACCTCTGAAATGACGTTTTTCAACTCGCTTCAACCAGTTGAATGGAAACCGCCTGCACGCGACAGCCGGTTGCATCATTGCATGCCAGAGGGGCGTCGCTTTTTGCCCAGCTACCCACCAACAGCAACACGCCACCTGTCGCCTACGTGGCACCTTGCGGTACATCAAAGAACGTGTGAGCAGGTCTGCCGCGTGTCACTGTTTAAGTCGGTAATTTGGATTTAATTAGTTTACCCCATTTTTCATCCGGTACGAAGACAACCCTAATTTCACGAGGTTCAACGTCGCTCGTCTCCAAATAGTTCAACCGTGACCACGTCAGCAAAGTTGGAAAAGGTTGAAGGATGGAGGAAAGGGAAGTGGCATTGAACTCACGATGGCGAGGCCACCAAATGTACATGGACAAAATCGTCATGGGGAACCACGAGGAAAGAATGAAAGCGCACCAAGTGTGACAAGGCCTAATAATGCAAGGACGCCACTCCCTTCCACAGTCCCACTCCCTTCAATCCCTCCCTCCGTTCCATGCCATGTATCATGCAGTGTGGAAGCAGTGCATCAAGCACATCATGATGCATGCATGACTCATGGGTGCATGAACAGCGCCATGCGCCACGGCGTACAGCGGCTGGAAAAATTCTATTGCATAACGATTGAGAAATGATGGAACACAAAGTCATCCGCTACCATTGCCATCCTCGCCATCTCTTCACGCCAAAACGTGCTGCTGCGAATGCAAGGCCTATTAGCCCTGGAACTCGGGCTTGTCTGGGAAGGTGCATCCGGACCGCTGAATGATGACATTGGCAGCATAGTTACCAGCCTTGATGCAGTCTTCAATGGGTTTTCCCTTAACAAGTTGAGAGAGGAAACCTCCCACGAAGGAGTCTCCTGCAAGACACGGACGAGGCCAACAAATGATAATTTAATTAAACTAAAAAAGCAACTTTCCCCCCTTATCTAAATAAAAAAATTAACTTGAACTACCTTTTCTCCGCTCCTCTCCTACTCTGTTCCATCTCCCTTTCATACTTCTCTACGTCTCCCTTTCAGTCGCATCCTTCCAATGGTCCCTTCCATGTCAACACACAAGACCATCTGGAGCCGAAATCTAAATTCATTGGAAAAACCATCCCGTGCTTCCAAATCCCATCCTTTAGCGAATCCATGGCAATGTAACACATAGAGAAGAGCTCTCCTGGTAAAGAAAGCGCTCTGGCATGGAAGCCTACCTGCTCCATTCGTATCTACTAGCTGCTCCTTAGCCAATAGAATGACGGGGTACTTTGTTACCTGTTTCCATGAACCAAGAGGTTCCAAGCAAAAGTGATGTCGAACATAAGTGAATCAACTGTGATAAATGGATGCATACATGAAAACACAATCAAAATCCTTGAACATAGCTCTGAAAGGACTTCAAGCTCACCTTTCCCTAGGAGTAATGCTCCAGCGATAACCCCGTTCTTGAGGCGGAGAAAGAGGGAGGAGGAGCGGCGGAGGGGGGGAAGGGAGAGGGGAGAGAGAGTACCTGTCCATCGTAAGCGACGATTGTTGGGTCCTTCCCTTGCGTGATAACCACAGTGCGCTTCCGCGCCTCATTAATTTTTGGCATTGTCGTGATTTTCAGAGCAATTTCTTCCACGTCCTTTGTCTGTACATATCAGCAAAGGTCTCGGAGGAGGAGTACTGTATGGGTATTAGAGTGGAACGAAAAAAGGAAACCCTAACACCATAGAACAGCACAGGAATCTGTTCGACATTGCCGCAAAGGCATGCTTTCTCCCTTTTACTTTGTTCACTCCAAAAGCTGGACTAGTCCACAATTTTAAGAGCTGAACAACTCTTCTCTCTCTATGGGCCGCAATGCGCAAATCATCCCATTCCGATCTATTTGTTTTTGTGAACTTGCTTACGGAAAACATCAGCCTGTTCGAGAGGAATGGGATCCTCGATAAAGTCATACCTCCCAGCCTTGCACTTCAGCAAATGTTTGAGCTTCGGTCTCATTTCCGAACAAATAGTCCATGTAACTGCAACGGTAAAAAGAAAAAAGGTTGCAGCAGGAAAATCGGAAAAGAAGAAATAGAGAGGAGATGAAAAACGCAACAGGTGTAAAGAAGCAGAGCAAGGCAAAGAAGAAGCATGGCAGAGTAAGGGAGGCTCCCTCCCTTAGCAGAAAGAAACGTGTGGGGAAGAAAAGAAGGACATTAATAGAAGTAACAAACAGTTTTCAGGGGCCCGTGTGAAACGTACGGAAAGGCATCCATGAGAGGCTTGGTAAAGAATTGAGCAATAAAGGGAGCCGCCAAGTTCATGCAAAACACCTGAGAGACATAAATAGCCATCCCCCAGCTTTTTGTCATCTTCTCTTCGTGTGATGTCTTTTCCTGAATCATGTATACTACGCTATTGAACTGAGGGAGAATCTGCCTGCTTATCCCTGCAAACTGCACTGTAAGTTCAAGGTCAGTTCAAAGCTCTTACCTTGTTGTTCTCTGCCGCGTGCTTGGCCACAAGTTGGACTGATTCAGGAGACACCGTAAGAAAGAAGCCCGCAATGTAATAGAACTTTGCTTTCTCCACTGCAAAAACCCACTGCCTCAGAGTGAGTTCTCAGCGGTGAAGTTATGCACCACGCTTTATCATGGAGAAGGAAGAATACAATCAGGAAGAAAAGAAAGCTCCGTCCGATATTTAGCAGGCCTTCTAATGCAAGGTCATAGAACAAAAATCTCTGCAGTTGGTCAGCAACGTGTATACCAAGATGATGTTTGCTGGATTCATCAAGTGCTCGTCATTATACAACTTCAGCAGATTTCAGCTCCTTGTAGGGTGGGGCTGATTCTCATGACTTCAATTAGACTTCAGTGGGATATGCACCTTTGTATCTCCTTTTGTCCTCTTTGGCATACCACAGAACACGACGAGTAGATGCCTCAGCAACAAACCAATAATGGAATTCGCAGGTCAGTCAGAAGCTCACCTAGGGCCCAGTTCTCAGGCTGCTGCAGATGATCCGGCTTATAGCAATTTGCCGCAGCAAGATTCGCTATAAGGGATCTGCCATCCCAAACAAACATATCAGCAAACGTGTTGCAGATTTTACTGTTCACATATACGTTTAGTTGTGAACGCGACATGATAACAGCAGTTTACATGCAGCTAACAACAAAGTCGCAGCAGCTGCTCAAGCCCTTGTGCATAAGGTAGGAGGTATATCATGCTAACGCTAAGGCTAGCAGTAAACATCAAGCTACAGCTCATGATCAAAACATTGCCCACAAAATTTCGATTTTGCAAGAGAACAGCCTTCATAAGCCTGACTAGCATACACAATATCCATTGGTTCCAAAAATGCGGGACAGGCAGGGAAACGAGTGATAAAAGTTACATAAATGGGCATGATAGAAGCATTCCCAAATGCATGGGACTACCTTTCGCCACCATGAATGAGTACCGCACAAGTTCCCGTCTGCGCTGTTTCGTCTATCCGGTAATGCACCTGCCCAGGGAATTCATCAAATTCAAAAATAAATGGATTTGTTAATGTAGATGACGCCAAACCCGGATGCTAGCTCACTGAACGCTTTGCTGATCTGTACTTGGTGCTTGTTGTGATTTCCAATACAGCAATGGTTGGCTGTTTTGAAACCGACAACTGGAACTCTGCTTTATCGGCATACACGTACGTCCAAGGTTCAGCAAAGAGCTAGGGAAGTCCTACTGAGGAGCATCTCCCTCGGTCAGGATCAGGCATTACCAAAACCTTTCGTGACAGTAGGGAGGGAATGTGACGTAGGATAGCAACTTACAGCCCTGAAACCGCAAGATGCGTGTGATGAAACATAAAAGAATGAATGTATGTTTTTTTCCTAACCTGATTAAAGTTAGTCATCATGTTGGCACAGACATTTGTAGGGAAGATGGACAAGTACTCACTTTAACTCCAACTTCGCTGCAATTTTTCGTCATTATTTCACCGAACTCGTCCTTGCCGATACAGCCCATGTAAGAGACTGCATGAGGCTCTTGCAGCATCCACTGCATCACGTTTTTGCAAATTGTCAATATCTTGCAAAAATAGCGAGCCCGCTGGCTGGACATACGAACTTGAGGTTGCAAACTTATCGTTCTTTTAAGTCGCACTCACAAACTAGAACACGAAGTCTTCACAACAAAAACTGACAGGACAATTTAGCCAGGTGCCTCTTGACTAAGGAAGCTGCATATGAAGGGCACCTTTGTCCTGTTTGACCCAAGCACTGAGAGTTGGGACTGGGCTCGGGCTAAAAGGAAGCAGGTAAGCTCTGACCTGAGCAACGCGAATGGTGTTCTGCGTCGCTCCTATTAAGACAGAAGCAAGAGATTGGGAAGGAGGGGAAAGCCAGAGAGAGAGGGAGAGGGGAGAGAGCGAGAGAGAGATTTAGCGAAATCCATTTCAATCAGGTGCAATATCAATTATGGTCTATTAAGCGTTTCTAAGAGCTGCGACCTAGACACCAAAATCAATGTTGAAACAATCTTACGTCCATAGAGATACGCAACAACATCCAAAGTCCACATTGTCTCTTCTCTATTACTTTCGAAAGTCAGAAGTTAATGGAACTTAACACAAGACTCACATGCATACCATACATCCAAGCTGAAGCACTCACCCCCTGCAATGTACTCTACTGGATAATTCTCCTTCAACTCCACATACCTGCTCCAAATACCAATGACATTTCAGAATCTACGAAACAACCAATGGTCCCTCCCTCAAGACATGCCATTGTCACTTAGAACCACCTCAGTTACACATCGGATTAGGCAAAAACAAGCAAGCTGCCGGATTCTGCTACAAGGTGATCATGATCATGATCCTGCAAGCTTCACCAGAAACTAGATGTTTTCTATCACTAGATAAAAATAGACGTCTTTCGTTATCCACATTCGACCTTCAAGCTAAATTTCACTGTAAAATGAACGCAGACATGCGCTTGCATTGACAATGGCTCACATTGGCACGTGCTTCTCCTCCGCCAGGATGGCATTGTTAAGCTTCACATCATACCTGCACAGGCAATCGATTCCACTCATCTTCCAGAAAGTACTTTACAAGACTATATCCTTATCTTGAAGCACCAATACTCGAGTTTCATTATACAGATAAAAAATGCAGGAAAAAAATAGCAAAAAGAAACCCTCTCAGATCTGAATCAAGCAAGCATGCATCAAATCTCACTTCAAGCCTTCCTTTTGCTTACTTCGTCAAAAACTCTTCAGGGACGACTGCCGAGATATCCAGCAGAGGGTTTCCCATCCCGAGCAGAACCCCCTCCAGAGCCATCTCGCAGGCAGACCCTAAAATGAAATGCTCCTTTGTGAGCTCGTCCGGAGCTGGTTTCAGAACGTTCTATGCCCTCCTGAAGCAGACAGAAGATCCCACACCTCTCCCTGCAAGCGCTCCTGCAAAACCTGGACCAGCCGCAGTGCGCGAACGACTTCGTCCCTGGAACAGTTCGCGCTGAAGTTCGCGTGTCGGTGGCGCCCAGTTCGCTTGGAAATGGCGTACCGTACTCGCATGCTGCTCTTATTTTCTCGGTAGGAGTCGAAAAAACCAATTAACATTCGCCACGTGTATCGGGTACATACGTGGTGTGTACCCATTGGCGGAGTATATTTTGCGAAGCCCCCATATTGTAAACCTGACGCGCACAAGTTCGCGCACTCAGATGCGCAGGTGTCGGCGGTGCGTCCCGCCGCCAATTCGGCCTCCACCCTCCGTCTTTAAAACTGAAAACTTTCAGTACAGTACTTTCGTTCGAAAGTGCCGTACGTATACCGTACATAATGTCGTACGTTCATGTACTGTACAGTACAGTACAGTACAGTACTGTACTACAGAAGCGTACGATATCGTACATTTTTTGGACGGTCGCAGGAGGCGTACGGCAGGTTAGGGCTAAGGGCAACTGGGAGTCTGAACCCGGGCCTGTCCTTCCTGGAAATTTCCCCAAAGCCCATTCTCCTGCCTTGCAGGGGAGGGAGGGAGGGAGAGGGAGGGAGAGGGAGGGAGAGAGGAGGCAGCCATGGCGGAGGAGAGGCGGGAGAAGAGTGGGAGCTGAGTTCCGTCTGCCTGCACATGTTCGCAGGCGCTGCGGGAGGGTTTCCCGGACATGTCGTCGAGAGCTGGCGGTGGAGGAGAGCCATGGCCTCGTTCTTGGAACAGCAGAGCACTGCCACGTGGCATGATGCGCTACTCGTGGTGCTTTTCTGCACGATATGGCCTCTGGCGCGGTTTCTGCTCGACCGCCAGCTGTTCCAGGTGGGCGTAATGCAGACATGACACATAGAGAGGGAGGGAGAGACAGAGAGAGAGAGAGAGGGGGGGGGGGAGGAGCGCGTTTGTTGCAAGCACATTGAAAGATTTGATCTTAATTTCACAATGTTGCATTTCCAAAACTGTATCCTTTATCCAATCCGTTCATCCCTCAAACTTCAGACTTCACCTCTCCTCCCTAAACTCGCTCTTCTCACATGCTCCACATGAGCTCCAATTCTCACCTCCCACGCCCTTCCCTTCCCTCCCTCCCACCCTCCTCCACCCTCTCCTCTTCCTGAGAGAGAGAAAGCAAGACTCCCCTTCCTCTCTGACCTCCTCCCTCTCTCTCTCCCAACAAGCGCAGACCTTTGGCTACCGCATCCTCTTCCCGCGCGGAAAGAAAGCGCTGAGGAAGGAGGAGGTGGAGGCAAAGGAGAAAACTCTGACCAAGTTCACAGAGTCGTGCTGGAAGCTGGCGTACTATGGCGCCCTGGAAGCCTACGTCATCGCAATCACAAGGGATGAGCCCTGGGCTTACAACACTGCGGCATTTTGGGACGGCTGGCCAACGCAAACCCTCAAGTGTGTCCCTCACATTTAAGGCAGAAAAAAGGCAAAAAACTGCATCAGTTCCTGCTGGTTGCTGTGGGCGCATATCCGATAAGTGTCTTGTGTTCGCTTCGTTCCGATTCCATCATGTTTTTTAGCTCTCCTTATTCAAATTGCATCACGTTTTGGTTCTTCTTCGAATTGCATATTTTGTCACTTCCGAATGCGTTACTTGCTGACTACTACTTCTCACGTTGCAAAGGCGCCACTTTTTGAAAGAGTGATGGATATCTTCAGTTCAGTGTCCCAACCCTTCCCCTCCCCTCCTTTCCCTTCCTCTCCTCGCTTTTTTCTGATTTTTTCCTGGAATTTCTCAGCAGATTCAATTGAGGGGGGCTTCAGGTATAAGCTGAAGCTGTACTATACGGGTCAGTTTGGGTTCTACATCTATAGTGTGGCGGCTCTCTTGTTTTGGGAGACGAGGAGAAAGGACTTTGCAGTGATGATGACTCATCATGTAGTCACTTTTGCGCTGGTCGGCTACTCTTATGTGACTGGGTGAGGGGCAGATGTAGCGGATATGGCGGCATGTCTTTAAGCGAAGAATAAAATATGATTTCTATTTGATTGTCAATTGTTGTACTTGTCGGTGGAGGCCCTGCCATTCTTAACGAAGGTTTTTTCTTTAATTATTCCAATCGTTGGCATGCGCAGAAACTTCCGAGTGGGTTCCATAGTTCTCGGTTTACATGACATCAGTGACATATTTATGGAAGCTGCAAAGCTTTTCAAGTATTCCGGCAATGAAATTTTCGCCAGTGTGCTGTTCGGACTCTTCGCTCTCTCCTGGTTTCTCCTCCGCCTTGTTTACTTTCCGTTTTGGATCATATGGAGCACAAGGTGAGTCGTCATAATCTGATTCAAATCAAGCATCTTAAGAGCAGAGCAAGAGTTGAAACAGAGGAAGTTGCACTTTACAGCTTCTCTCCTTTTTCTCCAACTGAACTTTCTTTTTAGTTCCATTCTGTCCCCTGATGCAACTCGGATCTATAATCTTATGTATTAGGTGACATCTATACCTTTACTATATCAATGTATGAGATTAAGGTTAGCTAAGATATAGCTTGCATTCGTCTGATATTGTCAGAGGTACAAGGGAGGCTGTCGTCTCCCCCTCCCCCTCCCCCTCCCCCTCCCCCTCCTGTTGACGGAGATTTTTGCGCCGGCACTTAGTCTATGTTTCTCTTGTTTTTGTGTGGGGCAGTGTCGAGTGTTTGCAGTACATCGACCTTACTCGGCCTGACTGGCATCAACAGTACTATGCATTCAACACATTGTTGATCATTCTCCTTGTAATACATCTCTACTGGTGGATCCTCATTTTCCGAATGATTGTTCGTCAGCTCCAGAACTCCGGAAAAGTGGGAGATGATGTGAGATCAGGTATGCTTCTTTTCCCCTTACAGCGTGTGTTGGCTCCTTAGACTCCTAAGCTCCTTACTTAATTGCAAAGACAGGAACTTGCTGTAAAAGATGGTTTCAATCTGCATAAAACTGTGATACAAAGCAAAGCCTGAGGTTTTTCTGCGGGCGGGAAAGTGTGATTTTTGTAACTTTTGAATGGTTTGGATGAGCAGACTCGGACGACGACTGAGCGATATTATTGAATGAGCCTGAAAGCGCTCCCTATGGACCTATGCCTTTGCTTAGAAACCCTTATTTTTGTTTTGTAAGCTGATCGCCCTCGCGCCTTGGTTCGACCACATGTTTCCTCTTCCCTCTGAACCTCTTTAGTCGTGTAGCTTAGTCTGATGCGTTCACATGAATCCGTTTCAACTGAAATTGAAACTGGAGCCGAAGCTTTCTCGCAGGGATCCGTAGTGTGTAGCGACAGCTGTCCAGAAATGTACAAGGTTGTAGATGTGATTAGGCGAATAAGATTCTGTTTGGAATGAAGTCTGGTGCTTTTGCCACTTGTTCACTTTTGTTTTTTCGGTTTGGTGCTCGGAAGAATGCGATGTATGTTTGTTTGTGGTGTGTTCAAGCGACCGTGAAATGTTTTTGCTTCAAAGTGCATAACTTAAAAGGAGGCAAATGGCGTGCCATGAAGAAAACATGCCCCATGCAAGATTTACCTTAATGCAAGTAACCTGCAACCGCTGACATGCAGTAGCTAGTGTAGATGAAAGCATTCCTCAATACGGCAAAGATGTTTCGTGATACACCCATGTCGAATAATTTCAGTTGCAGTTTGATCTAACGGCAACTGGACAAAGACTGATGGAAAATCTGTATTAGAGAGGAGTAACATGTCGGCTAACAAAAAATGAAAAACTGCACTAGAGAGCTCAATCTACAGCCACAAGCCGACCCCACGTGGAAATTTACATGCGGAAAACACCTCTTAGGTATAAATTTGACAACTCCAGTCAGAAACAAAGCGTGGTGAGTCAAAAAGGCCTTCACCGGAATCGGAACAGCGGTTCGGTGGAGGCTCATCACCGTGGCACCCGAGTGGTTGTATGGAGTCAGAATCAAGGTAAAAAATCGGCGATTGACTGCGATCAAATTTGGTCCAATCGCAGGTCCCTAATCGAAAAGAAGTAAAGCAACATCAAAAACTTTACCACGCCAGTCGGAAACTGCTCAAGTCTGATACCCCCTCCTGTGCCTTTCTCCCAACTAAAAACACTACCCAACCCTAAAAGCTCATTTCCTTCACGGAAGCTCTTGCAATATCCACATGGCATAGAGTTCCTCCATTGGTGGAGGCTGCTCCAAGGAAAGGGCCACCCTATACATGGCCGTCAGATTCTTCACAGTGAGGCGCCCTTCAGCTTTGGAATGCTGGGACGAGGAGGAGCCTGCACTCTTCTCAAATCCCGAATGCCTACTTGCAGCCATGGCGGCTGAGAGCATGCTCTTTAGAAGGTATTGAATGCGCTGGCAGAGCTTGGAGCAGGTTGCAGGAGAAGCGGTGGCACCCCTTGGTCCTTCAATATGGGAAGGTTCTTCTATAGGGGGGTCAGGCTTTGAATCGGGTGAATGGTGCATCCAGACATGGCGGCTTTCCAAAAGATAACTGAAGGATGCTTCAAGTGCCTGACAATGACAAGTTTGAGGAGGCAGAGTATCAGACCACCACTGTGAAAGCAGTCATAACTTAACCAAGGAATCGTGGCTCCATCAAAACAAACAAGACGAGCTAGTTATTGCCTTTACCAAGAAGCAATTCCTAACTCTTGAGACCCTCAAAATCAGGAAGGTGGAGATGTTTTCGAAGGCAGAATCTAGCAAGACCAACAAACCTATGCAATCAATCCTAGCTCTGCATAAAAGGCAATTGCCCCCTTACAAAAGCTTAGACCAACGACCAACCCTAATGTTTCGATATTATCGCATGGAAAAGTTTGTCCTTCAGCTTACCTGCATGGATGGGGTCTGTGCTGCTGTGGCGAGGCACAAATCGGCTCTTTCAATCGCTATATTGATGAAAACGTCAGGGTGCGATTGGGGCTTATATACCTCTAACGCCCTCTGCCAATGAATTTCTGCCAGCGCAGCATACCGTCTCAGTTGCTGCCACGTGGCAGCCTCCCGTTTGCTCCGCGATCTCGGCAGCTCCCTTTTCTGCTTCTTCACTGCACCCTCCTGCCTTACAGCTGCAGCTATGAGCAAAGCTCTATCCCTATGATTACATGCGAGTTGATGATGTGCATAAGCACATTCCTGCCTTCTGATGCTGCCAAGTGTATCATACAAAACAAGAGCTTTAGTCATGGCGTCCTTTGCTGTCAGAAACACGACATCTTCTCCTCCTCCTTTACTCTGCGGTCCTGCATTACTCCCATCTCTTATGTCGAATGAAGAAGCTGCATCGTGGTCCATTAGGGGGCTCTCACTATTGTTAGCAAAACCTGCCTCAACTTCTTCTGCTGCGAGAAGCATTCCAAGTCGGAGATATGTGTGCCCAAACTGAGTTAAGACTTCCGTCCAAAGACCTGACATGCTCTTTTCCAAGTTTTCTCCAAGTCCCAACAGCTCTTTTCGGGCTTCATTGTAGTGGTGCAAAGCCTCTAAGTATAACCGTTTCGCTTGCTTTACCCTAACCTCACGGACTATTCTTTCAGCTTCCTTTTGCCTGTGCTGCACTATTCCTTTCTCAGTGTATGACGATGGCAGGCCAACTTCAGCCACTACCGCTTCCGCAGCAGCCCTCCTACCATGGCCCAAGTTGCAGTGCACTAAAACCACATTCGTGAAATCTTTCACCTCACGAAATGCTAATATGGCTCTCTGAAACGCGTCTTCTGCATGTCTTACTGACTTGTTTGCTAACCTCCTTCTCCCAAGTTCATTATAGACCCATCCCCTCTTCCGCAGAGCGTCCTCTCGTTCCTCAGTGCATCCCACCACTTCAGCAAATGCCGCAGCAGCTGCAGCATAGTACTCAGCTGCTGCAGTCAGATTCATCTCCCAGTCGACTGTCATAGGACGGCCAAAGCAAAAGAGACTCGTATCTACACAAGGCTCAGGACTGCTCTTAGGGGCAACAGGGTGAGGAGAAGCTGAATGTATCTCCGGTTCGGGTTTCACTTTGCTGAGTTTTCCTACAGAATCCTTAGGAGAGCAGGTACGATCTGCTCCATCAGTAGGAAAAACTTTCATACCTGCAGTTCCATTCTTCTCCTCCTCTCCACTCACCCAATCTGCTTTCCTGCTGCCTTCCTTACTATCAAGACTCCGAACTAAGTCCCCATCTACGCTGCTGACAGCTCCAACAGCAATCCCAGTCGAGACTGTCATTTCCTCTCTATTACTCCTTTCTTTACGAGCCCTTTCTGCATTACTGAAAGCATTCGAATTTTTTCTACTGTGGCTGCCTGAAGCTTCCCCTTTGGCACCACTCTTCCCTAAACTGTGTCTCGATGAATGCACCTCAGCATCCTTTTTCCCTGCTGTCCCTTGACCGGCTCTTTTCCTTCTCAAACTGCCATCCCCTACAGCAGAGGTTGAAGAAGGTGTACCTCCCTCATTACTGCTGCTTGCCGACGTCCCACTGTTGGCCCGATCACTTAAACAAGTGCAGCTCACAGAACTGCAGCTGCTGCAGCTGTCAAGTGGCTGCCTACTCTTTTTTTTCAGCCTGCGAACTTCCTTCACAACATCATCTGAGATTCTAAGTTCCTTGCAACGGGTAGCTTCCTGGTGAAGCGGAATGTCTCCCTCTACCAGCTGCTTTTGAAAATCCACGTAAATGTCCCCTACAAAGCACCAAAGTCTTCCCCAAAATCGATTCTCAATCGCACTGCTTTCTGAACCCCCAATTCCCTCGTTCACATTTCCACACGTGTCAGCTTCAGCTCGTCTAAACCCCACTCCGCCAGAACCCTCCCCACCATCTCTCGGCAAACTTCTATCTTCTACCTCATTTGCTCTAAATTTCATGCTTGGCTTGCTTTTTGACCCATCCTTGCTACCTACAATGCTAACAGATGCAGTCGAACAAGACACCGAAGCAGATTCAGCTTTCTTGCCAAGGACTGCCGTACGGCCCCATACAGGGCCGAGAATAAGGCATGCTAACTCTGCAGCTCTTAGTGCCCTTCCAAGTTGTCCGTCAGCCTTGTAAGCCTCTCCTAGGGCAACATAAGAGTCTCCAAGGAGGGCAATAAGCTCCCTTACTTTCCCTTCAGGCTTTTGCTGAAACTCATCTGCTTGCAAACAATTTGTTTCTCCGCAAATGCAGAGGGCGAGTGATTCAGGATCGTCAGAAAGGAGACCCTCTGATCTCAGAAAGTCTCCAGAGCTTTCAAAAAGATGCCGCTGCCATCTCAAAGATCGAATTGCTTGTGATGCATGGTGGACTGCACGAAGACGAGCTGATACAGCATCTTCCGGAGCAGGAAATGGGGATATGTTGGGCCGCTGTATCTGACTTCCAGATTCAGCCAAAATTAAGCTCTTTCGCATAGCTGCGGAAAGATTCCCGGGAGTTGCTTCTCCCGTATTGTCTGATTCTGCTCCAATCAGATCACTCCTCCCATGTGAATGCTGACTATCAAGTGCGTTTGGCAGGACTTCACCAGTCTCACCACCTGCTATCACAACAGGGCCAGACTCTTCTAATTCCCTTTCTTCCACGAGATAAGACGAGGCAACACTAGTTGCCCTACCTTCTGAACTCAACCAGTATGCCCCCTCCGCACCCCCTCTAAGTGTTTCAGCTTCCTTCACATTCATGGATTCTTCAATCCCCGCACTTCCTTCCACCGGCGGTAAAGATTTTCTTTCGTCCTGTATGCCTGCTAGGGAATATATGGCAGAAACTCCACCATCAGCCATATCGAAACCTGGTATGTCTGCCGCATCCTCCGATATAGTTTGTAGATTTTGTACAGAGACCTGAACCTCCTCTTCACTTAGGACCTGAACAGGAATAGACGTGGTTTCTACATCTCCTATTTCTTGAATCTTCACAGAATCTGCTCCGGAAGGAGGGAGAGAGAAGCTGCTTCTGCTCCCTTCCAGGAGAAGGGTCTTATGCGGGCCCAAGGCACAACAGTGCTCAAGAAATGCACGAGCTACCTGTTCGTGGGCATTAGCCCTCACCCCCTGCAAGGACAAAGAAACATTAGCCTTCTAACGTTCCTCAAACCAATGGGAAAACTACGGTGGAAATACAAACGTAAACACAAGTTTAAATGCAAGATGCACGAGAAACTAGCTGCTGATACTGTGCGTCTCCACAATAAGCCATACTTAGCACCAAAGCTTAGATGTGGCATGCAGTAACACTCACAGGGTGGTGCTGTTCATCCAACAGGTCCAAGCATGTGGCAAAAAGTTGTGCACAACGACGTCGATCACTTGCATACTGCATCGTTTGCAGTAAAGGGTGTGAGGGAAAATTAGCAGAAGACAATTGGGAAGAAGGAAAACATGCATCTATATAGAAGGAAATGATGCAATTGCCCGCAGACCACGGCTGATGAACCAACCTGCGTCACACTAGTCGATAAGGAAACAAACAGCCATAGAAGGTAAGAGAAACAGCCTATTCTTTTCACTCTTACCTGGGAATGAGACAGCCGATTGGCAAGGCGGTAGAGCAGCATAGCCAATGGCAGAGAATAGCGTGTCTTCCTGCTCCTGCTTATGCCTGGTAACTCGTCTGCTGTTGCTTCCTCTCCTCTCGCATCAGGTGTAAGGTCAAACAGCTGCATCAAATCCTCCCCTGTATTCTTGCGCAGCTGCCCAAACAGATTCCCTGTCATACGTTAGCTTCAAGACAAGCACTCGTCAGATGCCCGGTCATGCTTAAGTCAAAGCTATAGCATATCATCATTGCTTGCTGACTTTCGGGTCGTTAAAGTCTGCTCCGAGAATCAACAGCCCTCTGTACAGATTCCAGAATTCCATGATCTACGTCAAAATAAGATGTAAAATAGTGCGCGAAATTTACAGACAGTCACGTTGTGCAATCACAACTCATCACAAGACGTTGTTAAAGAGCAGTACAAAGTTGTTTACATTGCCCTAAAGACAGCATGTTTCATTGCTTTCCTCTGCTTTAACTTTCAATATGCGGAGTCCTCAAAGCTCACCCAGTATGTTCCCGGATCTCTAATGCAGTTCTTCTGCAGGAACTGTAGCACTGATGACGCATTTTTCTGGACCACATGTGGGTGAAAATAGGCATTTCCATCTCCCGACAAGCCTTTCAGCAGAATTATATCATCAGTTTTGAGGAGTTCATAGCCCTGCACAATGCCGTTCCGGTGATAGCAGATAGCAAGCTCCGGAACACTAGCCATGACATTATCAAGCCATGCATCTAGCCAGTGAAGGGGACTTGTCTGCAGGATAACAAAGGAAAAAGAAAGAGAAGCGTAAGAAATCAGACTACGACAAGCTCAGTATCAATTCACTAAATGTCGGAAAACACTGAGTTGGTGCTTTTCGCAAGGATCTCTGCTTCGAAACTCATACAAGCAAATCCTCCAAAAAAAAAACGTCCAATCACTATTCAATTGCACGCTTCTCGCTAATGTCTCACCAGAGACCATCTCAAGAATAGAAACAAGCACATCAAACTGAAAAAAAAAAAAAATATCAAAAGACTGACCTGCCTTTCCAATTCCACCAGCCTTAAGCTCACTGCCGCGTGCTCCTTGTTGCTGAACAGCAGCAAATCACTCCCCAACAACATGCGTATGTGTTGAAACTGCCAAAAGAGCACCCGCAAAAACCCCTCGGGAGATGAACGTGGCCTCTCTGCCTCCCCATCCACACATGGGTCCTGCTGCACATCATCCTCTGCATCATTGCCCAGAGCTTCTTTCCCATCTGACCTATCTTCAGCTCCCATCATCTGGTCTCGCTGCCGTCTTCCTTTTGCCCTACCTTTCCGTCCCCCCCCGCCACTGTAAAGTCTTTGTCTCAGACTTCTGCTTCCTCTACAGTCCACCCCCGGAACGTAACTTCTCACAGATTCGTCTTCTTGAGACTCCCTTGCGCCTGTTTGCTCATCATCAAAGCCTTGTACTATATGGGGGCCATGATCCACAAGGACTGATGGCACCTCTGACTGATCCAAAGCCTCTTGCCCTTCATCATCGGGCATTCCAAAGCATGATGGCACTCCTTCCGAAGACTCACTTTGCGTCGCTTCCTCAGTTGATGAAGAAGCACCGCAAGCATCCTGCACCGAGTAGTGAATGAACTTGGAAAAGAGCGACCTTGGCATCTGCTTACGATTTCTCTGCTTCGCCCTGACCTTCTCCAGGTCTGTATCAAGCCTGCATACACATCGCGATAGTTCAACGCAAATTTGATGTAATGTTTCAGCAAACCAGAATTCTACGAAATGAGCTATTTTGCACGTCACCGTGACAGTCATTGGGATGTGTTAAGCCTGACGCTAAACAGGTCGAAGTTGTGCAGGTTCAAAACGAGCCTACTTAAGTACATTCATCGTCAAATTGTCATCAGTTTACGTCACACACACATCCAGGCTGCTGCTGAACATAGGAACCACGAGCTATTCCGCTCACCCGCTGTTGAGAATAAGAGTGCGTCCAACCCGATGGACTGCCACAGACAGACGAGCTTTGCTGTACGGCGTCTTGAAAATTTGCTTCAGGATGTCGGCTGGAGCAATTACATCAACCTCGTCTCCATAACCAGCAAGACCAGTGACGGCCAATGCCTCCCCCTTCTTAGCTATGGGGTGACTCAAATATGCACCTCCCCAAGCCACTGGCTGGCT
This sequence comes from Zygnema circumcarinatum, assembly GCA_037447605.1. Classification (NCBI taxonomy): domain Eukaryota; kingdom Viridiplantae; phylum Streptophyta; class Zygnematophyceae; order Zygnematales; family Zygnemataceae; genus Zygnema; species Zygnema circumcarinatum. Next base: position 1,025,692 of record CM074811.1, on the reverse strand, counting down.
GCCTGGCAGATCTGAACAGCAACAAATAAATTGTACAATTCTCATTCACTTGTATGACACAACGTGTTTGAGATATCTGGTCCCAACTTTGCTCTCGTGCCTATGTCAGAAACGATTGAAACCCCTCACTGCACTGATGCTCCAGCATGTTCAGAGTGACAGTAGATAAAGACAGGTTTCACTGTTGACGATGACATTTTCGATAAATTGCAAAGCAGGACAAACAAGACATGCGGAGCTTGCTCCTTGTAATCGTGTATCGACTCCTGCAAAGTTTGAGGGCTTCAAAGCAGCAACCACCCCTTCAACGCAAGATATTGATAAACTTTCAACAATGTGAGCATACCATCAGTATGGGCAGACGGATGAGACGGCAAAAGCCCTTCGAATTGAAGCCAATTTGTAGGCGGATTATTGAGGTCGGTCTCAGCCGGCAAAAACTTGTAGCGTGGAATGCTTGGCCTGAAGTCACATAGACCAAAAGGAGGGCTAGAAAAAGCGTAAATTATGAAAGGAATTTACCACTCGGACCAAAGGAGCAGCATCTTCACCCGGTGAACTCCGACCAATATTTGAAAGAGTAAAGCGTAAGCTATCAATCTGCACTCCGAATGTTTTACAGCAAGAAAATCGAGCCACTGGAAAATCTCCAAATTAACCACAAATTACTGCAAGGGAATGGGCATGTTTGCCATAAGAAAACCAAGAAAACTCCTTGGAGCAAAAGAGTTATAGCAACTCTGTGAGCAAGAATCTTCACCAAATAAAAGCACAAATCTTCTGCAGACGGCATTTCTACGCACCTGTCGCGGACGACAATCATTGGAGACTCGCTGTTGCGCACAAGGTCTTGAAAACTTCCCGTGTCAAGAGGCACTGGAAGAGAGCCGCAAACAAAGCCTGACTGCGGCTGCACTAGCTGAAGCCGAGCCACAGGCGGCCCGTCCTCCCTCGCCATGGCGTCCAAATCCATTCCCCTTGCCCTTCCCTCAGCCCTTGCTAGCGAGCATCACACTATCGGACCCCCCCCTCCTGCCCTTCTCCTGCCCTCCTGCACAAGCTCTCGGAAGGACAAATGTCGAGAAGGAGAAATGTCGAGAAGAGGGGGAGTCACACCTTGACCATCGCTTACGAAATTCCCGAATTCCTCTTACTAAAAGTCACTTCTTTCGTGTACGAATTCCGGATCGGGATCCGCGGCTCCACCGAGCCCAGCCGTACCGAAATACGTACCTAGCCAATGCTTAATTCGCCCGACAGGCTTACGAAATTGATTTGGCGATGGTCAAGGTCTGAATCCCCCTAATGCGCAAAAAGGCAACAAGGACTGGAGCCACAGCAAGAACTGTAACAGAACTGCGAACTGGCTCGACTGTTGCATTTCTACCGTTTGCTGTTGGCCGTACAGTGAATCCTACGTGGTTGCGAGGGCGGGTCACTGGTACAGTAGGGGGTCCTCATTAGGGATGGCCCGCGTTATAAATTCCGAATATATTATATAATTTACAACGGGTTTAACATTAGTAATATATTACGAAGTAAAACACTTTATTGCATATATTATACCCACTCGTTTTGAACAATTAACGACCGTACGACCGTACGACCGTACGGTCGTATCATACCAAAAGGGTAACTCTACTGCACCCCCGCGTTTTGTCTTTCGCACCCCCCATTTGAAAATTTTGCCTGCCCGTTTTGGTACCCCCCAGTTTTGAATATTTCGGGAAAAATCTTTTTCCCGCCCCTCCCGTAAACCTCCGCTACACCCCCTCCCCTGCCCTCTCCTCCCCTCCCCTCCCCTCCCTTCCCTTCCCCTCCGCTCCCCTCCCCTGCCATGTCCTCCCCGGCCCTCCCCTCCCGCCCGCTCCCCTCCCCTCCCCTCCCCTCCCCCTCCCCCTCCCTCCCTCCCCTCCCCTCCCTCCCCTCCCCTCCCCTCCCTCCCTCCCTCCCTCCTCCCCTCCCTCCTCCCTCCTCCCTCCTCCCCTCCCCGGCCCTCCTCCCCTCCCTCCCCTCCCTCCCCTCCCTCCCTCCTCCCCTCCCTCCCCTCCCTCCCCTCCCCTCCCTCCCCTCCCCTCCCTCCCTCCCCTCCCTCCCTCCCTCCCCTCCCTCCCCTCCCTCCCTCCCCTCCCTTCCCTCCCCTCCCCTCCTCGGCCCTCCCCCTCCCCTCCCCTCCCCTCCCCTCCCCTCCCTTCCCTTCCCCTCCGCTCCCCTCCCCTGCCATGTCCTCCCCGGCCCTCCCCTCCCGCCCGCTCCCCTCCCCTCCCCTCCTCCCCTCCCCAGCCCTCCCCTCCCTCCCTCCCTCCCCCTCCCCCTCCCCTCCCCTCCCCTCCCTCCCCTCCCTCCCTCCCCCTCCCCTCCCCTCCCCTCCCTCCCTCCCTCCCCTCCCTTCCCTCCCCTCCCTCCCTCCCTCCCCTCGTCTTTTTCTGGACATTCCACCCCCCTCGTTTTCTCCTTTTCACTATTGACTTCCAACAATGTGCGACAAAAGAAAAGGGGATTTGCATTAGTCTCAATATGGTGAGGCCATCAAATAAGGAGGGGAGGGGCGGAGGGGGGAAGGGGCGGGAAAAAGATTTTTTCCCGAAATATTCAAAACTGGGGGGTACCAAAACGGGCAGGCAAAATTTTCAAAAGGGGGGTGCGAAAGACAAAACGCGGGGGTGCAGTAGAGTTACCCTACCAAAATTAGGTCGTTTTGGCGTTGGCGTTGCGAAATACGTTCGTCTGGTTTTCTGTCTGCTCGTGCTCGGGCCGCATAATACCGTACAGTCGTACGACCGTACGACCGTACATGTTGTAAAGGCGTTGTAAATTAATATATATCAGCCGTTATCTATTCGTCACAGTTGTATAATATAATATGGAAAATGATACAGCGGCCCCACTCTTTGGATATCGGCGCCCCCTTTTGGGAAAAATTGTACTTTTTTTTTTGGCTAATCATCCCCCCCCTTGGATCTTTCGGGAGGAGAGATCTTGTCGACAATCGGTCCCCGCGCCTCGCGCGCAGGATCCGACCGTGCACCGACGTACGGCGCCGCGCATCGCGGCGTGGCCCGCGAGATGCGGCGAGCCTACGGAAACGTTGTCCTCACCTGACCCTTTTGGGTCAGAGGTTGCCACGTGGCAGTCTGCCATTGGACAGCCCTGCTGCCTGTCCCCCATGCCGATACAGTGGACCCCCATAATATTTTCGCCATGGTTTCGGCAAATACTGGGCGGAAATATTGTAATTTGCAAATATAAGGTCCGTGTTACCAATAGGCGAGCGGTATTATGTTAGAGTTCATGTCTGTTCGTACGTATCGTATCGTATCGTACCTTGATTTAGATACACGAGCTCCTATTGGTGCCGTACGTATACCGTATGACTTAGAGATTATATTCGTACTTACCGTACAGCATAAAAGCGTGACCCATGTTTGAAATCCGTTTCTATTAACAGATTTTGTATTGGAGAATAGGTCAGGTTAGGTTAACACCCCTAATACGTTAACATTGAGTTACCGTACAAAAAGGTGGTTTCGGCAAAATCGGGGCGAATTTCTTGGGGACGCACTGTACAAGGTGGAAAATATTATGGGGGTCCACTGCATCGGCATGGGGGACCGGCAGTAGGGCTGTCCAATGGCAGACTGCCACGTGGCAACCTCTGACCCAAACGGGTTAGGTGAGGACAACTTTTCCGTAGGCTCGCCGCATCTCGCGGGCCACGCCGCGATGCGCGGCGCCGTACGTCGGTGCACGGTCGGATCCTGCGCGCGAGGCGCGGGGTCCGATTGTCTACAAGATCTCTCCTCCCGAAAGATCCAAGGGGGGTGATTAGCCAAAAAAAAAAGTACAATTTTTCCCAAAAGGGGGCGCCGATATTCAAAAAGTGGGGCCGCTGTATCATTTTCCTATAATATATAATATATAATCGTAACTAATCCATCCCTAGTCCAGTCCTTCGTGGTTCCACATTTTGCCTTTGTCCATGTACATTTGATGGCCTCGCCATCGCGAGTTCAATGAAAGTTCCCCATCCCTAGTCCTCATATTTTCCACCCTGGTTTTGGCCAATATGAGGCGAAAATATTGATTTTGCATAAATAAGGTTCGTGTTACCAATAGAAGGGCGGTATTATGTTAGAGTTCATGTTGGACCGTACGTATCGTACCGTATCATATTGTACCTTATCGTACTGTATCGGCTACTACAGCTCATACGGCTAGTACGGATAGTACCGTATCGGGGCGTTTCGTATTGTACCGTGTCGTATCGTATCGTATTGTATCGTATTGAAGCCAAGAAGAAGGGGAGAACTGCGAGCGCCTCTTACGGCGGCTCGTGCGGGGAGATTAGGTGAGTTTTGCGTGAGCCAGTAACGGCTAGTACAGCTAGTACGGACAGTAAAAATAGTACGAATAGTACGGCTAACACCAAGTTACCGTACAAAAAGGTGGTTTCGGCAAAATAGGGGAGAATTTCTTGAGGACGCACTCCCTAGGCGGTAAATACGAGGACCCCCTACTGTAGGGACAAGTCCGTACAAGCGACTTCAGAGTTCCTCTTCCCTTTTTTGAGGGAAAATGGCATTGATCTCACGATGGCGATGATGATGCCATCAAATGTGCATGGACAAAGTCAGCCTGGGCACGAGGAATTCGTCGCAAAGGACCTAAGGACAAAAGAAAAAAGCTACGAGCGGAAACCTACGCCTAGGCTCAACAACGCCCAGGTTTTTCTCTTCCCTTTTTGCGTTCTATATCCATCCCTCGTCATTGGGTCAGGGGCACCTGTACGGTCGACGGAGGGAGGAAGGGAAGGGAAGGGATGTGGCATTGAGGGAAGGAAGGCTCACTAAAGCTCGCAAAAATCTACTTCTGAGCTAAACAACGCGGGCGGCCCTAGAAGCAACCGCGAAGGCAATTAGGCATTTAGCATTTTTCATTTCTTGTCTTTGGGTCCTTTGTGAGCGGTTGGTTCCTCGTGGCTCCCCATGTTGTTGTTGCTGTTGTTTGTTGGCATCGCCACCGTGAGACAAATACCAATTTTATGTTTCCTTCCAGCTGGCCCCTTTTGCTTCGATTGCAACGGCGCCACTGCTGCCTGCGCGGCGGCCGCTGACTGGGCGGTCGTCTGCCCGCCCAGTGCGTAGGGCGAACTTTTGGGCGAACGAACGGATCGCAGCCGGCGCCCGCCCACGCGCTGGCTGGTCAGCCGCCACCATCCGTACGGCCGCGCCGCCAGCCCAGCGCGCCGTACGGCGCCAGTACAGTATAGTAGGCCCTTCGCACCCGCCACGTTGCAAGCGATCTCCGGCCCTGGCACGCGTGTGGCACAAGGCAGGCGCCACGTGGCGTGGAGGAAAAGCCTGGCAATCCCAGAGGCCCTCCTCGGGCTTCGGCGAGTTGCGCCAGAGGCCCGCCTGTGCTGGCAGGCCGATCCGACATGTCGCGATGTACTGTACTGTCGCTTGCAGCGCAGCATGAGGGAGGGCGGGCCTGCGCGCTCCCTCCCTCCCTCCCTCTGCAAGGAGCCAGCGCGCACATGTCCACCGTGACGTGACGTGACACGACGTGACGTGACGCGACGTGACGTGACGTGACGCGGCCGACGAGTTTGGTCCTACGGCTGTTGCTGTTAATTTGAGGTCGCCTCGAGGAGGCCCGTTTGGAAGCCGTCCGTCCGTCAGTCCATTTCCTCCGCCAGTGCGTGCGTGCCTGCGCGCGTGCGCCCATCGCTCCTTTGAGATGCGCGCACGGCCCCTCCTCTCCTCCTCCGGCGATCCTCGCTACTTTTTATCAACAACGCATTTCCATTTTCCGCCCTTCAGCGTGAGCCTCTTCCTCGCTTCTCCGCTCCTTCAACGTGAAGCCGCGGTTGTTGGTGGCCGTGTCGGTGGCCTTCCGCCGCTCCCTCTCTCCCTCCTTCCCTCAGCGCGATGTGCCGCACATCGGCGACCTTTGTGGCTGCTTCGAGGGAGGGCTGGCTTGTTGAGCCTAGGCGTAGCTTTCCGCTTCGAGTTTTTTCCGTTTGTCCTAGGTTCTTTGCAACCAGTTCCTCGTGGTTCCCCGTGCTGATTTTGTCCATGTACATTTGATAGCATCGTCATCGCCATCGTGAGATTGATGCCACATCCTTTGTTGTTCGAGCCATTTGCACTGGGTGCCTAGATCCGACCTTGATGGCTCAAACCATTGGCAATGGTTGGCCGGGTAGGACACTAGTGGTGCAAACCATTTTCAATGGTTGGCTGGGCTCGAGACCAGTTTGGTTCGAACCATTTGGCGATGGCCATTGGTGGGACACCAATGGTTGACATCATTTGCCAATGACAATTGACCCAATGGCTGACAGCCAATGGCTGGTAACCAATGGCTGGCTACCAACGCCAACGGTTGGCTGCGACCCATACAGTACCGTACGGCACCGTTTTAATGCAATTCCCTTTTCTCGAAGCCGCAGAGGCCAAGCGCGTTCGACTAAAGGAATCATACGGACATTGACTGAGGATGGCGTCATTCTCACTTATATTTCGTCACTTCCCGTCGATCGTACATAAACTAGCGTACGAATCGTACGTATTATGTACAGTAAAGTACGTTCTGACGCTACTTCGTACGACGGACGGTTGGGTTGACTTGGTTGTCCGCGTTCTTCTCTGAGAGTCAGCGGCGCTGCCGCAGTGGCTGCCTGCCTGCAGCAGGCTGACAGACAGCTCTTGCTTGAAGCGTCCATATTTCAGAATTAAAAATAGTAAAAGCAGAGATACGATTGCAGTCCACTGATGGATAGTAGTCTTATGCGATAGTAATTCAACAATCTTTTTTTTTTCTGAGTAAGAATTGAGTACTGTAGCCGCATTCTTTGCTTCGTGCATATTGAGATTGTTTCAGAAGGTGGCTCCCTGGCCGAGGGAATGGGGGCCTGTGTCTCATTAGAAAGCTTCCAAGATGATGCTCGGCAGGCCAGTAAAGGAGGTACTGTTTTATACCTCATTTGGGTTTGTGCAGAATGAGATCTGTTGAAAAGAAGTGAAGTTTTGTGTTTTCCAGCATGCTGTTGAAGGCTACAAGTGCACGCGCTGCTCATGCTTTCGTTTGATTAATAGTAGAGAATTTTTCTTTCGGTTTCTCCTGGAAGGATAACGACGACGAAGGACCTCAACTGGCATTTACTGACTTTTCCCTCCATAGAACCCCTTTGTTATATAGGTTAAGAACTTGTAATGTCTTTAGATGCAGAGTAGTGTGATACTCCATTCGTAGAGGACATTTCTCTTGTCAGAGTACGCATTGTTCAAATGTTCGAGTCAATTAATGATTTTTTTCGAATAAGAATCAGCTCGTTCTCTGCCTGGGTCGTGTGCTTTTTTATTTGCTTGGCAGATTTTAGGCTTTTCTCGAACCTCAACAAAGATATCTCTCTGTTTTTCCTAGTCGACGAGTTCTAAGGTTGAATGCACAGCTGTTGGATAGTTTGTTCAATTATCTATTCCTGTTTGCTGGCATCTCGCATTTCTCCCTCTCAAGTCACGTTCAATTATTTTAGGACTGTAGTTATTGGCCCTATGGTCGTCGTATGTGCTTATTCTTAAGGATGACCACCCTGCATGCAATCGCTGCCAGGCCAAGAGCAAAGTGCGACTGGTTATTGCCCAAGGTCTCGCAGGCTTTTTTCTCTTGCGTACACCAAACCGACTCCGTGGTGTACCTGCATATATTTTTGGCTTTCCTTCTGTATAATTTCTTAGTATATAGGCTCGTGACAGCAATTTGCGCAAACTTTGCTCTAAGCTGTCATTCATGAAAATCATCAGTAGTCCTTTTCTTTTTATCTTGGTTTTGTTGCTCCTTACTCCACGACGCTGCTCTCTGTTTTCCCCTGTCGCATCGTCGTAACGTGGCAATTCATGGAATTCCATTGTGCTCGTCCTTCTGCCATTAGGCATATACCGCGTGAAACAGAACGCAGAGCAGTCATCAACTGTCGAATGTGTCGATCGCATGAATGTTAGCAAAAGCCCGTCACGACCACTTTGATTCAAATGTTGACGAGTTAGACTGTTAGCCGCTAATGTCACTTTACTGTGTGCCTTTTTCTTTCACGTATCTACATAATAACAGACACTTTCACACATCCATTGTACCTTCATAGCATCATCCCCTGATTTAGAGTGCGCCCGTACGCCCAGGCATTCGTCGACATGACTTATTGTCCTGCTTTGCATCATAGGGGCACACACTGACCTCGACGAGTCTGCTAATGGAGACGAGAGCAAAGGTGGCGTTAATCCTGCCCATGCGACCTTTCCTCCAACCTCTCCCCGTCCTGGAAGTCCCACTCCTCTCACTCCACCTCGAACTCCCTCCCACAACAAGAGTCCTATGCCTATCACACCACCCCGAACCCCCTCCCATCGTTGGAATCCAAATCTACTCACTCCACCCAGAACTCCAACCAATCGCTCCTCCGGATTCTTTGGAGACGGCAGGGCCGAGCTTCAACCTCCACTGTTGAACATGCCAGAAACTGGACTTCGCATCTTCACAGAAAGGGAGCTGTCAGAAGCTACACAGAACTTCAGTGACAAGACTGTGTTGGGAGAAGGTGGTTTTGGAAAGGTGTACCACGGAAAGATGAGGGATAATGATGGTGATTTGGTGTCTGTGGCGGTGAAGAATCTGTCGCCAGAGGCTGTTCAGGGTACTCATGAATGGCTGGTAAGTGTGGAAGGAAGTGATCTAGAAATCCTGCTGATAATGCTTATCTTGCCTCGTTTGCTCAGCACACCCTGTTTTCAGAATGAGGAATTGCCGAGAAAGAGCCTTACTAAAAGTGTAAACGAGAGATGCATAGTGTGTTTCTTCAAGTTGAGGCGAGAGAAACGATCATTTCTTTTCTGTGGTAAGAAGGCAATATGGTGACTTCTCCAACTTTCTCATCGGTAGGGACACAGTCAGTTTGATTGGAATAACTGAACAGCGATTCGAGAAATCGGTATCGTCTAAGTAATTTCAACAATTAAACAGTGTATCTGTCTGCAGATTGAAATGAACATAACTTTCTGGAGCATCCTTGAATTGGCTGTACAGACAGAAATTGTTTTCCTTGGAAGACTACTCCACCCTAACTTGGTCCGACTTCTTGGCTACTGTAAGGAGGGAGAGGGCTCACTTGTGTACGAATATGTGCCCTTGCGGTCACTTGACTACCACCTGTTCACCAAAGGTGAGTGAAGGTTACCTTTCTGCTTTCTGCCTGCCATTTTCTGTAGTCATCCGTGCATCCTACGAACGAGAATGGAATATCCAGCTGCAGTCATGGCAATGAGAATCACACCAGTGATATTGCACACGGTGACTCGGCTTATGGTGATGTGTCAGATAATGCGCTATGTATGTACTGTTAGATTTGTTGTCATTTCTACGGTGAAATAACAGCACATTGAAACATATTGCTGAGAGTTTGATGTCTGGGATTGAAGTGGTGACTTCAACTCGGTGATGGCTCCGGCGACCGAGAGTTAATCCAAACAAAAGTGATCGCTGCATCATGCTGATGACCTCAAGATACTGCTCCTTTTGCAGATCCTGAAAAAATTCCAATTTTGCACTGGGAGGAACGACTCAGCATTGCAGTCGGGGCTGCGCGAGGCCTTGCATTCCTTCACCAGAATGACGTCATTCACCGTGACTTTAAGGCGGCCAACATTTTGCTGACCGAGGTTGTGCCCCTATCCCTTGGTATTCGCCTTGTCACGCTCTCATGGTCGCTGTTCAAATTGTTCCTAGTTGTGTCCAGTGCACATATTACAAGGCAAGTCGTTTGAGAATTTGTCTGTTTTGTAAAGACTCATATTTCTGTCAGCTGTACTCCTCCTGAACACACCGAAAAGTCAATCCTCCTCCATCTTCATAAGACCATTCAAGTGTCTATCGTATGCTGAGGTGTTGCTCAAACGTTAGAAGTGAATTGGATAGCTACACAACCAATTACTTTCGTATCAAGCTTTCTCAAAACCTGGAACATAAATCATGGACTTACACTTACTACCTTTGCTTCTACCTTTGCTTGTCTAGATCACAAAGATCAAACGATAGTCAGATCCTCGGTTAACCTGAAAGTAGCGTGCTATTTCTTCTAACTTGTGTAGTTCGACCTTTAAGAAGCGGAACACGGAGTCTAGTTTTGACAGAATGTTGACGGAGGGTGCAGGACTATGATGCAAAGCTTGCAGACTTCGGGTTAGCGAAGGATAGTGGGGGAAAGACTCATGTCTCCACGGCTATTATGGGCACTCTGGGATACTTGGACCCTTGCTATGCTCAAACAGGTGAGATGCAACAAGTTGGAGAGGACTTGCGCTTGTCCTTCTTTTGGGGTCTTTTGTACTGCCTTTCAATATAGTTGCAGGGTTCGTGAAACCGCATCACTTGGTACACTGTATAGGAAGGTTTAGAATCATGTTGTGTCGTGCATGTCTGAATCTCTGGATCATACAGCCCCTTGCGATGATGTACACAGAAATGATTTTGTAGTCAGGTGTAATTTGTTTTTGCATAGGGTGGGAGATGGGGTAAGTGAACGGGGGAAAGAGACGTACAGGAGCAGCAAACGGAAAGGAAAGGATATGCCCGCGCGCGAGAGAGAAACAGTGGAGAGAGGGGGATGGGGGAGGGAGGGGGAGAGAGAGGGAGAGAGAGGGAGAAGAAGCGTGGTCCGCATCAGTGCTGCTGTATGGGCGAGGACGACCAATTGGGACTTGAAGGTGTCTGAATAACTGATGTGGAGTTTACTGTTTCTTACATCCTAGAGTTCGATGTAACTGTGAGGGAAGTGTTTTGGGTGGAGGGCGGGTGGGGGCGTGTCTTGATGAACAGGTCAACTGACCAAAAGGAGCGACGTGTATGCATACGGTGTGGTGCTTCTGGAGTTGATTACGGGGAGGAAGGCAATGGGACTTGGGGAAGATGGAAGACCTATCTCACTCGCTAAGTGGGCGCAGCCCTTCATAGAAAACCGGAGACAAGATGTGAATGTAATTCTCGACAAGAAATTGCCGCAGCCTTTTCCCAGATCCGTGGCCCGGGTAATTGCCACGTCAGCAAGGTACTGCCTCCAATTGGATCCCAAGGTCCGTCCCGACATGCAGGTGATGGTAGATAACTTAGAGCCCCTTTTGAAATCGCGGGCACTTCGGATACGCAGCTCGAGGGAGGAACGGAAAGAGGGATGGGAGGGAGATAGGTAGGGACTGGAGAGGGAGATAGGGAGGGGTTGCTCTGCTCCAACTTGTTTATGTTGTATTCTGGGATTAGCAATGTGCGGAATTCGCTTTTTTTAAACTCTTGAAGAGTTCTTAGACCTTTTAAGAAGTATTGGCTATAGGCTATATAGATAGAAACGGGAGCTTACAGTTTATGTATGGGTGTTCATGTGGTCCATGTGCAATATTTTTCCGTAGAACGAAGATGTAGATGCAACGGTTTTATTTCTTGTCGAGCGCCAGATTTTTCCTTTTTAAGAGAGGAGAGCGAGGGTGTGGAGTCTTTCTGCCCTAGTTATCATCTTAGACGGGGAATTCTTTATAGGAATTAGCTTACAAAAAGTACTGCATGGTAGAAACAAAGGCTTTTGATTCTACCCTTCTTTTGCGGCAGGGAAATCTTCCTGTCGCTCTCCCCTCTCCCTTGCCCTCCCTTGTAGTGTGCGAGCAGCAATTGGTGTCCCTTACGGTTCCACAGTCACCTTGGTAACAATCGCATCCTGTTGCCAAAACAGTGAAGAGCGTCGTAGGGTCCTTTAGCCAGTTTTTAGCAGGTCAGTCAACATTTGACTAATAGAAACAGCGTCATATACACAAGGTTCAGGTGATCCTTGTCGACGATCAATTTCACGAGCATTGCATATTCTGGATGCGTCCCTTAGGGTGCGCACCAGAATCCAAGCAAGTGGTTCTCATTTCCTCTCGCCCGCTCGCTTTCCAAACTTTAGATACGAGCCTGGATCGACGGAGGAGGTTCGCATCACCTTTCTCTCTCTCACCTTAATTTGTGGATGCGCTCATATTTTAAAAGCTCCTCGCCCTCTCCTCTCCGTCCCTCTCTAGAGATCAGTTCCTTCCCTCCAAAGGCCTCTCCATTTTCCACCCCATCTCCGGTAGTACCACAACTAGAAGCCAGTCCGTACAAATACTGTACGAACGAACCAGACCAAGGCTTGGCTGCGGCCGATCGCCAGCCATCTTGGCCGGATGGGCCGCCCTGCGAGGGTATGTACGGACGTACGGTAGCCGGCAGCGGCAAAATCCACGTGCCACTCGGCGGTCCCCCCAAATAAGACAAACGGCAGTCACTGAACGGTTTGGCGGTTAGCGGGCCAGCTGGCGGCACATCCGCGGAATAATTCAAAACTTATTTTGATTTGCCGACAGGGCTGGGCAAGTCCGAGGGCTGTCAGACCTCGCAAAAATCGAACTGGAGGTTTTTCTCCAGTTATAAATTATGTCGTGATGTAGAATAAGTATAATTATGCGATAAAAAAAGCGAAAAGCGGTACTTACTCTTTTTTAGTTTCCAGTTTTGTCGTCAGTTCTACGGACGAGTTTTTTCGAGCAAAGGTCTGACATATAGCGGTGATTCGGATTTAGATTAGATTTTTTGATATTCGGGTATCGTTTATTTTTCTGATTTTCTCGCCAAGGCCAGAATAAAAAAATTTGTCTTTTCTGCGCCACGTCAGCTGCAGTAGGGCATTTCACCCAATTCTGAATGCTGAATGTGAGTCCAAGGAACGTGCCACCGACATATTCGTACCAACAAAAAAAATTCACCTGCCCCTAAACCTGCGATCGTACGGTATGCCCGTCCGTATCGTGGTCCCATACAAGTATCAGAATGAATACTTGTACATATTCGTACGAACATTTGCGAAAATTCGCGAAATAAATACTGTGGAATGGTACGAACACTGTACGAACAGGCTGGATTTGGCGTACGGTGACGATTTCAAATTTGCCAGCGAGCGGGGGCGGGCGGGACTGCACTTGGGGTACCGTACGGGAGACATTGGGCCAATCAGTGTGTCACGTGACATGGCGACCCGTGATTGGCTGAGGGTAGCTGGCTTAACTTTTTCCAAATGGCGACCCGCCCTAAGACGTTGGAGGGGGGGTGGCGGAGCGTGAGAGGAAGAGAGAGAGGGAGAGGGAGGGAGAGGGAGAGAGAGAGTGAGAGGGAGGGGGGAGGCGGCAGAGGTGCAGGAACTGAACTGGCGTTCTTGGACAGCGGCGAGCGAAGGCGAAGAGAGCCGTAGAGAGAGAGAGAGTCGGGAAAGAGGAGTCCTCATCACTAGCAGATTGCATCCAAGAGCGGCAGCGCATGGAGGCGGGTAGCACCCGGCAAGCAGGCTGTCCGGAAGAGGGTACTTGAATCCAGACATCGCCTTCTGCGTCCATCCTTAGGGTTTTTTCTCATGCTTTGTTTGGAGGCAGCTTTCAACGCCCTGCCAGGAGCGCTCAATGGGGACCGGACCGTCTTGTTTGAACAGCGCTGGAGCTGTTGCAGACAAATACGGTGAGGCTTGCTCCCATTTTGATTCACTTTGACGCAGAAAAGCACGTCTTTGCGAAGGGTACAGGCAGGAAGGAAGGCAAGCGTTTGCTGAATGTGTTCCCAAAGTCAAATCTCAACCCGAGTTTCAGCAACTAAATGCATTTGAATGATTGCGTCGACTGGCTCGGCCAAGTCCAATGGTGCTCCGCGAACAGTTATCTGTCAAGCATCATTTTTTTCCCCTTCCTCTCTGTGTCCTGGCTCTTCTGTAGGCTTCCTGCGCACTGTGTCTCCTGCTTCAGCTGCACAAACTGTAATTTCCCTTTTTTTTTAATGCTGAATTTTGTTCCTGAGTCCCCTCTCCTTTTCAGCTTCGGCTAAGTGAGTCGGCAGCTAAAATCGCGGCTTTTTATGATTGAGGATGTTATAAATGAAAGGTGGAAAGAAGAGTGAAGAGTTTATGAAGAGTCTACGCTTTCTTATGCGGAGCAGCCAGTGGAGGTTTGTCGGGAACAAAAGGTTGAAAGGGAGAAAGAGAGAAGGGAAGAGAGAGAGAGAGAAGCCAAGTAAGAGAGTACGATACATACCATACAGGGGTGCGGCATGCCCTGCATTCGTGGTGGCATTGAAGAGTCCAGCAGACTTGATTGCCTTCTTTCAAAGCGAAACTATTCAAGGTTTTGAAGCCAGAGCTGTGCATTCACTTTGAAATCGTGTGCTATTACCCCAGTCCACATTTGCTGGCAAATACTCCGACTCTCTCTCTGTTCCTATGATCAGCGCGTGGCCGCTCCTTGACCCTTCTCACCCCGCCTTGCCTTTTTTTTTCACTTTTTTTTCTGAACTTTTTAGTCAGTACACCTCTTAAAAGGGTTCACCACTCGATCCGACAAAGTTCCGCTCCGCCACATGAAGGGGCCCTTTTGCCATCCCCTCCCGACTCCCCGACCTTCACCCACCTCCTCTCTCCGGTTTCAAGCCTTGAAGTCTTTTCCTACAAGCAACTGATGGATGCCACAAACAATTTCGACCCTTCATATGTTCTCGGTGAAGGAGGCTTCGGAATGGTCTATAAGGGCTTTCTCCCAATGACGGAGGGAGAGGCTGTAAAGCCTTATCCTGTGGCCATAAAAAAGCTGAATGCTGAAGGTTATCAAGGGCATCAAGAATGGCTGGTAATTTTACAAACTCAGCTTCGCATGGGAGGGCTTGAAAAGGGAAAGGGGAGGAGCGAGTGAGGGAAAGGGGTACGTTGAGGGCGATTAGAGTGGACCGCAAAGGTTGTTTTTTGTATGTTTAGCCGAGAAAGTTCATTCTTCGATAGACTCAATATGTGTGGGTGGGTGGGGAATGGCTTCCTTTATTCAAACAGCGTGAAATTGTGATCTTGGGAAACGTAGTCCATCCCAGCCTCGTTCAGCTCTTCGGCTACTGCGTCCATGAAGCGGAGCGACTTCTCGTATATGAGTTTGTCGGTCTTGGTAGTCTAGATTACCACCTTTTTGAAGGTATGTTGACTGTCGAAGCCCTAGCTTTTACTGCCGATGTATTCGTGTCGAGCATTATGTGGATGGTTTACGAGCTGTTTACGAGGTTCATAGGGTCAAATCTTTGGCCCTGCAGAATAGGCCACTGCTTTAACGAAACGTTTTGAGTGGAGAGGATGCCATTCGCACGAACTGTCTTCCATGAAGGTCTGCAAGTTTGTTTTGGTGTTCCTAGGGGAGATTACTCGACACAAGCTTAAAGTACTGTTTACATGTCAAGAGTTTCCATGGACGACGCACTCCTGTAAAGCAGTCCCGTGTCGTAATTCAGAATTCTGTCTATCTCAAACAACAGGAGCAGTACTCCTCTCTCTAGGATACATGGAGAACTTATAAGCTTAGAAACCCTAAACGGCCCTACATATATGGTGCAGATCCTGGTGAAGGGCAGCAACCTTTGTCCTGGAAGCAGAGAGTGTGCATTGCCTTAGGCGCAGCTCGAGGACTTGCTTATCTCCATAAGCGGAATGTTATTCACCGCGATTTCAAAGCGGCAAATATCCTTCTTGATGAGGTGAGGATTCCATGGCTGTCCCTCCCATGAACTGCAGCAGCATATTGCAAGCAGGAGCTGCACATGTCGACTTCTTCTTCTTCTTCTTCTTCTTCTTCTTCTTCTTCTTCTTCTTCTTCTTCTTCTTCTGGTAGCTGTACCTTGCCCTATGTCTTATCTGACTGTTAGCAACAAGCCGGACATGAGATAAGTTGGGATACCGGTAAAACGAAGGGAAGATGTAAAGCCTAGAGTGTGGAGAAAACTCCCTAAACCTGCTCTCTGAGTTTTTAGGGACCGGCTACCTGGCTGGGTTTTTGGCTTTTGAAAGGTTCCTTCGAAGCTTAATGAGGAAAACTTAGTCTGTGGGTGCATGCAGAACTTCTCAGTAAAGCTGACTGACTTTGGTCTGGCCAAAGAGGGGCCACAACTGGGAAAGACTCATGTGACCACTGTCATAATGGGCACTTTGGGGTATCTGGACCCCTGCTATGCAGAGACAGGTAAAAATCATCCTGAGAACACTAATAACTCGAACCGAGAAACAACTTCCGACTACCTTCTTCTAATTGTCTATTGAAAGCTTTTGGCTAGGCAGACGTGTGGACAGGTTGAGGGGTTGAGGAGCGAAAAGATGTAGAGAGAGAGGCCTCTCCCTTTCTGCTCCGCACATGGGGCTATTCTGCTGCCTATAGGAGCCTCTCGCAGAGAGAGCGAGAGACAGAGAGAGAGAGAGAGAGAGAGAGAGAGAGAGAGAGAGAGAGAGAGGAAGAAGTAGGGCGCATATGCGTATCCCTTCTGCCAGTCTTGAGAGGACCACAGGTGATTAGGGTTCATCAGACTGTCAGAGAGTTCTCATATGCTGAAAAAACCAACCACTGTGTGAGTGTGGCTGTTTGGGGAACAGGTCGACTCACCAAAAAGAGCGATGTCTATGCGTACGGAGTGCTGCTGTTGGAGTTGATTACCGGAAAAAGAGCAGTCGGCATCGGGGAGAACAGCGAGACTCTCGCTCTCACAACATGGGCCATGCCCTTCATAGAGAGGCGAACTCAGGACATGATGGCTATTGTTGACAAGAGACTGCTCGAACCTTTCCCCCGCCCCGTGGTCCGCCTGCTTGCCACGTTAGCGAAGCACTGTCTAAGGGAGGACCCCAAGGCTCGCCCCGCCATGCAAATGGTGGTGGAGAATCTCGAGCCTCTTCTTGGTCTCATGGAGTCTAAGAAGAAAGCAGCTGATGGGGAGTCCTGATGGAGGGGGAGACACTATGTTGGATATTGGCTAGTTTTTAGGGTTCAGATGGTTAGGAAGACATTATTATGGCTTGCAGTGGTGCTGGATAGAGGGGAAGAAAGGAAGGGGCTCTCAGAGCAGCAGCTCGAGACATAGGGAAGGGACACCGCTTAGACACACGCTCCGTCTGTTTCTCCGTAGACGAAGTTTGGTGTATAGATAAAGCGTTAAGCGTTAAGTATTCTGGAAGCAATACAGTACTGTAGCTCAAACTAAAAACCATTGGCAGAGAGCCAATGGTTGGCACCCAATGTTCTCCCGCCGTACAGAGAGGGTGGAGCAGTCAAACCTCGAAAGCAGAATTTCCTTCCGAAAGGCATCGGCCAAAATCCCGCCCCGAATCGACGGCCCTCCGCGGCAGATTGCCGTAAAAAAAGAAAGGCGCCGAAATTTGCTGACCGGCGCGCTGGAGTTCCGACACGTGCCACGTGGCGCAAAGAGAGGGATGACGTGGCGCAGTCTCAGCCGTTGGATCTCGCCCGCCAGAGGCCACTGCCGTCCGGCATAGCGACCGGTTTCCGGCGGGCAATAATTACGGCCGTTTTGTCGCTTTTCAAAAGTTCCGGCCGTACAGTTGCCGTTCGCTCGGATGGACTCGTGCGTCCCCGCCCGCCCGCCCGAGGGCCGGCTGGCGAGTCAAGTTGGGGCCGCGCGGTGAGCTGGCTTTGGCTCGCCTTTGCCTTCCTCGGGCCTGAGACAAATCTTGCCGTTCGTCAATGGGGGTCGTTCTCGGCCTCTCTCTTCCTCCTCCCGCGGGCACTGCCACGCGCCCTCTCTCGGTTCCATGCTCTCTCACTGACTTTGTCTCAATGAAGGCTGAGCCAAAGGCGAAGGATTAGGGTTTTAGGGCTTAGGGTTTGCAGGATGTAGGGCTTCAGGGTTAAGGTTTTTCAAGGTGGTCTAATAGAGTTTGTAGGGTTTTACGGTTTAGAATTTAGGGTCGCGAATCGCGATTCGCAAAGCATCGCTCAAGCCAGGACTCACGAGAGCTGCCTTGTCGGTCGACGCGTCCACGTCAGCGTGCAGGCAGCGACTTTCCATTGGTTTATCGCAAAAATCCTCGAGTTGAATTAAGGCTGTACTTAACTCAACTCGACTTGACTTGACTTGACTCGTCTTGACTCGACTCGACTCGTCGTGATGTTTACACCGCCGGCAGGTGACACGTCAGCCAACGCGCAGCCAAATAGGATATCGCGAAACTGCCAGCTCGGCCGCGGGAGCAAGTGTGCCGGGCCAACTTGAGGCCACGTCAGCTCCGCTCGACCCTCCTGGGAGCTAACCCATTGCGCTGATGTGGCGTCCGTCATTTGATGCGTCCTCAGATTCTAGTTTCCACTCGCCCAATATCCCTGCACTCATGGAGGACCAATGAACGCCAGTCACGTGGCAGGCCAAGTCACGAGAATCAGAGCACTCGCGGCAAATGGCGGCGCCCAGAAAACGTACACGTGGCGCCTACGCATTGGTTGAGACAGACTGTAAAAAATAAAGGGGCTCGAAAGTAGCTCGACGCGAGTTAAGTTGGAAACGAGCTAAACTCGGCCCCGCAATTAAGGCCAATAATTTATGGCTAGGTCAATGGTCCAATGAAAAGGGGACTGGTGAGATTGGGAGGTACGGACGACGACTTCGTTCATTGGTCCTGGGTTGCCTCTGATTATTCATTCAAATCGGTTTTGACATTTTCCCTTTGTCCGTCCACGCTGGCGGCCGCGCCATAAAATGAGATCGATGCCGAAAACATTTTTATTCTTGAAGTTGGACATATTTAAATATTCATATTTTCTGTTCAATGTTCGCGGCACCTTCGCCAATCATAAACGACGACCAGCCCGAGATTTCAACGAAAATGCCCGCCGGCAACAGTACTTGTCCGTACAACGAGGAAAAAAATGGAAGTCTCCCAGACAGGCCCCAACATTTAAGGGAACACGTGTATGAAATCCCTTAAATCCCATAGATAAATTCTTGCGTGTCCCTTGTTTTAAGGGATGAATAAGGGATTGTAGGGGATGACCTAATCGTACAAAACCTACCCTAGCTTTTGGAAAATTCTATTCTCACACCTTTTTTGTCTACACACAGACCTTTTTTCGCCGGGCAGATCTCAAAATAGTAAAAAAAGGATTAACAACAGAAAATGCTCTTTTCACGCTTTTTTTGGAATCGACACACACCCGTTTTCCGTCGGGCAGAGTTTTTTACAATCCGCTCGGAGCGGAAGATCCGTCCGCCACGAGATCGGTCGCGGGTGTGCGTCCCTCACACGTTTGGTTCATCTCAGCCGTCGATTGTATCTCTGATCGCACCATGGCAGATCACCGTTCGATCTGCAGCCGGGCTCGGTCCCAACGAATGGCACGCGCCCACGTGTCACACACGAGGACCTTTAAGCTGGCGCTGTGTGACACGTGGCCGCGTGCCATTCGCTAAGACCGAGCCCGGCTTCAGATCGAACGGTGATCTGCCGTGGTGCGATCTAAGATAAAATCGACGGCTGAATTTACCGCACGTGCGAAGGACGCACACCCGCGACCGAACTCGTTGCGGACGGATCTTCCGCTCAAAAAAACTCTGCCCGACGGAAAACGTGTGTGTTTCGATTCCAAAAAAATGTAAAAGGAGCATTTTCTGTTGTTAATCCTTTTTTTACTATTTTGAGATCCACCCGGCGAAAAAAGGTCTGTGTGTAAACAAAAAAGGTGTGAGAATAGAATTTTCCTAGCTTTTTCCTTGTCTTCGGCTCCTTTGCGACCAGTTCCTCGTGGTTCCCCATGATGATGTTGTCCATGCACATGTGATGGCATGCATCTCGCCATCGAGAGACCAATGCCACATCCATTTCTCGCGCCATGGCGTTGACCGACCGCGACTGAGGTTTCAGCCGTAACCCGTAACAGTGATAGTCTATTTTTTGTACGATTCTGTCAACTCCGACAATCCCTTATCGTCCCTAAAAAATAAATTAAGGGGGGTCAAGGATTTGCATATGGGATTTTAAGGGATTCCGTACACTGATTCCCTTAAATGTAGAGGCCTGGGTTTGGGAGAGAGGTGAGGGGGCGGAAGGAAGACACCGTTGGAGGGAGAGGGAGGAGGCAGGAGGGGGAGGGAGCGTGGGAGGATAGGAGGGTGAGGGCGGGGAGGGAGAGGCAGCAGGAGGGGAGATCGTAGAAGCAGGGAAGGAAAGGAGAAGGAAAGAGGAAGGGGAGACCATGCATACACCAGTAATGGGAAAGAGAACCAATTGGAAAGTTTAACGAGCAGGAATCTTGATTCAAGAGTGCGTGAGAGGGGAGACAGGGGAGAGAAAGGAGAGAGAAGTAACAGAGAAAGGGTTGCAGGAGCTAATTTAGCGCTGTTTCGTTAACGTATAAATGAATGGAGGCAGGAGAGCATCCGGGCAAGGGCGCTCCTTCCAGGATTCCGTCTGACCTCAGATAGATTCTTCAGTGCCTGCGCTTTAGGGTTACCACATGCTCTTCTTGAACGGCACTTTCAGACATTGCGGGACACGTCCCCACTCTCAATGGGCGCCTGTTCGTCCTTTATGGGCGGTAATGCCCCCGTTGAAGGCAAACACGGTGAGATTTGGCATAATTTATTTAACATGTCGGCTTTGCTTTTCTTGCCCTTGTGTGGTCAATCTGACAAGGTGGCCTCGTTACCTAAGTTCGGACACTATGATAGCATGGGTTTGATTCAAGAAACCCTAAAGTTGGAAGCTCAGTATGCTTTCAAAAGCCATCATTAGGGCGTCCTGTGCCATTGATATTCTCTTCCTGTTCAGTGGCTCCGGTTCTGAATGTTGCATGGAGGATGCGCTGTTTAAGTTAGTTATAGAACGGAGTTGGGCCCCGCAGATTCGCGGCTTAGTGGTCCTTAATACAAATATTGCCGGATGGTTAAGGTAGCTGCAAGAGCCGCAAGCTCTCGTGCGCGCTCACAAGAATAACAGAGAGAGTGAGAGAGAGGGAGAAGGAGGGGGAACGGGGGGGGGGGTGTGGGGGGAGACGGGGAGAGTGAGGGGGAGGGGGGAGAGCGAGCGAAAGGGAGAGGGAGAAGAAGCAAGCAAGCTCAAGACAGATGATCACGTTTGGAGCCCAAACATTTGTTTGGTTATAGCAAGTTTCTCCATGAAGTGTAATAAAATTAAAGGTACAGGGGCTGAATGTGATCATAGTATTTCTTTTTTAGTTTGATAGCGTTCTTAGTACTTAATTATGCTGCCTTATTTACGTGCTATCTGACATTTTCTATAGTCTATCCTCTCGTGTACTTTGTTAAACACTCATATTTTTAATGTCTATTAAGCTAGAAAACTCTTATCTTGATCGTTTGAAGGTCGTCTTTGTCTTTTCCTGACAATTTGCTCATGTTTCATGTATTTCAAAAGCTGCGTTTTTTTTCTGAAAATCTAGCGCAAAGCCGACCATTGCTTCCTCCGACTACTATCACACCACTAGTAGGATACACTCGTCGTGCTGACTACTCATATTCTCTGCACACTTTATGGAAATCTCTCACCTTAAATTTCATAGATGAGTGTCCTCCTACTTCACATCTCAACCCATGTTTTGTTCCCCCCTTATCAACCGACTCCTCCCCTGCCCTTTTTCCCACCTATTTCAGGCACATCCCCTCTGAAAAAAACTTACAGATCCTTCAGAGATCCTCCAGTTGTACCTCCCCCGGAGACCCCTCCCAGTCCTGTCCCTCTCCCACCACTCCCGGACCCTCTCTGTTCTCCCTTGGATCGATTTCCAAGCGTTTCAAACCTTGATGTGTTCACTTATCAGCAGCTTTCGGATGCTACGAATTCGTTCAGTCCGAACTATGTTCTCGGGGAGGGCGGGTTTGGGATGGTATTCAAAGGATTTCTCCCAGTCATGGAGGAAGAGAAAGTTAGCGTACTTCCAGTGGCGGTAAAGAAGCTGAATGCCGATAGCTATCAAGGGCATCAAGAATGGCTGGTAAGTCCAATCTCCGAAGAAGACTAGCTTGGATAAGCGAAGTAGATGAGAGAGTGAATAAGTGAGGACGAGGAGGGAGGGGGTAAGGTGGTAAGGTACTTAATGCAAGGAAAGATTTTGTAGAGGAGCTGCCATGCAGAGTGTTAGTCAATTGACTGACCAAAGGTGTTGTTGGGCGAGGGAGTGGGCACATTCTTTTTGACAGCGAGAAATTTTGGTTTTGGGGAATGTAGTGCACCCCAATTTAGTTCAATTACTTGGTTACTGCATCCACGAAGCAGAGCGGCTTCTCGTCTATGAATTTGTGCCCCTCGGGAGTTTGGACTACCACCTATTTGCAGGTATACGAATCTTGAAGCCCAAGCAGGTGAAATCATCATCTTCAGCATTATGAGCATTATTATGTCGGTGACAAAAAAAACTTGGTTTCTAGTTCACAAGATCATTGGGGTCAATGGTTAGCCCTGCGGGCAGAGCTAATGTGTCAGTTTTGTATTGTAAGTGAAAGAAACGGTCCTATACTAGCACACAAAAAGGGGTCTTTCCTTAAAAGCTGCAAATTCTCCCCCACCCTTCGTCTCTTCAGACTTCCTGAATTGAACTTCACAGAAAATGTCAGGTGGGCTGCACTCTCTGAGTCCCTTTTCCTCATTATGTATGCCAAAACAGTGCCTTCTATATGACTCCATCAGCTCTTCACCTACTTATTCAGATGGTAGAGAAACCTGAACCCTTTGGAGACCTTTGTGCAGACCCAAGCGATGCTCAACCCCTCACTTGGAGGCAGAGAGTGGGGATTGCCATCGATGCAGCCCGCGGATTGGCTCACCTCCATAGTAGAAACGTCATTCATCGCGACTTTAAAGCACCGAATATCTTGCTGGATGAGGTGAGTCCGTACAGTCCGAGCAGTTCGTACAGTCTGTTTTTTCTGACGGATTACTGCTTATGGAAGGAAGCTGGCACGAGCTTCAGAACGGGACAGTGAAGCGTTTTAAGGAAAACATGCAGATTTTGAAGAGAATCTTTGGTGGAACTACTGCCAGCTTTCTATACTCCAGGGATTGAACCATGGGGGTATAGATAGATGATGACAGGTCAGTAGTCCAAATCGCTTTTAGACAGTAAAGCATGAAACTCCCAATCGTACTCTTCTCTCTGTTTCGATTGCTGGGCTCTGGTCCGGACTCTACCTCAGCGTTCGAGAGAGAGAGAGAGAGAGAGAGGAGAGGGAGAGAGAGAGCCAAGCCAAACCAATCCTTGAACTTTCTGCTTTTCGGGCACGACTATCCCTTGAATCCATGTGGCGATGGATCATTCATTGGCTCGCAGCAGTCCTGTGGGTCGCTACACTATGGGAGGGGGCCCTTTTGGGGCTGTCTCGCGCAGGATATGAGATAAAAAAATGTCATAGAAGCAGTACCACAAAATTTTAATAAACTTCTGGACACGATATATAAACAGTCGGAAGAAGAAGTGGAATATGAAGTACTACAAGAAAGGCTTTGGGAATGCTATAATAAACCAAAAACACGACACGACTTGTGGCTTTGTTATATTTTTTACTGTTTCTGTCCATTCTCCACATCATCTTGCAGTAGAACATGAGCAGCTTCCCAAGGTTAGACAACGTGAATGAAAAGAGCATACAAAGTGAATGTAACACTTTTTGTTGCCCTTAAAAACCGATCCGCTCACACTTTCCTCCTACAAATCTTAGTGAGTTTGAGCAGCTTATCCTTCGAGAGCATAAATTTCAGACAGCTTTGACAAATCTTTCGGTAGCTCACCAGACCGATACGACTAAATCGCGGTCAGCTTTTTGGTCTGAAACTATGTCAGAGAAGCTGCAGCTGCCGATATTGCAGCAAGCTTATGCTGGTTAGCCCTTTGGTTAACCTGCAAAAGCTGATTGATGCTTGCCTTTGTGCCTGCAGAGGAGGGTTCAAAGAGAGGCGGCTGTTCTGCCTTGGTTTTGGAAGTTTGGAAGTTCCAGGAAGCTTAGTCAGAACTTGGTTTGTGAGTGCAGAGCTTTTTCGCAAAACTGACTGACTTTGGTCTGGCCAAGGAAGGGCCGCAAATGGGAAAGACCCATGTGACCACAGCGATTATGGGCACCATGGGATACCTCGACCCTCGCTACGCAGAGACAGGTCCAACCCTAAAATCCTTGAACACCACAACTTTGCAGGGGAGGGGGGAGGGGGGAGGGGGAAGGGGAGGGGGAGAGGGGGAGTGGGGAGGGAGGATGGGGGAGGGGGAGGAGAGGGGGAGAGGGGAGGGGGAGGGGGAAGGGGAGGAGAGGGGGAGAGGGGAGGGGGAGGGGGAAGGGGAGGAGAGGGGGAGAGGGAGGGGAGGGGGAAGGGGAGGATGGGGGAAGTGGGGAGGGGGGCGGAAAGGGGGAGGAGGGAGGGAGGGAGGGAAAGTGGAAAGTTGTTCACATTTGAGGAGTGTAAAGAGGAGGAAAGCTTTGATGGTTAATTTCTCCCTTGTCTTCTCTCCCCGTCTCTCCATTCTCTCCCTTCCTCTCACTTCTCGCTCTCTCCTTTATTCCCCACCTTCTCTGTCTCGCTCACCTCCCTCTCTCTTAAAAAAATTTGGACTAATCACTTCGCAGGACCGCTGATGGTGTCCATATCCACAAACATGTTAATTGAAACTGTTCAAAACAAGTCATTTGTCTTGTGATGACAAATGAGACTCATACATCAGTGTTGGAGATCGATAATCGAAAACTCAAAGCTCGAGAGACCCTTCTCTCTCTCTCCCTCCCTCCCTCTCTCTCGCTGCCTCCCTCTCTCTCCCTCTCTCCCTCTCTCTGTCCCTCCCTCCCTCTCTCTCCCTCTGCCTCCCACTCTCTCCACCTCTCTCTCCCCCTCTCCCTCCCTCCCTCTCTCCCTCCCTACCTCCCTCTCTCCCTTCCTCCCCCTCCCTCTCTCCCTCTCTCCCCCTCCTTCCCGTCCCAGGCCGCCTGACAAAGAAGAGCGATGTCTACGCGTACGGAGTCCTCCTCCTTGAGCTGCTCACAGGGCGGCGCGCCATGGGCAGCAGCAAGAGCGGCGAACCCGTCTCCCTCACGAGCTGGGCCAAACCCCTCCTCTCAAAAGGCATCCTCGACGTGAAGCGGCTCGCGGACCCCAACCTCGCGGACCCCTTCCCCGAGAAAGTGGCCAAAAAGCTCGCCTTGGCGGCCAAGCACTGCATCCGGGGGGACGCCAAGATGAGGCCGGAGATGGGCGACATCGTGGACATGCTCACGAACGTGCTGGACGGGCCCGGCTCGGGGAAGCTGCGGCTGACTCACATGCAGTCCGCGGCGAGTGGGAGAGGGGTGGGGAGTGATGAGTGGGGAAGCGGGCGGTGAGAGAGGGGGGGAGAGAGGGAGGGAGAAGGGAGGGAGGTGGGGAGGGAGAGGGGGAGGGGGAGAGGGAGGGAGGGAGGGGGGGGGGGGGTGAAGGCTCCCTGGGGAGGTTGGACGGGTGTGAGTGGGGAAGGTGGGGAATGGGGAAGGAGAGGAGAGGCGGTGTCACGAGGGAAAGGGGGCGAGGAATATGGCTTCGGTGTAGGTATTTTGTAAATGTTTATATTTTTATTCTTATGATTTATTTATAAGAGAACAAATTTTTATTTGCATTGTCAGCCTCTTTATAAGCTTGAGATCGTTTTAGGGTTGCGGAGATGTGGCCGTGCCATGTGATGCCATGCCATGGCACCATGCGTGGCTCAGCGCGAGCATGGACCTGGTCGGTGGGTGGAATGGGCCAAGGGAACAATGTTGAACTGGATGATTGGGGAATGGGGCCGGCGGCGGCTGGCGGGTGATGGCCTCAACATGGGGTAGGCCTGGAAGCGGATCATGGATCGTCTCAGGATTCAATATCTTCATAGAATCCAAGATCTTCTCAGAATGCAAGATCTTTCTGGAATCTGAGATCTTACAAGAATCCAAGATCTTCATGAAATCCAAGATCTTCCCAGTATTCCAGACTTCCTGAAAATCCTAGATTTCTTTCTGGAATCCGATATCTTACATTAGGGGGAGTCAGACCTTGACCATCGCCCGCGGAATTGAAAGATTCCACCGGCGGAAAGGTATTGATTTCGATTGCAGAATTCGGATCGGAAACCGCGGCTCCCCCCGAACCTGTCTGTCCCGTCCGTACTTCGAAATAGGTTTGTCCGTACTTCGAAATAGGTTACAAAAATGAGATACAGGCTCGGGCGTCGAACGTGCACTTTTGGCGAAAAAGGCCTGCCGTACAACGCGGAATTGGCCCGACGGGCTCGCGGAATTGGTTTGGCGCTGGTCAAGGTCTGACTCCCCCTATTAATCTAAGATATTCAGAAAATCCAAAATATTCCAAGAATCCAAGATCACGATCCGGCCACTGCCCTTGCACAGACCAAATCGAGCTTTCTAGAGCACATCTTGCTCGTGCCAACCACTAGCCACGCGACACGTGGCCATGTGCTGCCACGTGATTGGCAAACCTGTACGGACTGATTTCCGGCGCAGTCGGCGAAGGACCGGCAGCGCGGATCGCGGGACGGCCACATAGCTGCCACGCGGCCTTCCATGCAGGTCTGCCACGTGGCGTTGCTGATCAGTGCCCCTACCGTGCGTCGCAGTCGTTGCGGCGCGTGCCGGCTTGGACTTTGGAGGGGGCGGAGTTCGAACCCTCGCACGCGCGAAGGCACAGTTGTTGACATGGATTCTCCATGGTACAGTTCGTGTACGGAGGCGGAATGGCCGAAATCCAAACCAAAATCCCTCCAAGATGCGCTGCAAAAAGGGAAATGCGGCCGTGCTCAGCGCCGCTCGGGCGGGAGATTTCAATTTTGAATGGTTCTTTTTTATCCGAACGCGAGTCGTGAGCCATCGTGAGTTCAAACAAACATCCGTTCTACTTGAACTTTTGCAAAAATATTCTTTGTAATGACCGCTGTCCCCGAGCCCCGGGCCCACTCGCCAGCGACGCCCGCCCGCGGGCCACAAACCAATCATTGCACCGCCGGCGCCGTCCCGCGGCGGTTCGCGTGGTCCCTGAACCCTGCCCGTCCCGCCACGAAACCGGCTTTTGTCGGCTGCGCGGAGGGTTCAGGAAAGCTACCGTACGGTACGGCACTCTTGCCTGTCAGAAAGCGAAAACACGGCGAAATATCTCCGGCGGGCTGCCCGGGGGAATGGTTTTTTGTTTTTTTTCTGCTTCTGTTTTTAGGGCGCGTCCTGACGGGCCAAGCTCCTTCCTTCGACCGGTTGGAGTTGTCAAGCGGACGTGGAAAGTTTCACGGGTCGGACCACTGGACGGCAACCATTGGACAACCATTGGATAGCAATGGTTGGAAGCCAATGCTTGGCAACCATTCGAATGGTTGGCAAGCATTGGCATTCACTGGTTCCGAACCATTCGAATGGTAGTTTCGATCTTGAGCCAATGGTTGTAACCAATCGAATGGTTGGCAAACATTAGACGTCCAACCATTGCCATCCCATGGTTCGCCAATAGTTGGACATCTAATGGTTGGCAACCAGTCGAATGGTTGGTCCAATCGCCCGACCTGTAAGTTTGCAACCTCCGGAACGAAGTTTTTCAGAGGCTGCCCTTCCCCCGTTCGCACGTGCGATACGGTTGGCACAAGAAAGGCGGGGCGCCGCCGCGCAGTTAGCGCGAATGAAAATGCGCCATGTGGCGTCTAGGGCATCGAGTGCTGGACAGCGCCCGGGCACGCGATCGCACGTGCCAGGCCCATGCCACTGCCACGCCAGCGTGCCCCGTCACGGCTGGCGCCGGGATGGCGGCGGGTGACACGTGACTCACGCGTGGATGCACACTGTCCGCACTGTTCGTACAGTACTGTCCGCCATGTCCGTAGTGTTCGTATTTTCTGTACCTCCTTTCTTACCGTATTCAAAAAAAAATTTGGTGCACACTTTGATTGTTGACGTCATGGGGCACGAAACAGGGGCCTGCCCGCGGGGCCAAATACTTTCTGACCGGTCCGCCAGTGCCAAGATTACGTCATCCAGGTTGAACCACGTCAGCAAAACTGACAAAGTTGAATAAAGTTGAACCAACCGAACTCCATATTGTTAAAACCCTCCAAACCCTAAAACCCCTCGTCCCAGCCCGTCCCAGCCGCCGTACCGCACCGTACCGCACTGTACGGGTCGTTGATGATTCCCTTATTTTTTTCGCTCCCGCGCTTTTTGACTTTTGTCCACGGACTTAACCCTCAGAGCGCTGTCCGTATGCCTACCCAAGCGGCCACCGACCACGGCCCCCCGAACGCTCGCCGTTGCAGCCCCCCCGCCCCCTCGCCGCGCTGGCGGCCGGCCCCGTCACACGCTTGACGACGCCCTTCCATTGGCTGTAACCCCTCACGGAGGCGACGTGGCACCGTCCTTTAGCCAGCGCTGCAACGTGGCAACTCATAGGGACCGCAGAATCCCGCCGGCCATTGCGCATCGGGCGACACGTGTCCACTGTCTTGTCTTTTTGTGGACAAGCGGGCGCACTTCGCTGGGCGGGCATTTATTTCCCCCCTGATGTCTGTACATCTTTCCGTACTGTCAACCGTCCGTGTCCGCACGGAGAGCCGGAAATGCGGCGCTGGCCTGGCACGCTGGCACTCTCCCCTTGCTGTGCTGGCGGTCGCACGTGGAACCCTCCGTTATTTGTACGGCCAACACAGAATGGGGCATGTTAAACGGAGAACGTCCCTTGTACATGTGGCCACGCGACCACACACTGTACGAACTGTACGTGACGTACGAATTGTACGGTTTACCTGTGGGAGTGAAAGGGCTGCTTGCCATCCCCTCCGAGCAGAAGAAGCCATGGCGGAAAAGGATAGATAGGGCTTGAACAAGAGCTGCAGGACGGCTGGCTCGAAGGGCAGCTTTGCGCGTGTCTTCATCACCACGAGGATTTCGTTTACTTTTTGATCATTTTTCTGCCATAGATTTGCTGATTTGATTTTGCCCCAGGGGC
Source organism: Zygnema circumcarinatum (assembly GCA_037447605.1). Lineage (NCBI taxonomy): Eukaryota > Viridiplantae > Streptophyta > Zygnematophyceae > Zygnematales > Zygnemataceae > Zygnema > Zygnema circumcarinatum. The sequence goes on along the minus strand of CM074811.1, from coordinate 996,843 downwards.
AGGTGACAGGCATCGGGAGGGTGGGCGAGAGGAGGGAGGCGGGAGTCTATGGTTTCTGGTCGGGGGAAAGGGGATATTGGAATCAGTGTGAGGAAGGGGGAGCGGCAGGGTGGTATTTTGTGCGGGATAAAGCTTCCTGAGAAGTGAGCGACAGCGCTGCACAGGCAAAGCATGGTGGAATGGATGTTGCAGCAGGTGCAATGAATTTTTCGTCCATCGCCGGGTCTTCCTTTTTTAGTGGGTTTGGGTCGAAGAAAAAGGTTTGCAGCGCTCCTTCAAGAGCGGCGCTTTCAGGAGATCAGAAAATATTGCATCCAGGAGTGTCTGCAGGAGAGCGGTATACGGAGTACGGTGCCGCAAGCAGGGAGCAATTCATGCCTGCCGTTCAAAAGCTCTATGACGCTTGTAAGAAAGCATTTGGAGGGGGAGGGACGCCGACTCCGCAGGCCTTGGAACGAGTGCGAACAATACTAGGTGAGGGGAGCAAAGGAGGCTGCCTGCGCACATGAACCGCGATTTTCAACTCTGCTGTGCTGTTCATGTAACATTATCGATTTTTTATGCTTTTTCGTTCTTATTTTGAGTTGTTACTCAACCTATATTTCACTGGAGATGCGCAGGGAAGAGTTTTAGTCTTGCATTGGCTGGTCTTCAGGATCTGAAGGAGTTGTTGTCGTTAATTTAACTGAAGAATTAAGTGCTTGCCTGCTCTGTGAATTGGTAAACCGTTTGATAGCTGGAGAAGTCTATATTGGTTCTTAGACTCTGGATACACTGACTGCAGAAGCGTCTCAGCTCCCTGCTTTTGGATGATCTGCTTCCTCAGCTTTTTTTGCTGTATCCGTTATTAACTCCTGGTCCAAGAGCTTCTCTAAACGGTCTCTTCTTGCAAAGTCCGGTTTACATAATGCAACTGCTGTTGGCTCTGCATGGAGCAGAATGGTATGTTTATCGTTTTAAAATTGTTCGGATTGAAATGACAGAAGATTCCGGGCGGACCATATGTCTTTTGACATTCTGGGAGCGTATTGTCAGCCTGTGTTTTCTAGGTCTTGAAGGCGGTTACTGGGTCCCTGTCAAAGTTTGGGGTCATCCGGTATGTCGGTGTTTATTTTCCATTGCTTCAGTATTGACACCGAAGTTATTATGTCATGCAGACCGTATGAAAGCTTCAGACGTTGGTTTAGAAGACAATGCGGATGCTGCGGGAGAGATTGAGCGGGGAATTGGCATGCTGGGGGTGAATGGTCGGAAAAAGAAACCCGCGCCTGTTGTCCCGCGCCTGTCTCCACCAATAACGTATTTGGAACTCTATGATTGTGATGATTTTTCGGTAAGATGGTGGGCCTTAGCAATTGCAGCTTTTTTCATGTCGGCTGCAAGGTTTGGAGACTACCATGTAGTGCAAGAGTCTCGAATTGGATAGGCATGGGACAGGGAAGCGTTTGTATGTGAGCAGCGCCACTGGAAAAGGAAGGATATGGGTTGGTGAGGAGAGATGTCTTCATGTCCTTCGAGGTTAGTTTGATGATGTTAACTAGCTTTGTCCGTCCTTCCAGTTACTTGTGGATTACATAGAGCATGTATGCAGAAACTAGATAGGGCTAGGTATGGCGCACTGCCGGTTTAGGAGCCCAGCTCACTGAGTAGGCTCATAGTCGTCCGTCGAAGAATTATTTTGAGAAGCTCCTTCGACTGCGAATCCCAGCTCTGAACTGAATCAGAGTATATGCGTATCATATGGATACAAGCAGAGATGGAGCCGAATGTTTGAAGTGAACTTTATTCATGGTGAATGTGTATCGTTTAAAGGAGGGAGATGGAGGGACACAATCTTGGAGGAGGAAAGCTAAAGGTGGTGTTTGAGGGTTTGTTGGTACTGCAGATGGGAATTTTCTGTCTCCCCGTATCTGCAGCGCTTCCTTTGCATAACCATCCGGGAATGACAGTTTTCAGTAAAGTCCTCTACGGCTCCATGCACGTGAAGTCATACGATTGGGTCAATCCTGTTGAAGAAAAACGGAATGGCCAACACCCTCAACGTAAGTTGTAACGATCTTGTTGTCCCAAGACGACTAGAAGTTCATCGAGGGATCCAGGACGCAAACGCGAAGTATGAAACTCTGAGATGCTCACTTCACAATGTCTTGTATGATTCTTGCAGCCAGATTGGCCAAGCTTGTTGAAGACCAAGTGCTGACATCTCCCTGTGACACGGAAGTCCTTTACCCCCTCAGTTGCAACATCCACGCTTTCCGAGCAGTCACTGCCTGCGCAGTTCTGGATGTGTTGGCTCCCCCCTATGATGCGAGCAAGGGCCGGCACTGCACATATTTCCGCGAGGTGCCTTCCGATGGGATAGAAGGTGAGTAGCGTGGTCTTGTGAGGAAGGGCGTTTAATGACGAGGGGCAGGAGGAAGTTGGGAATTGAGGAGTGGCTGGCATGGGAAGTGGCTGAGGGATTGGCCACTTGCTGTGTGTCTTATCAGGGTAAAGTGATCCACGGTTTCTTGAAGAGTTGAGAGGCTGGAGAAGTTTGTTCAGAATTAATGTTACCGTCTTGTTATTCGGAGCTCATATATTTATTTTCATTCCTCTCCTCGTCTCTCTACACACATGCCTCCTCTTTACCTTTCCGCTCGCTCCTCTCCTTCCCTTCACCCTTCGACCCTCCTTTCTTCTCTCCCTTTTATCAATCAACACTGCCGGGTCGTCCTTCCTTGTCCACATCGACTTGAAGGATGTCTTCAACTCTGGCTGACAAAAAAAGTAATTTTTCTGGGCATGGGCAGGTGATTGCCCTTCAGAAAAATCGCACGAGAATGGTTTGGCGGGGGAGAAGGGGGTGCCTTCAACCACTGCCACTGCATGGCTGGAGGAGTTCAGACCCCCTGATGACTTTGTGGTTCAGAGGGGCGTGTACAGGGGGCCGAAGGTGAAGCCCTTATGAGCTTTCTGTCCGGAAAGGGAAAATGATATTTTATGGAGGTAGTTTCTTGAATTCATTTGTGCAGTCTTCCGTCACTCCACCTCCTTCGCTGCCCGCTGAGGGAGAGACCAATCCGCTTCGGCTCATAGATGACTCTGAAGCTCTATGCTCCGTTAAACCGGAATGGATGGAATATTTGGCAGAAGCTCGATAGTGTAGTCGGTCATTGAGGAAGCAGAAATTTCTGCCCGGAATGGAGGTCTGGCCACTTTTGCTGCTGTCCAGCAGAGGGGATGGGAAGCTGCTGGGCAGACGTCCCTTATGACCCATTAGCAGACCATATATCTTCCCTAAGAAACGGATTCCGTAAATCGGTTTTTTCTTCTGCCATAGACATGCTTTCCTGGCTATAGGAGAGAGATTCAGGGCCGCTTCGGCTGTAGCTCATTGGCTCCCGAGGTTCAGAGTTACTGTTTTTCATGTTATGGAGGGCGGCAATCTGTGTCAGCATGTAGTGGGGGGTCAGTATTACGTAGGTTTGTTCTACGTTACCCGTCACGGAAGGGAGGGAAAGCTTTACAGTGTGTAGGTACAGCAGTGCTAGGTGGCAGTAGCGATCGAAATCAGGTCTTTTGTAGACTTGATCGTGAGGCTATTGCCGTGTTTGCAGGGTGGGATTTTGTGCCTTGTTTGTGCTATCTCTCCCTCTCACCCTCTCTCCTTGGTGCTCTCCCCTGCTCCTGCTCCCTCCGCTTCCAGCCTTGCCCAGGCAGGCTGTACCAACTCCGTGGGACAACTCCGCAAACTAATTTTGAAGAGGCCGTGAACCGCCCGAAAAGGCGATCCACGGCCTCTTTCTGTGTTGAATCTGACCTTCTTCTCTGATTGGATGAAAAGACATCGAACGCAACGTGGTAAAATCGAGTGGAAAGTGTGAAAATTGAGTTTATTTGAATCTTTGGGAATAACCAGAAATGTGGAGTTGATTTTTTCGAAACATTTCTTTTTTGGCTCTTTTTTGGTAGGTGCTGGACTACGAGTGTTCGCGTGCAGAAGCAGAGAGGGCGGAAATTAGAGCTGAGCTTGAGCTTGAGCGGGACCGCAAGCGGAGGAGGCGCGGGGTGGCCCGTGCGCGCCTCTGTGCGGGGGGGCTCTCCATGCTCATGGCCCGCCGCTTCATGGAGCAGCCCATTTCGGTAGCATCCATGTGCATGTCGAATGTGTGCAGCGGCAAGGGGAGGGAGAGGGAGAGGGAGGCGGAGAGGGAGATGGAGATGGGCGATAGGAAGAGAGAGTGCAATCGGAGAGGGGGGCTATCGAACAGTCGATGTGTTGTAAATAAGGATGCCGAAGAATATGCGACCTGGAAGTAGGAGTGCTACTGGGGGAGGGAGTAGAGAGGAAGAGAGGAGGGTGAGGGAATGTGTGATAGGGGTTTAGAACGAATTGCGTTTTCATTATTTGTTATGGAGAAAAAGCCAGTAGTCAATTAGAGAAGATAGGACGGCAACGCGCGATATGTCCGCCATGGCGGCGGGCCCGCGACCGAAACGATACGATACTTGTATTCTTGGCGCGCTGTCGCCCTCCATGATTGGAATTTACCGACGGCCGCCTTTGCCGGTTTGCACGGTTGGGGGAAGTTGCGAACTTGGTGACGTAGGCTGTCGTCATTAGCGCGGTCAGTTTCTGAAAAGATCCTTATTGCTGTCCCCCCGAGGCGAGAAAACCGGTTTGAAGATTTCTGCTTGTGCGTGCGATCGCTCTTCTGCCCAAAAAAAATCTTATCAAATCCGACAAGGAGAATTCTACTGCACCCCCCTATTTTGGCTTTCGTACTCCCTCTTTTGAAAATATTACCTGCCCGTTTTGGTTATCCCCCCTGTTTTGAATATTTCGGGAGGGAATCTTTTTCCCGCCCTTCCCGTCCACTCCCCTCCCCTCCCCTCCCCTCCCCTGCCCTGCCTTGCGATGCCCTCCTCGGCCCTCCCCTCCCGCCCGCTCCCTTCCCCTCCCCTCCCCTCTCTTCCCTTGCCTTGCCCTCCCCTCCTCTTTTTTTGGACATTCCACCCCTCCGTTTTCTCTTTTTCACTATTGACTTCCAACATTGTGCGACAAAAGAAAAGGGGATTTGCATTGATCTCAAGATGGTGAGACCATCAAATGAACATACGAATTCAACATGGGAACCACAAGAAACTGGTCACAAATGAACTAAGCACAAAATAAAAAAACTAAGAGCAAAAAACTAAACTAAACTAAGCTTAAGCGCAAAAACGTAGCCCTAAACGTAGTTGCAAAGGTCACTGATGTGGGCAACTGTTACACTTTGTTTTCAGGTTAGGATTGTAGACCCCCTAATTAAGGCAAGATCGTAAGTTGTGGCCTGGTTGCTTGCAATTGGAACATTTTTTTCCCTCAGAGCACTTGAAATGGCTCTTGTCTCGGTTGATTGCCAAACAGCTTGCGTTAGTAAGTCAACCTCATTTCTTCATAACCGGGTAGGGGTTTTGCAACTGCAATGGTTCGACAGCCAAAAGTTCATCTACTTGAGATGCAAAGACCAACGTTGCTGAAGAATCGTTTGCAAACAGCTTCCTTGCTAATGCTTTGATTGTCATTACCCGTCGTGATAACGATGATCCAACTTCAGCGGGAGGGGAAGGCCGTGGAGGAAGGGGAAGGGAGGGGAGGGGAGGGGAGCGAGCAAGAGGGGAGGGCCGGGGAAGACAGGCCAGGGGAGGGGACGGGAGGGGCAGGAAAACGATTCCCTCCCGAAATATTCAAAAAAGGGGGGATAACCAAAACGGCCAGGCTAAATTTTCAAAAGGGGGGTGCAAAGCCAAAATAGGGGGGTGTAGTCAATGGTTGGAGGAAGGAACTGGCCACTGGCACCGGTTCAACCATTGGTGAGCAGTGATTGCCACCGTTGGTCGGAATTGGCAATGGTTACCAACCTTTGGCTGGCTTGTCAACCATTGACCACGCCAACATTGGCTCGACTTGTGCAGTCGGACGTACAGATGCCGTCAGCAAATGAGATTGTGCTCGCGGCCGTCAACGGCAAAGCCTAATCGAAACGAAAATATCAGTTTTCAAACTTGGTCGGTTCCGCACGTACAAAGGATGTCTATGATTGGCTACTGCTGTAGGGATCCGTTGCGTGCCTGTCGTGACGGTACAATTTCGTACCAATTCGTGGTCCCAAAATAATAGCAATGTTGGTCCCAATGTTTAGATTTTTAGTTTGAACTCGCGTGGCGGTAAATTTGAAACGCGCGCAGGTCAAGGGCAGGGCCCCACGGCCAGGGAAGGGCTGCGAGGAGAGGGAGTGGAGAGAGAGGGAGGAGAGGGAGGAGAGGGAGGAGGAGAGCAGAGGGAGAGGGGGCGGGAGGAGAGGAGGGGAGGCAGGCGCTCCTGCTGCTCTTTATCGTGCCTCTGTTTACTTTCTTTTGCTTCTGATTCACGTTCAGGGAAGCTTCCTGCGACATTCTGCAGTGTTACGCCTCTCGCCTTGCTTCTGATGTCAAGCTAGATTGACTTAAAATAGTTTCCCTTGGTGGTGGTTTCCTCTCGTTGTATTTGCTTTGCTTATATTCGCTTCCTCTCAGCGGAAGCTTCCTCTCATTCGTGCACTAGTCGAGATAATTTGAAGGGTAATATCCAGGAAATGGAAGCTGCCGCAGTGAGCAGTAGCGTTACGAAGCCGGTTGATGATGGTTCGGCTGAGGTTGAAGCGAGTGCTACTGACGCAGCTTCTCGACACATGAAGGTGGCGGAAGCAGCGGTTACAGGTCGGTGCCATCCTTTGCAAGGCATAGAGTGATTGTGAGGATTGTTAGATCAGCACTAGTCTTTCTTCCCCTGCAAGTTTGGAGGTGCTTGTAACTTTTAAATAACAGATGTGCAATGGCAGGGAATTATTGAATTTGGAGCATATAACGGGGAATTTGCTTGCAATGGAATGCCTATCTGAAGACAGGATTGAAGAACGAAAGAGAGCTGGAAAGGAAAGCTGAAGCTGTCTGACTATAATGATAAGCATCCCTTGTCCGGTCATGCAGGATGGGAGAAGGCGACAGCACAATCAACAGCCTTAAAAGTACAGCTGGAGCAGGCGTTGCAAGAAAAGGAGGTTTCTGAGAGGAAGGCAGCCCGTCTCGACTCGGCGTTGAAAGTATGTATTGAGAATTGAGAGAGAGATTGGTTGTCATATCTCTACGCACTCTCTCGTAGTATCTTTTCGACAAGTGCTTGTTTGCTACAGAGTTTGTTCTGTTCGTTACCTGCTTGATTAGCTTTCATACTCCTTAGCATTTCCAGATGCTCACAATCTGTTCACCAAAAAAGTGGACAGTCCTTTGGGCGACTTAAAAGGCCACTTCTGAAGTGGCTTTTCTGTCTGTGTCTCTTCCAAGTCATGTACATGCTCTTTTACGATGGGTCCATAGCTGTCAGTTACCGCATCTGTACACTGATATGCTGATCAGTAATTCAGCACTTAAAGTATCAGATTAGGATTGCATTGTGCTCTGAGAGATACACCTGAATGTCAACCTTTATCACCTTTGCCGTGTTCATTCTCTCTTTTCTTTCTCCTTACATTACCTGTGAATGGCATCCTGCTTGCAGGAATCTATCCGAGAACTTCGCCGTGTTCGTGATGAGCAGGCTCGTCGCATTCAGGATGTTGCAGAGGAGAAACTTGAGTTGAAAGCCGATGTGAGTCGGTTATCTGCGCTTGTTACTGAACAGGAGAATCAGCTCACAGAGATGCAGACTGAGATGGATGCTATGGTGGTCGTATTGGAAGACAGGGCCTTGATAATCCAAGATATGGAGAAACAGGTTGACCAGCTAAGGTCAAGGTTAAAGGAGGCTGAAAAAGAGAAGACTGAACTAGTGACACTGAAACAAGCGATGTTCAAGGGAACAGGGGAAGACGATGGCGCTACTCCCGCAAGTCCCTCTGCTGGAGACCTGAGAATGTTTGAAGAGATCAGTCTGATCATGATGATGTCTGAAGATACAAACCCCTGGGAAAGTCAAGATGCAGAAATTGAAATGGCGATGGCAATCGAAAACAATACTAATGTAAAGCAAACCGTGGAAGAAGATGTGGCTGAGGTGAGCAGTTACTTTGGTAGCCTGGCTTTGGTAGATCATGTAAGCAAGGGTCGCACTCAAGCTGGCGAGAATGATAGTCAAAAACAAATTGATAAAACTTCCATTGTGGAGGAGAAGGTGTGCAAACCAATCAAAGTCATCGGAGAAAGTGTGGAATACTTCAAAAGTGACGCGGAAAAGGAACATACTCAAGAGGGCGAGGATATTCCTTGCTTGGCCTGCAAGAAGCTGGCGTTCAGTTTGTCAGTCTTAGAAAAGGAGCTTCAGGAAACTTCAAAGCAGAAAAAGCGTGGTGAAGAGGCTGTAGCCTTGTTAGAAGGAGAGTTAGGAAAAATGAGCGGTCGCTTGACTGGGGCTGAAAACAAATCGGTAACAGCTGCCAGAGAGGCAAGTCTGATGAAGCAGGAGCTCACTTTGGCGAAGGAGGAGATGAATCGGTTGAGTAAAGAAGTTCGGAATCTGAGAAAAGCAGATGAAGAGAACGACCGTTCGAATGGTCATCACTCCAAATCTCCAGATGAAGTTGATGCTGTTCTGCCAACGCGAGGATACAAGCAGACTTGTGAGAAACTTGAGAAAGAACAGGAGAACCTGAGACAGGAAAGGAGCGGTTCCGACAATGCTGATGAGCTGACCAGTGCACTTGCAACAGCCAATCATAAGATAGCAAAGCTCTCTCGAGAACTGGCAGAGTCGAAACAGGAGACGTTTGATGTTGATAAAGACCTCGCAGCTGTGGAGGAGATGGTTGGGCAGTTGACTGAAGGTCTTGCTGAAAGGGAGAGTCTCAGAGCCGAGCTTGCAGCTGCCCGTAAGAAGGCACTCGATCTTTCTACCGAGCTAACGGAATGGAGAACACAGACATTCGATTTGCAGGATGAGCTCGCGTCAGCTCAATTGGCCATTTCTTCACTATCAAAGGAGGTAGACGGTAAGGACGACATTCAAAGCGAGCTGGCTGCTTCGAAGGAGCGGGTGGTGGAACTTTCAAACGAATTGGCGCAGTGGAGAAGTGAAACAGCGAAATTAGGGGCAGAGCTTACTTGGGCTCAGAACAGGGTCACGGAATTGGTGGGTGCTGGGACTGAAGTTGAAGACTTGCGCGAGCAAGTGCATGAAGCCGATGCAAAGCTCACTGAACTTGAAGACATGTTGATGTCAGCTGAAGCTGACAAGAAGAATTTAAGTCAAGAATTGAAGCTTGCTCGTGCTGCGGTTTTGAGGATCTCATTGCAGGTGCAAGGGTTGAAAAGTGAAGCAGCTTCTTATCAAGCTGAGGTGAAAGCACTCCGTGAAGGCAACATGGACAGGGCAAATGAGCTTGAGATTAGCCGAGACGCCGAGGGCCAGAAATTTGCAAAGGATCATTGTCACTCAACTGGAAATAATCTCAATCTAACGGGTGTGAATCCGAGCTGGCCGCTAAGTGAAACAGAGTCTCTTGAGGAAGAGATAAATGCTGAGCTTGAAGCCGCAGCACAGTGGACTATTGAGTTGGAGAGCAGGCTGGAGGAAGAGCGTCAAAGTAAAGAGCAGCTTCAAGCAGAGCTTGGGAGGCAAGACGCTGACAGTGCCACTCTCAGTGCTATGCTGGAGGCAGCGACTGAGAGGGAAAGCATGCTGGAATCTAGACTTGTGGAAGCAGAAGCAAGGTAAGGAAGAATGTCCGGCCTCAAAACGAGCAGAAAGCCTTCGTTTTTCTTTCACCGATACAGAAACTTGGCTTTGTGGAAGATCTCCGAAGGTGAATAACTGATTACTTATCCTATTTTGGATTGCAGAGTTGGAGAAGTTCGGAGGAGCCTTTTTGCGATGCATAAGGAAAAGTTGACAGTGGATATGGACCTTGCACTTGCAAACGCTGCAAGAGCAGAGCTTGGCTCCCGGCTCGACATGGCCAACAATGAAGTCTGTGCACTTGTGGCAAAGTTGAATGCGCTTGTGGATGACTCCCATCTGGATAGGGAGAGGAGGGAGGCTGTGAAGTCATGGCTGCTTCAAGAAGGGCTTGACAGGTGCGGCTCTCCTTTCCGGAACTGTTTATGAGACTTGTGGCTGCAGCCCTTTCCAATTGTCCAATTGCCTAGTTTTGCTCGACTACAAGGTCTCTAATCATAGATGATGGGGTAACATATACTTGTTGTGGGGAGTCGGGAATTTGGTTCTTGTTGGTTGGAATTGCTAGAGTTAGCTTTCTGCAGTACTCACACTGAGGGTTTTCATGCTGCAGTGTCGGGAGCGAGGGAATGTTCAATGGAGGGCGAGTAGATTCAAAGGTGCATTTCTTAAAGCCCTAAAATTGGTGTCCTTAGCTGTGGCTACCTCCAATTCTGTGTACCACGGGTCTAACGGCACCCTTCATGGATTCATTTCTCTATCTAAGTTTTGATGATTCTTTCCTCGAACACTCAACGCGACCTCCAGCACTTTAATCCTTTGCAAAACAGTACTATGGTAGAGGGATTTGGTTGTGGTTCTATCGAGAAAGAACTAAGCCCCTCTGTTAAGAGTGCGCTGAAACATTAAGCTGGAAAAGTTAGACAGTTCACACTGGTGATGTATAATAAGCTCCTCAAAAAAGTCCTTCACTTCATTACAATCTGAAAAAGTACACACGATGCTCGTTAAGGCCGCCGTGTCAGCAGACGTATTTAACTTACGTCCACTCAATTCTTTCTATGTATAGCTCCGGTTACGGTTATGATTCCAACGTCCAACTGGAGAAGACTCACAAATATTTCCGTCACGCTGCAGGACTTTGCTTTCTCCACTTCCAGCAGCCGCCACTCGACAGAGCAGCTCCTCCTACCATCCCTGTCCTACAACCGCTCTCCCGCGCGAAGCAATCTCTCAGAGCCAATGTACAGCCCTTCAGAGAAAGGGATGGCAGGAGAGAGCAGGCTGAGCAGACCTTCCCCACTCCCACCAAGGAGACCCAACAGCGAGAGTTTCACTCCAACCCAAGGGTCAAGGAGGCCCTCCTCTACAAGCAAAAGTAAGGTGAATGCATACTACCACACCCCAAATAGCAGGAGGTCACGAAACAGAGCGCATCCACCAGTCACTTTGGGAGATAACTCAGCAGATGATACGGGAGGCTTCCTCTCCGAGTCCATGGCGGAGGAGGAGAAAGTGGGAGGGAAACGAGTGACCTCTCCTCTATCAGCTGTTGACATCGAGATGGATGACTGCGAGAACATTGGCAGTAATAAATCATCTCGTTCCTGGGCAAGCATTAGAGGTGATCGCCTGGGAGTCATCACACAGAGAGGGGCCATCTCCTCTCCTGCGTCCTCGCAAGAGACTCTCTCTCCTGCTGCCACCCCTACCACTGTCCTTCTGACAGCCAATGGGAGTGGCTTCTCCGGACCTTCTCACGACTCACCTAAGGGAGGCGTCCCACAGAAACAGTTGGAGTTTGGACTCTCGAGTTTTAGCTTTTTAGGAGCTGCTCCTGGTGGGAAACAGGGCGTGGCAGGATTTTTGGGTCGCTCCAAGAGGTCGAAAGCGGAGGAATCACGGGGGTGAGTCAGGAGGGGCACGAGAGTGAGAGGCGGGCCCGGAAGGGAGGGGCCTGTGAAAAGGACGAGTTTTCTGGAGTTCTCGCTCCATATTGAAATGGAATAGTAGTAGATGTAGATGCCCATGATAGTAGATGATGCGAAGTTACTAAAGAACTTCACCTTGTACATGCACTATGGACCTCGGTTGAAGTGAAGGGCGAGAGAGAGGGTGTGCGGGGGGGGGGGGGGGGGGGGGGGGGG
>CM074811.1:939810-975964 GCA_037447605.1 Zygnema circumcarinatum | reverse complement strand
GATGTGACAATGTCACTAATGGCGCCATATTGTATTTAAGGCTTAGATTGTTTGGTAGAAGTTAACCTTCTCGTGACTCACATTGGGAGTGAGGCTGTCTTGCTTAGGGCCTAGAAGATAGTGGGAAGAGTTCAGCTTGTAGTGGGTGGTTTATTCACGTAGCTTGAGAGAGGTGCTTGAAGCTTGGCTCTAGTGTTGTCAAGTTGTATTTCAACTTTATCTTAAGGAGTTTTAGGCTGGTGGCTTTCTCCTTACATTTTCATATTTCCGCTGAGTTGTTCTCTTGCATTTAGTGTGCTTTGTGTGATTGAGCAATTCATTGAAAATGTCGAGTTCTACCCAAGGTAGAGGAGAAGTGGCAGCCCCACCAAGGGAGGGCGCTGCATCAACACACCGACCGACCGCGGCCGTAACGAGTGCACGTAGGCATGCAACTTTTGTCGCATGCGAGAGTGGCCCATTGGGAGGGTGACGCCTCTCCTCCCTCCTTCGCATCTTTGGAGGAGGCGGTCAAACTTAGTATGGCTCTACAGGAGTGCGCGTACCTGCACATGCATGGCATGATGAGGGAGTGGACGCACCATGGCAGTGACATGCACAGGGGATGCATAAAGACACGTTTGGGGGATAGATAAATGGATGCACGGATGGATGAATTCATGGATGGATGGTGGATGGATGGATGGTTGATGGTGGATGATTTTCGTTGGCATTGCGGCATCATGCAGACAGTCGATCGCGGCCTTTGGTTGGGCAACGGACCATGATCGCGTTTCAAAAATTAAAATATGGGATAAGTTGATAATTGTGCAAATCAGGTTATTATTACTTAGCGGCTAGAGATTCTATTTCTAAAGGTTTTATAACCTAATTCTTGCAAGTAAGAGGTCAAATTAATGTACTCGAACGTCTGACTTTCTCATTTGCTGGTAACTTTGCATCATTTACAATATTATATCCAAAAAAAGTTGAAGGTTAAATTTTAACGGGTACTGCCAGAGAACTTGGGGGTGTGGGTTCTATTAACTTAGGAAAAATAGTACATTATTTTCCTGATGCAAAAGGAAATGTAACCTGAAGTCATTTTCCCGTCAATTATGTCAATGCTTCCTATCCATATTACCATAGTTATACATCCGGCTATAGCAGCTGGGGTCTACCTTTTATTTGCAGTTTTTTTTCACATAATTTTTTCATATATTAATAACTCTTTTTTTTGTTTTAAGATTATACTGCCATCAGCAAACATTTCAATGGTAATACGATTTTTTCCCAATTGCGAGCAACCAGGCCACAACTTTAAGGACTTGCCTAAATTAGGGGGTCTGCAATCCTAACTTCGCGACTGCTTTTAGGTCGTTTTTGAGCTTAGGCTCAGTTAGTTTAGTTTTCTTTTAGTTTTTTGCTCCCTTTTTTATTTTGTGCTTAGGTCCTTTGCGACCAGTTTCTCGTGGTTCCCCATGTTGACTTCGTCCATATTCATTTGATGCCCTCACCATCTTGAGACCAATGCAAATCTCGTTTTCTTTTGTGGCACAACGTTGGAAGTAAGTAGAGAAAAGGAGAAAACAGGGGGTGTAATATCCAAAATACGGTGAAGAAATATCCAAAACAGGGGGAGGGGGAATAACCAAAATGGGAGGTCAAAATTTTCAAAATGGGGGGTGAAATATCGAAAATAGGGTGGTACTACTACTGGATGACACACGAGGCTGGAATTGATGACGCCATAACAGCCGGCCGGATCTTGAATCGCACGGCCGAGATCGCGGAGAATTCGGTATCCAGTGCCGGAAAATATTGTCTTCTTGCCCCGCCAATCATCATGGGCCCTCTGGATGCACACCGCAAGTCTCACCGCAGCCAATCAGTGCACTCGGTTGACGTGTGAATTGGCAGGACTCCAGTTGTCCGTCCGTATGCTGAGCGGTCCATGCACGTCATCACGAGGTCGTGCTATGTAGCGAACCTGGCCAATGATATGACACGTGTCGGACTTCGAGTGGTCCAAGCGGTTTCACTTTTGAAATGGAGTGAAAATACTTTTGTTTAAATAATAAAAATAAGTATAAATATAGTTTAATGTCATCTTTAAACACATCCGTTGTAGTCTAGTCGGTTAGGATACTCGGCTCTCACCCGAGCGACCCGGGTTCAAATCCCGGCAACGGAATGCTCCCGAGCAATAACCGACAGTTTTGCTCCGCTGCAGCTGACATGAATGCACGAACTTGGTGGGGCCATACGATACTCGGAAATTACTTCTTTTTTTGACAAGTTGCATCTCCGTCTTGGGTGCGGAGAGTCTCAATTTCACTTTTCGCTTCTTCATGACTAACGGAATGTAAGTTGAGAGATTACAGTCCATCTAAATTCGACACTCATAGGAAACCATGACACCAAAAGAGTGCTTTTGCTTTGCACATAGCTTGCTGGCAACCAAAGGACTTCACAGCCCTTAGGTGAAACATTTGCGGAAGGGAATTCTTTTGAAATGTGAGGGAGGACTAGACACCAACTAGCAATACAGTACAGTATGGTACGGTACAACTAAAAGTACAGCTCAAGTACTGTCAGATATGTACAAAGCTACCTGCTACAATGGCCAAACCTTGGCCTGGGTTCATTATTTTCTCCTTGATACATCGCGCTTATCCGCATGCTCGATTCCATATTGGCCTTTACTACAAACTCTCTCAAACCCTTTTCGAAGTCCGCTTGTCATCGCCAAAATTACCAGTCTGTATAAGCCTTCGTGCCGATAAATCGCGGCCGATCGACGATGGGGGCCATCTTCTGGAAGGGGTTTCCTTCCATACGGGTAAAAAAATCCGAACGAAGAACGAAGGCGCCGGAGAGCTAAATTTTGCTCAGATTCTATTCTCCTCGGGGGAGGTCCGAAGAAAAATTGATTTAATCGTCGCGAAAAAATTGAAGGTCAGGATGCACTGGAGGCTGCCCCGATCCTCTTCCCCCCCTGTCAACACACAAGAATAGAGAAGGGGGAAGGGGGAGAGCGGGAGAGAGAGAGAGAGCGAGAGAGAGAGAGAGAGAGAGAGAGAGAGAGAGAGAGAGAGAGAGAGAGAGAGAGAGAGAGAGAGAGAGAGAGAGAGAGAGAGAGAGAGAGAGGGAGAGAGAGAGATTTACAACTAATTTAGGATCTGAACAGTATACAGGGTCATCTACAGGATCGTAAGACTTCGAGGCGTTATGGTCTCTCTACAGCAACCATAATTAGGGTTGAGGTTTCAGATCAGATGAAAAAAGTGGGAGAATAGGGTCCAGCAATTCTGCTGATAACTTCATTGATTTCTCTACGTCCCCTAGTTATTTGACACTCGATTCTCCTTCAATTCTGTTCTCTTCTTCAGGTACACTGAAACTCTAAGGCCTCCCCTCCCTCCCTACCCTCCCTCACAAAAAGGAACCTCTTAATCTCTCACGACTCAAAATACAGAAGGACTATAATTGTTTTGTCTATACTTTCTTTTCACTTTATCAAGGGCGACTTCTTCTTACCTGATGAAGCGCCCCGGTTCAAACCCCGGAACTCCTGGAGGGCCAATTGGATCGTATCGCGCACCAGGGGGTACGCCGCTGTGATAGCCCCATATAGAGAGGGAGTGAGGGGGGGAGAGAGGGAGGGAGGGGGATAGAGAGCGAGAGAGAGTTCTAGAACGTCAGAATCCTAAATTTCCAAAAGATCCTCATCAAGCCATACACAGCCAAAGGACTACTAAACCTCTAACAGCAGAAGCTTGAACTCTGAAACCTGAAACCAAAATGTTCCAGTAGAACCAGTAATTGTGAAGTACTGATATCCGCACTAACCTTTAGCCTCCCATATGCAAAAGCACTTCAAACAAACAGTGAGTGATGAACAGGGTAACTTCTCATTCTGTGAGAATGGTCAAGCAGGACACTTACGGAATCTCTCCAGGAGGAAAGCTCCCGTCGGGACCTCCCACACGGCCCCAATAAGGGTCATTTGGACCTGTAAGGATTATTTACAAGCGAGAGCGAGAGAGAGAGGAGAAAGAAGGAGAAGATGTGAAAAAGCGAGAGGTAGCAACTTTCATCATTGCCTTTAACCAAAAACAGCCTGATCTAAGTCTGAATCTTTACAAGTTGACGTTGCCCCCAATAAGCAGAACATGCCCCTTTTCGTTGAATAAGCGTAACGACCACTGATCTTACCTAACATCATTCCGCCGCCACCTGGCACACCGAGTCCTCCGCCTCGTCTGCATCCGTTACACACATGTCAGTTCAAATGCACAAGAAAGATTTTCAAACGAATAGATCCTCTATCCTTATTCCTCCTTCCAACAACTCTAAGCTTAACCCTAACCTCAACCTGAGCCTAATAACCAACTAATCATAACCCATATCGTAACTCTAACCCTAACCATACCTATAAACAGAACCCTAACATACTAAAAAACCCTAAAATCCCTAAAACCCCTAAAAACATGCTTAACACTAACCCTCATCCTTCCCCTGACCTAATCCTGAGTCAACTCTAACTCTAAACCTAACCCGAACCTCAACCCACACCTGACCCTAACCCTAATCCTGCGCTTGAACTTCGGTCTAACTTTTTGAAAACAATAGGATATTCAAGAGATAGCATTGCCATTGGAATTAAATAGTATACAAGGCTTTGAGCTTTCACGGCACTCGGGGCTTTTTTCAAAGGTGGAGAAGTCCAAACTTATAAAGTTTCCAGATCACTCATTGAGGGAGAGTCTAACTTACAGAGGAGGAAAAATGCCACCCCCGCCACCCGGCAGGAGGTCGTTGCTCCCAACTCCTGGCACCGGGAAAGGGCCATACCCAGTCCCTCTCTCTCCTCCTCCCCTGATCCCATCATCGAAAGGAAATCCAACAGTTCTTATCTCGGTTTCAATTTCTGATTAAATCAACATCAGATCTGATGATCTTGATCAGATTTGATGATTCATCACCATCAGCTTGCAACCAAGCTGAAATAGATCGATGTATAAACACAATGATCATTTGCAACCTTTTTCTGGACTTACCTGAAAATTGGAGGACTCCAGTCTCTTCCTGTATCCTCCCTTAATGGGACAGAAGATCTCCTCTCGTCTCTGCATGTTATCAACAAAGTGCCATATGAAAAGACAGACTCACTGTGTGTATGAGCGAGAGACAGCTGGGAGGGTGGGAGGGGGGGGGTGAGAGAGAGAGAGCGAGAGAGAGAGATGGAGAGAGAGAGAGATGCATCTCCGCTTGACCACACCTGCATACAGGTGAAGGTAGAAATGAATGTGCATATGCATGTCTCTTTGGACACGTGCGTATAGGGGAGTTCATCTACATAACTATGCATACATGTTCGTATAAGACTGTGAACGGGAATGTGCATGCACACGCATATTATGCAGTATATCACACGCATATTATGCAGTATATCAACATGCATACGGCATGTATGCATACGTACACATGTGAAATCCATTTGCTCCTGCATATGTGCATCCATGTAGGCGTACATGTGTGTCGATGTACATAAGTGTACACGCATTTTATGCATATATGATACGTCTACTACCGAACACATATTTACAGAAAAGACTCTTTCAAGAATGTTCTCAATGCATAAGGATGATCAAGAAAAAACAACTATCTCCAAGTAATAATATCTGAGAATCCGTTGAACAAAAGAAACAGACATCCCACCTCTATACAAGTAAATAATGTACTAGCATTCTGACTATATTCTAACAAATGCTGCTTTGTTAAGCGCTGAGCACGCCCATAGCTTCTTACCTCAAACCACCCCCCTCATTCCTTCTTGCTTCTATCGGCCTCGTGAGCGGAACAACCAACTCCTTGTAAATCCGCTCCACAAGAGCGTCAAGATTGTTGAAATGTTCAGCATAGTTTGTAGAATCGGACTCCGTTACAAATTCTGTAACGCTGTACTCCTTGCACGTCATAACACCGCGAGGTAACAAAAAGGGGGGTGAGGGGAAGGAAAAGCAATAGGTTTAAGAAAATCATCAAGAGAAAAAATGCTCCCGGTCCTTGCCACACTCCTACTAAGTGAGAAGAAGGAAAAGGCACAATAAAAGGCAGCACCGGGAACAGAACTGTACTTGAGTTCCATGTGAATTGGTGCGTTGAGAGGCTCCAGAGGCTCCCGTATTGCATCCACAAGCAGGAGATTTTCAATTGCCAAACACTTCATTGAAGCCTTTTCAGGGAGACCTTCCCCTTTCCCTCCCGCATAGCGGAAGGCGTAGACTCCCTCTATCTGATTCCACCCCTCTACTCCCACTTCCTGCTCCTCCGCCTCTCCTGCACTCCACACACAGACGACCGAGAAACGATCGAAATAAACAAAGCTGGAGAAAAACGTTAGGATGATGTGAAACGACGCAAGGTGACGAAGACATTGAGCAAAACAATAATAAAATGTAAGAAAATTTATTGGAAACAACTCTGATTGAGCAGGAATGGTCAAAGATGCACTAGCACTATCTCTCTACCACATTGAGGATAATATCACGGCATGGGCGCAGCAGTTAAGCTACCATCAGCTGCTTACGCTTGCCAACTTTTGAGATTCCAGAGATCAATTTTAGGAATTTCAAAACTGGAAATGATACACTGCTGCTGCTCCGTCGGGTTACACTTCTGCTGGTTCAGCGACAGGCTTCCCTTCACGATTAAGTGAAACAGGCTTTCAAATGTCCACACCAGGCAATACATATAAAAAAAATAACGTTTAAATAAATAAATGTTCTCAAAATACAGTCGACATCGCAGTTTCAGCAGTACTGCTGTTTGAAAGTCAACCTGCAGCGGCGGGCGCGAGAGCAGCCTCCCCAGCAGCCACGAGGCGGAAGCCCGCAGTGAGCATTCCTGCGTGCAAGAGAAACGCCACGCGATCATGGCGGCTGGAAAAGGCCGGCCGGGCGGCCCGAAGGACCAGCAGGAGGGAGGAGGGAGTAAGAGAGGGAGCAGCCATGGCGAGGGCGAGCGAGCAGGCGATGGAGGGGAGGAGAGAGGGAGGGAGGCTAAAAAAGGAAACTTGTTACGCGATACGAAGAAGATATTGGCGATATATCTCATACCGATATGAACGGTAATATCGGCAACGGCTTGCTTGAAGAATTCTCAAAGCGATATTCAAGACTATGTTCGATTTGGTGCCCATATAAAGGTCGAACCAAAGAGATGATAATAAAAAAAGAGAATTATATACCGCCCCCTTTTCTGGTTATCCCGCCCCTGGTTTTTTGAAATCCCACCCTCCCATTTTTGCTATTCCCCTTCCCCCCCCCCCCCCCCATTTTGGTTATTTCGGGAGGAGATTCTGCTTATTCTCTCTCCTTTGCTCTCGCCCCTAGTCTCTCTCTCCTCTGCTCTCTCTCTCTCTCTCCCCTCTATACTCTCTCTCCTCGGCTCTCACTCCTCTGCTCTCTCTGTCTCTCTCCTCTGCTTTCTCTCTCTCCTTTGCTCTCTCCTCTAGTCTCTCTCTCCTTTGCTCCCACTCACTCCTCTGCTCTCTCTCTTTCTCTCTTCTCTCTCCTCTGCTCACTCTCCTCTCTCTCTCTATTTCTCTCTCTATCTCTCTCTCTCTCAACTCTCTCTGCGAATGCCTTCACGGACGTTGCACTGTTGTGTGAGAATGCTCTCTCTCTGCGAATGCCTTCACGGACGTTGCACTGATGTCTGCGAAGGAGAAAACAGGAGGGGAATATCCAAAGTAGGGGGGGGATATCCTAAAACAAGGGGCGGAATAGCCAACATGCGAGGGTAGGATTTCAAAAAAAAACATGGGCGGAAAAACCAAAAAGGGGGGGGGGGGGGGGGGGGGGGTATATAGTCCTCCTAAAAAAAAGCTCTGACTTTTCAACACTCTACATCCCCAAGCCGTCTCATTCAATCCCACACTGGAAGGGCCACATCATTGCGACAACGAGAGAGGGAGGAGGAAGAGAGAAAGGGGGGGAGGCAGGCAGGCAGACAGGCAGGCAGGCACATATCACGGTAAAGCCAGAGCCACAAAGGCTATCATTATCTACAAATTTGCCTCCACTCCTACATAAGAGGCTGAGTCAATTCTTCCATCTCAGCAGATATCTGCACTCCATCGTGGCTCCGACTCATCCCTGCAATCCTGAACAAGGGCCGGGCCCTGTACAGCCATGGCCATGCAGCATCCAAGCATCCTGCCTGCACCTCCCCGCCTCTCCCATCTCCTTCCCCTCTGCTACCACCCTCTCCTTCTTCCATCTGCACCGCCATCTCCTCTAACCTTCGCCGAAGCTCTGCTGCTCTCTTATCTGCCACTTGCAGAGACTTCTCTGCCGCATCTCGAGCAGCAATGGCAGCCATAGCCATTTCCTCCTTCATCTTGATCCGCCCTAACGCTTCCTCCGCCGCCTTCTTCCATGTCGAAGCTTCATTCTGCAGACCCATCATCTGAGCACCCCACCACAACGTGTCCAGACCAAAATGTCAGAAAAGTTTCCTGTCTGCAATCAACACCTTCTAGCACCCAAGGTCGAATACTTCTCAAACTTCGAGGAGTGGATAGAAAAAGTCCTTTTATTCCGTCCTTTTTCCAGGCCTCCATGAGAATGGAGAGAGAGAGAGAGAGAGAGAGAGAGAGGGAGAGAGGGAGAGGGAGAGCTCCCTCCCGTTCTCTTACCTGCAGCTGCGCGGCCTCCAGCTCCTCCACCACCGCCGCACCGGCTGCTGCCTCCTCACTTGCAGCTGCTCTCCATCGGGCAGCCTCCTCCTCCATGTCGGAAAGCACCTCCTGCAGCCTGTGAACCTGCCAAGCCACGTCCATTCCCAGGATGTTATCCACTGAGAGTGGGAGAGAGAGAGAGAGGGGGAGGGGGGAGAGAGGGGAAGAGAGAGAACGCCGCGTGAGAGAGAGGTGGAGGGAGAGAGAACGAGGGGGAGAGCGAGAGGGAGAAAGAGAGAGGGAGAGAGAGAGAGAGAGAGAGAGAGAGAGAGAGAGGGAGAGACGGGGGAGAGTTCAAACCTCCTGCAGGGCCACCGCCTCCCTAGCGCGCATCTCCTGGCCAGCTGCCTGCTCATCCGCAACCGACTTCTGCAGGGCGCGCACTGTACTGTGAAGGTCATCCATCTCCCTCCTGCGTTCCACCAAGCCTCCCTCTCAATACTCCCTCTCACAACGTCTCACCAAACCCTCCCGTATATCCTTGAGACATTCAAACACTATCAATTTGCAAGGTGCTTCAGATATTTCCAAAGCAATGCACATTAAGCATCAACAATCTTCCGCTGATCCAACTCCAAAACACTCTGTCCGAGGTAAGAAGAAAACCAAATAAAAAAAAATCATTCTCCGTCTTCAAAACAACCCCAACCATTCATTTCTTTTCCCATGCCACTTCCGCTTCTGTTCGCCTGCACGCTAAACCCTAAACCCACGTACTCCGCCCCTCCCCTGAAAGCCCCCTTCCAGAGGGCGCGGCTCCGCAAGAAAGAAAGAGGCCGCGACCTTCTCTTTCCGTCGCTTGCTGCCTTGCGAGAACCACTGGGGGATCGCCCGCCAAAAGGACAGCTGGCGCCCATTCATTGGCCCTCCTTTTTCTTCTTCTTCTCCTTCTACTGCCTCTTCCTCTTCGTCCTCTACTTCTTCCTCTTCTTCCTCTTCTTCCACTTCTTCCTTCTCTTCTTATTCTTCTTCTTCTTCCTCTTCTTCTTTTTCTTCTTCTTCTTTTTTTTTTTCTTCTTCTTCTTCTTCTTTTTCTTCATCTTCCTCTTCTTCTTCTTCCCTGAACAAGCCTGGCAGCAGTCCCTAGGCAGCGAGCACCACCCACCGCGCGGAACGCAGATCCCTCTCCACCTCCAAGAGACGCATTCTCGCAGCTTCGACCTCAGCCTCACTAGCACCCGCCTGGCCAGACGCAATGCTTATAAGTTTAGGGTTCTTGGAGATACAGGCCTTCAGAGTGCTTTATGGGTTCATGGGATTGTAGAGTTTTTGTGAGCATTGTGGGGGGGGGGGGGAGGGGAAGTCTTGGGTTCGTTTCTAGAACGATTTTAGGAGAAGTAGATGTTAGGAATAGTGACCATTGAGGCGAGAATTGTTGCGAAACAGCCGACTCAACTGTTTCAAGTTACCCCGACTAGTTGCTAACAGAAAAAAACTAGTGCATGGATACTAGGAGAGGATGGCATGCGATTCCAATCAACTATGAGCCGACTAAATTAACTTTTCAACAAAATCAAGCTATACATCAGTACGACATGTGCCTCACCTGAGCCATTGCCATCTCCCGAGCCCGTTCTGCTGCCTTCCGAAGTTGCTGCTCCTGAATCGCTGCCTCCTCTGAATGCCGCCGAAACCTCTCAGCCTCCTGCTTTGCATTTTCCGCTATGTTCACAAGATTCATGGCTTCCTTCACAGCCGATTTTGCCTCCTCTACATCACTTTCTGCCTTCTTAGTGTGCTCTCCAGACTGCAGATCACGAAGTTTGCCTTCTAAGTGAAGGACATCTTCTTCTTTGGCCGTCATTTGCTTTTGTAAGCGACTGAGGTTTGCCTGTGCCTCCTCATACTCGTCTTTCACCCTCGACAGCTCCTGCGAAAGCTGCTCTCTCACAGAGGTAAGTTGTTCAGCCTGCTCTGTAAGACCCTTTCTCTCTCTTTCCCATTCCTTCTTTGACTCTCTCCACTGCTGCACAATGTCATCTAACCGCTCCACCATTCGGCGTTCCTCGTCTTGCACAAGCTCCTTCTCCCTCTCCACTCCCTCCCTCCCCTCTCTCTCCCGCTTCACGTCGTCTTCCACCTTCTTCCGGGAGCTTTCCAAGGCCGCCATTTTGCTCTGCAGCTCCATCATCACGTGACTCATCTCTCTCACCCTCTGCCTCGCCTCCTCTCCCGCCCTTCTATACTCCTCTCCTCCCGCTTTGACCTTCCTTAACTCCCCATCCAAACTTCTCGCCATCGCTTCCGCTTCCTCTGCGCGTCTCCTCTCTTCCCCTGCCATCTCCTCCCCCCTCCTCGCTCTCGCCTCCACTTCTCCCATCTGTCTCATCACCTCCCCCAACCTCTCATCCTTTACAGCCACGATTCCCTTCCACCTATCTATTTCCTCTCCCTTCTTCCTGCTCTCCTCCTTAAAAGCAGTAACCGCCGATTCCAGCTGCGAAAGCTCAATAGCGCTCTCCAAATTCCGCTGCTCCGCTTCCTCCCGCGCAACATCGCGCTGCCTTATCACTTCATCCACTGCTCCCTCTAACCTCTTCTTCACCACCTGAACTATGGCGGCCAGCCCTGTAACCGCACCTCTCCTTTCCTGCTTCACCCTCTCTCCTCCTCCCGCAGCACTCACTCGCGCAATCAGACGATCGGCCTCTGCACTCAGCACTGCAGTTGCCTGCTCCATCTCCGCCCTGGCTGCATCTCTAACTCTAATTGCTTCCTCTTTCTCTTGTCGCAGCCCCTCCACAATACTCTGAGCCTCGTCTCTCTGCCGAATCGCCTCATCTCTCTGCTTTACCGCTTCCTGCGCGAGGCTCTTGAAGCGTGCAAATGCTGCAACCCTAACTTCATCACTCGCAACGCGGGCTTTCTCTGCCTCCTGTCTCGCCGCTCGCTCCGCCGCTACCTCCCTCCGCAGGGCCTCCACACTCTGTCCCATCTCTTCCTCCCGCTCCCCCACTCCTGTCCCGTCCTCCAACTCTTCATCTCCCTCCACTCCCCCTCCCACTACGGCTGCAGGACCATTGGAGGCGCCATGGGGATGTTGGAGGGGAGCAGCAGCAGCTGGAGCAGGAGGAGGAGGGAGGGGAGCATGCGTCTTGAGGAGAGAGGAGGCCATGGCGGGAGGGGCCCGAACGTCAGCTGCAGCGACAAGGTCGTCATCTTCAGGATCGCTGAGAGAGAGGTCCTCCACTGCTTCTGCTTCTGCTGCGCCAGCCATGGCTTCTCTGTACCCTTTCCTTCTCCTCCGCTACAAAACCATGCCCTGCTTTTTGAAATATTAGGGTTCAGGAATTCATATAAAGTGTAATTAACGTTTGCAGTGAACAAATAAGGCGAGTTCAGGGTCAGAGTTTTAGTAAAACCCTAAAGAAGCATTGATCGGCAGCCATGGCCGAGGGGGGGGAAGAGGATGCCATAGCTTTGCCATGGAATCAGATCAACTTTCGCGGATTTAAAACCATCCGTTGATCACTGTACCGTAGTCCTTAAAGTGGCTGTTGATCCAGGATCCACTCTGTTGAACTTGGGTTAAACTTTGACCATCGCGTGAATCTGAAGGGAGCCTTTCCGTACGTCACGTTCCGTCACCGTCGGTGCCACTTTCCCTGAGTGTCACCTCCACATGTGTCGCCAGTTTAGCGTTCAAAAAGCGCGACGTGGCCTGGAGGACCCCTCCGCCAATAGGCGGCCTCTCCCGCACGCGCGGGGCATCCTTGTGGGATATTTTGAGCCAAAAAGCGCCTCTGGCTTTCCGCTGGGCCTCTCCTCCCTTAACCAGATCCTCGGAGGTTCCACCAATGGAAATGCGCCACGTATAGACGAGTACATACGTGGCGAATTTCGATTGGCCTACCTGGACTGTCCGTTGCTGACATGGTGGTTTTGCTGCACTTGCTGAACAGGAGCAGTGCATTCGCCGGTGCTCTCCTGCACGACCTGCTGCTTGATCCGAAGGAGGAGGAGAAGGAGAAGGAATTTCCTGACCTAAGGAGGAGGGTTCTGAGTTCTTGGCATTGTGTTGGCTGTTTACACGATTCGGTGAGCATGGCAGTTTGGGCATGAAGAGTAGGAAGAGAGGTAGAGATGTTTGGTGCGAGGAAGGAAGTGGCTGAATGGAGGCGTTTGATTGGTGGTGCATTGATGAAAGCTTCTGGTCTGTTTAGAGGAGTTTTAGGAGTCTCCCTGTCGTCCTGTCTTCAGAGGAGCTCGTGCACGTATGCATGATGGAGGTATTACGTGTAATATGTGTATAGACGTATGTATGTTATGTGTCGACACTAGATTGTCTTGCATGATCTATCACAGTGATCTGGAAGTGAAGCAGGGATGTAACTTAGCGGAAGAATTTTGGATTGTTTAAGTTGAGATTCGAGAAATTTTATTATTTTTTGCTTAACGTTTTTAGGTTTACGAATCTCAATTTTCCTCATATGCTTAAATGAAGAGATTTTCCTAACAGCTTCTAGGGTAGTGAGAGCAGTGTCAGAAGTAATCGAAAGCAATAAGGATCAAGGATCTCAGACACCATCTTATAAGGCAAAACGCATTGGTTAAAGGAAATGCTCTTTGCTTTCATCTAAACTACACTAAATCTCTGCAAGGCTTTAAAGGCAAAACCCAAAGAAAATCCTTCTTTATTTGTAATTGACGGCAGGCTGAAGGGAGACAAACTTTTGTCTTTCCATTCATATGCAATCTTCTTTCAACGCCTTATCATTGTTTGCTGACATCATTTCTTCCAATTCCACCCACTTTCTTGCATCTCCTGCTGCAGAACTTGAAAGCTATTTATTGGAAGAATCGAACATCATATGGCTTCAGCAGTAGTGCCACATTTCCCCCAAGTCAAGGAAAAAGCATTTTCAAGTCTGGGAGTTCATGTCGTCCATGGACCTCAGTGCAGTGGCCGCGCTGTCCGGGGCTCCGAGTCATCAGTTGGACATATGAAATTGGTAAAGACTGAGAATAATCTGGTGCTCGCTTTGGGAGGCTCCGGCGACTATCGTAGAACAGGCTGCAAGCTGAGGAAGAAGGTTGTGAAGGAACAAAGGTGAGGTGACCGGACCTTGGATCTAGACTTATCAGATTTTACTACTTCGATCTTACTTTACTTGGAGGCGTCTTATATATGGGTTAATCGATGTCATAGGTGCGGGCCTGTGAAGGATTTCTCGAAACAGTGAGATGTGTCCAGAAAAAATTCTTTGAGCTTCTTTTTGGCTTTGCAGTTAGAAGATGGAGGCATGCATGAAATGCCCAGGACCATGCTAGAAAGGTGGAATCAGAGCAGTCTCCTTTGTAACTCCTTGTGATGTTACATTGATGAAGGCTCATGCTGTCATGTATGCGGCAGAAGGAGAGTTGCTGTGACGGCAACAATGGCGGGAGAGACGGATGGCATCGGGTTCTCACTACCACCTAACACCCTCCCCGAGGGGAAGCTGCAACGGTCACTGATCCAAGCGGAGAGGGGCTTCAACGAGTTCTGTACGGTACGAACACTCACGCTAATGCGATGGAACCCAAACCGTTACTTTGTCCTTGTTTTTGTCCTCAAACACACATGACTTAACCACCGTTTCCCCCTTTTCAAGCTTGCGCTCTTAAAATGTCTTAATTTATGTTCGCTTCAAGCAGGACTGACTGAATTCCTTGTCTGGAGTGATAGGACAACAGAATTCTGTCATCTTTGTACTGGACACATTCTACAAGGAACGGCCTTACGCTCGCTTTTACGTGCTGGAGACAATAGCCAGAGTGCCTTACTTTGGTAATTTTGACCCCTTTGTCTGCTGCTTTATCTACACAAGGCAAATGATTGGCTGATCGCTGGGCCCAAAGAAGGCAACCTTAATCTTAACCTTAATCTTAATCTTGTGTGTTAAACCTTAATCTTGTGTGTTTGTCCATTGGGTTGAGGTCAGCCTTCACCTCTGTGCTACACATGTACGAAACGTTTGGCTGGTGGCGTCGAGCCGACTACTTGAAGGTCCACTTTGCAGAGAGTTGGAATGAGCTGCATCACCTTCTCATCATGGAGGCAAGGAAGTCTCCCCTTACAGGTCCTTTGATGGCTTGAGTGAGGAAAACTGCGCTATTTGAAGTATGCGGAGCAGAATACTTGAAATGGACTACGGAGGAGGGCCTCCTTCAAAGCTTTGAAGTGCGTGTGTCTGCTATCCTTACGCTTAACGGGGGATCTACATGTGGGCAATATGCAGGCCTTGGGTGGAGACCGCTACTGGGGTGACCGTTTTTTGGCACAACATATAGCAGTGGCCTATTTCTTTGTCACAGCGGTCATGTATACTTTGAGTCCTCGAATGGCATGTAAGTACCGGGACGCAAGGGCACTTAACCTCTTGAACCTCCCTCTCCTATTTCCTCTAGTCACAGTGCTCTCTGCTCTTCCATTTTTCTTCGTCGCTCTCCTATTTTATGTCTATCTCTCTCATCTCCTTTCGCCAGTTTCCATCCGTCTCATGCGCGCTAGTGCGAGACTGTGTTATTGCTGACAGCCGTTAAGAGGGATTTTTCCACAGATCACTTTTCTGAATGTGTCGAAGGTCATGCGTACGACACTTACAACAAGTTTGTGCAGAAACATGGAGGTGGGTTTCTGGCTTGACTGCAGGGAGAGGGCATCTAGATTGCAGAGGCCAAAAGTAGGGATCCTCAGTTTGTTCTGATTGAGCTATTCTTACTCCTTTTTCCAGAGGCGTATCAAAGGGCTACTGGCAGCTCTCTTCGAACTAGAGCAGCCTTTCGTTCATTTTTTGTTTAAAGAAGAGTCCTTCTGTTCCTACTCAAAAACTCTTTAACCGGTGATAGCTAGAAATTAGTAATGACTATGGTTTTAATGAGATGGTTGAACTGGCAACCCCTATTACTGAGCAGTAGAAGTCCTGCTGTCGAGTGTGGGCGAGTTGGAGAGTTACTTGGCGATATTTTAAGCGGGCGAAGCGTGTTATTGGGGCGCTTGTTAGTGTTGGGGGTGGTGGGAAAGAAGTTAATAGCTTTGAGCTATGCATCGCTGAGAGGTTTGGAAAACGGCGTTTCCCTGCAGAGGAGCTGAAAAAACTTCCGCCACCCGAGGTAGCTGTGCGGTACTACACGCAAGGAGACTTGTACATGTTCGGTAGGTTTCCGCTCTCTCTTTACGTTTGCGGCATTGGCCCCCATGGCTGACTCGATAGTTTGTTTATCCATATCAGAAAGGCATCCTTCATGAACCCAGGACTATAGAACAGTGCGTGAATGCATCCAAAGTTTTGAAATAGTCATGCCATGGCCGCAATGGCTACCGATCTTTGAAACCTGAGGAGGTGTGCAGATATGGAAAGAGGGAGGGCGGAGATGTAGTGAAAATTGCTTCCTTCGGCATTATTTAATAGTCAAATGGTTTACGCTGATTTTTGCAGACGAGTTCCAAACCTCCGGCAGTGTCGGCATTCGACGACCTGAGATAAGTGAGTAGTTTCCCCCTTCGAACACTGAACCAGGCATGATATTGTCACAGACTACGAAATTGAGTCACAAAACATAGAACCTAAAGGAGTAGTGTATCAGATGTACCTGTCGAGGTCAATTGCATGGATTTCCACCCTGGTTTTCCAATGCCTCGCCTTTGACGGAAACTGTAACTGGGGGTGCAGGGAACCTGTTTGATGTCTTCTGCGCAATTCGAGAGGACGAGGCGGAGCACTGCAAGACAATGCGGGCATGTCAGACTCCCTCGGTTCTCCTTTCACCGCATAGGGACTCGGTGCTTTCAACACCCTCCTGCTCTGCTGGTAAGTGGGAGTGGGAGATCTCCCCCTTTTGCTTTTTCCCCTCCCCTCTTTCGTCCTTTCTCCATTTTCATTTTGAATGTTACTGCAAAAACTCAGATGCTCTGCCCTTCCCCCTTCCGCCCCCCTCACTTTCCATCAACACTCATCCTCAACCCCCATCACCGTCTGCCTCGCATCCACCTCTCTTCGACCTCTCTTTTCCCCATCGATGCGCCTAAGGTAGAAAGAAATCTTAGGCTGCGATCCATGAGTAGGGTAAGCCGTTGCATGGGACTGCAGTTCCGTGCCACATCAGTTCTGTGCCACAATAGTGCTGCACCTCCACTCAGCAAACCCACCTCCACTTTATCGCCTTCCCCTCACTTCTTTCTTGTTTTTCTCCTTTTTGTGTTACCACACTTACTGTAGATGGTGGCTTGAGCGGGGAGCCCGGCTTCCAAGTGATCCTTCCTCCAGCAGAATGTTCTGGAATAATTGAATGTGCCATTACTGCCACGTCGTATGCCACACGTGTGGACATGAATAAGAAGGGAGCACTCGAGGAGACCTTGTTGTAAGTTCCATGTGTCCGTAAAACTGGCAAAGCTATGTAATGTTGCGATAAAATTGGCGAATCGGAGGGTGAAATTTGTAACAGTGAGTTAGCAGCTGCATTTGAGGTCTGTAATCTTATAGGGTCACATTCAACTCAAATATACATGGCCTGGGAAATAGATTGTTCTTGAAGTCGAGTAGGAGGTAGTATGCAAAGCTGCTATGAGGGACTTTTAGGGGTCTAGATCGGGGAACACTTTCGTACGGGCTTAGGGCTTTGGGCTTTGGTACGACCAGTTGGGGGTTTATCTTTAAAAGTTGCTGTCACTCCTCTGCAGTATTCATTCAAGTGAAGTTATTCAACAGGCGAGGTTTCCAGGGTTATAGACTTCTGGCTATTTGCGGTTTCCAGTCAAATTAGGGAGAGACGATCCTTATGTAATAATTCTACTGCAGTCCTCCTTATTAAGTTGAGGCACTGCACCCAATAATGGATGAAAGGCCCTGCAATTGTAAACTTGGAGTCGACGCGGAGACGGGCGTTGATCTCGCAGTGGCGATCTCACAATTGATCTCACAATTGATCTTAAATCCAGTGTACAAATATGAACAACACCACTGAATTTTGAAACACTATCGAAGGACAATGGCATTTGGGGATTTGCTTTCTTTTCTTAAACATCTTGGGAAGGGAGAATGTTGACTGGCATTGATGTCCTTAAGATTGTTGATTTGCCCCAAATGGGATCAACAAAAGTCAACTCTGCAGTTCAGTTTGCCTCGGCGGATCAACAACTTTACTCGCATTCGAACTCCCTTCTTGACCTTGAATCGGAGGCAAAACCGTCGCATTCATTCGGTAGATTGTTTACTTTTTTACTGGAGTTTTTTTTGTCGTATTTGTGAACGGCCGGCTTCGGCGGAAGCGGACCTGTACGTCCGTCAACGTCGGTCAATCCGCTTGACACGTGTCGTCCTGCGCCACGTCGGCATTTTCAATACCAGCCTTTGGCCGAAGCCGGGAACCTCGTTTGGATCGAACCATCCGAAAACTTTCCTCAGCGGGCCACGAAAACCTTTTTCTGACTGCCCAAAAACGCCTCCACCAATCACAGAGCCCTATTTCGGCCCAAAAACCTTTCCTCTTATTTACCGAACGGATAAATTTTTGAATGTTGTTTCCTAAAACCTTTTTCCTGCTCTGACCGTTCAGCCTCCAGCACGATAGCCGCCGCCTTGCCTGGGGCCAATCAAAGCGCTTATGCACACTTGGGATAGAATCCAACGGCTGTACGTGTTCCTCGGAATCAGATCTGGCCGTCCGATGCTTCCGAAAGGCCAAACCACACCGACAACCTCGACCATATGCCCGTACTCTGCCCATCGTCCGTACTATTCGTACAGAAGCATATGCGTCGTTTTGTCCGTACGTATACAAACATATTGCCACGTGGCCAGGGAACCATTTTTTTGCCAAAATGTTTCTGCCACGTGGCGATTCGTGATTGGTCCCCTTTTGGGCCAACTTAAAATTGCGCGCTTTGGAGGGGGCGGAGGTGGAGAGCGGCGGAGGGGGACGAAGATGGCGGGAAGGGCGGAGGTGGGGGACACGTGGCAGCAGCACGAGGCAGCGCCACCTCTCGCGTACTGGGAACTGCCGCCAGGTGAGGGAGGGAGGGAGGTTGGGGGGGAGGGGGAGGGGGAGGGAGGGAGGGAGGGAGGGAGGGGAGGGATGGGGAGGGAGGGAGGGAGAGGCAGGTGGGAGGGAGGGTGAGGTAGGCGAGAGGACGGAGGGAGAGGGAGGAGGAGAGAATTGCGGTGGGCAGGGGGAGAGTGGGAGGAAGCGAAAGTTGAGGGAGGGAAGGAGGGGGGAATGGAGGGGAGAGGAGGGGAGGGAGGGAGGCTTGGAGGGGGAGAGAGAGAGAGGGAGGGAATGGGGAGAGGCGAGGGGGTGAGGGGGGGCAGTTGAGAGAGCAGGGCGAGGGAGGAAGATAGAGGGGGGTTGGAGAGGCGGGATTTTGAGAGGAGAGGGAGAGAGTTGAGTGAGGGAGGAGAAGGATAGGCGACAACGGCAGTGAGTGGGAAGGAGGGAGAGGATGGAGGAGAATGAAACGGAATAAAGAGAGAGGGAGGAGAGGGAGAGGGGTGGAGAGAAGGCTGGGGGACTGATGAGGGGTTGGGATCAGACGGTGAGAGGGAGCGAGAGTGGGAGAGAGAGATGGAGAGAAAGAGAAAGGTGATCGATAATGGACCCTGTCAAAAATCAAATCTTTTGGCTGTTCTTGGGCAAACAGAAATTTTTGACTGCGGAGAAACGGCGGATCCATGGGAGGCTTCTCTTGGGGAGGCGAAACTGAGGGAGGTTGTTCCATGTGAAGGCTTACATGGAGTTCCTGTGGGAGGGGCAGGTAGGACTGAACTGCCGATCTATGTGCACGTTCAGTTTGAACTGAGAACAGGCTCCATGTGGGTTTCTATGAGAATTTGAGCAAAATGTCAGTGAATTTAAACTAATTCACAGAATGTGGGAGGTCGAATTCTGTCAGTGTGGGACTCTTGTCCAATGGCTGAAGGAAAATCACTTTTGGATGTTTTTTTTTTTTTTTGGTTGGTGCATATATGATTCAGGTTTCCAAACTAAAAAAAAACATTATATAATGTCTAATCTATTTCCTTTTTTTTCTTTCTCACATTTTCCTCGGCAGAGACGAATGTTGAGTCGTGGGACGCAGCCTTGGAAGGATTGGAGGACCACTTTTTGGAAGACCCTGACGGTAAAAGGACAACTTTCTTTGCTTCAGAGCAGGCAACAAAGACACAAGATATGTGAATTTTGATTTTTTTTTTTTTTTCCTATTCCTGTATCTGTTTTCTGTCTGCGCTTGAGTTCTGATCTGCCTCTAAAATTTTCCATTCCTTACCTCCGTTCTATGCAGCCAGTTCAGTTTACCGTCGCCGGTCACAGGGAATCCTCCCGCCAGCAAAACGTCAAAGACGATTGTGGGCTGAGGTCTCTATTTTTCATTTTTTAGTCTTTTACTTTGTTGTTTCTTTTTTTCTTTTTTTAATAGACGTTCAACATAAATAGACATAGTTTGGGAAATTTGAGTTTTTTTGGGTTAGCTTTCTGATTTTCTCGGATGTCTTTTTCCGTACAACGTTTGTTAGGGATCTTTGGACTATTCGACATTGTACTGCGAAGGAACAATAGGTCCCAAAGTTAAACTCAGTCAAAGTCAAACGAAGTCAAATTCAC
The DNA here is from genome assembly GCA_037447605.1 of Zygnema circumcarinatum. Classification (NCBI taxonomy): domain Eukaryota; kingdom Viridiplantae; phylum Streptophyta; class Zygnematophyceae; order Zygnematales; family Zygnemataceae; genus Zygnema; species Zygnema circumcarinatum. The sequence continues at coordinate 955,653 of CM074811.1, read as the reverse complement.
AGAGCATGAGTCTTCCTCCACCTTTGACTGTTTCCATGTGCTTCTTCCGCAGGAAAACAGCAACGGAACTGAGATTCAGCTCATGGAGATCGAACCAAGCTCTCAAGGTTCGCCCCTTGAGGACGTTTTGCAACTTTTGCGTTTTCTGGCAAAACGACAAACGAGACTCGTCTGCATTTTGCGTAGCCTGGTTCTGTAGAGCGTTTCTGCGGATGACACGTGTCAACGTAATGCTGAAAGCTGGCTGCATGCTTCATATAATCTCCCTCTCTCTCTTGCTCTCGCTCTCTCTCTCCCTCTCTCTCTCTCGCCCTTCTCCCCCTCCCCCTCCTCATTCCCTCTTGTCTCCTGCTCTCTCTTCTATCTCCTCCCCTCTCTTCCCTCACCCGCTCTCTTTCCATTCCCCTCACTCCTGTCTGCTCCTCTTTTCCCTTGACTCTGCGTCACCTCCTTTCTCTACCTCACTCTCCCTTCCTTCCCTTGTCCTCCCTCCCTCCCTCCTCCCCCCCCTCATCTCATCGTTGGTGCAGAAACTCTTCCCCGAGGAACAAAGAGGGCGGTAGCAGCGAACAGAGCCCCTCGGCCAAAAAGGCAGACACTCGGATCTCCAAAAGGAAGGTCAGTTTTATGATTGGGGTTAGAAGGGAATGAATGAAAACAAATGACACTTTATTGGCTGATGCGCTGACACGTGGCAGGAGTGGGTTGGTGGGTAGCAGGACAAAAGGAGCCCGAGAAGGTTTGATTCCAAATGGGCCTTCACCAGGAGAGGGAAGGGCACGGAGCTGGAGAGGAGAGGAAGAGGCAGGGGGGAGGGGGAGGGAGGAGGGAGGAGGGAGGAGGGAGGAGGGAGGAGGGAGGAGGGAGGAGGGAGGAGGGAGGAGGGAGGAGGGAGGGAGGAGTGCTGGAATGGGAGGGTGGGTTGGGAGGGGGAGTGGGAGTGGGAGTGTGAAGGATAGGAAGCGGGATAGTGGGAGGGGGAGGGGAAAAGAGGGCGTGAAGGCGTGGGGCGGATTGGGAAGGTGGGAGGTGGAGGAGAGAGGAGGGGGGGAGAGGCGTAGGATGAGAGAGAGAAAGAGAGGTGAGATAAAGATGCATTGAGATGCTTTCACATCTGTTGAGTTCATAACCTCACGAAAGTGCAGTTCTATATCTTTGTTTGATCAGGAAACCCGCTTGCTCCTACCACTCCCCCCATTATTCGGAAGCGCCCAAAGGAGCTCAACGCCATTACTCCTCCCTCCAAACAAGGTACTCTTTCAACTCACTACAACCTAAAAAACAAAAGGCTTTTTAGCGCCATGTGTTTTGCCCTTATCTTTTATCGGCTTAAGATCGGCAGGACGGTCCACTCACAAGTAAAGCTCATCTTTTTTTAATGCTTTTCCTCACTGCCCTTGTCTTGTTTTGGTAGTATGTTAGCATGGATGTAGCTGTGGGCTGCGTATCAACAAGATGTCATGGGATGCGATCGTGATGTAACTGATGCGTATGGGTGATGATGATGATGATGATAATGATGATGATGATGATGATGATGATGATGATGATGATGATGATGATGATGATGATGATGATGATGATGATGATGGTGATGATGATGATGATAATGATGATGATGATGATGGTGATGATGATGATGATGATGCAGGGTCCCCTCGGTCCCATATTGTATATCCGTTTTTGAGTGTGCGGCAAGACATCGACAGTCGGTGCTCCCTCCAAGAGGCCCTCCAAACCATCAACAGCCACATCGAGTCCAGCGCCAAAAGGCATCATGAGGCCATGCATGCGCATGCAAGGACCCATCCCCATCCCCATGTCGAGGAGGAGGAGGAGGATGGCCATGGCCCCCATCTCGTCAAGTCAACGCGGCAGCACCCCATCAAGGAGCGCACCAAGATCCCCACGGGAGGGGACGGAGCAATCATTATTCTCAAGTCGTAGAGGTGGTTTTGCAAGAAGGGGCTTTTGGGGTCGTACGGTCGTCCTTTCTTCATACAGTACATTCGTTTTTGATAATGTGGGACCCTCCCGCTTTTCTTTCTTCTCTCTCTTTTTGTAGATCATTGATTTGAGGGTTTTGGGTGGTTTTGGGTTTGATTAATCTTGTGGTGGCTTAAGTCTTAGGCTTGTTCTGTGTAAATTTGTTGACACCTTCTGAGAGAACACGCGCCCTCTGACTTAGGGCATGAGGGCAGTAGGAAGCGTGTGGCTCCTTCAAGGGCCATCTTTGAACATCGTTGTTTTGGGAATAAAGAAAATAAATGAAAACGCCACGAGGCGGGATGGGACAATGTCATTTTTTGTCGTTTTCGGTGCTTTCGATTGAATGTGAATGAAGCATGCACAGCACTACTCTCTGTCTCTGTCTGTCTCTATGTCCATGGCCACTCGAGGCCTTGTTTCCATGGGCAGCAGCAGTTACAGTTACCGTTCAACGCACGTGCGAAGAACGGCTGAGATCTCTCCAGCCCCCTCTCCGCCAGTCCCCACCTCGCAAGTCGCAAAGCAATGAACCAAGATCGCTGACATCAGTCTGAAGGAGTACAGAACCAGAACTGTGACAGCGGAAGGAGGACATTGACATTTCCAACATATAAACTGACCTCAGCGCAACGGGAAACGGCACAGCGCAGCGAGATAGTTGGCATAGAAGGTCGCTCTCTGCCTCGAGTCCTGCCGCCGCCGAGGACACCCACCATTTGTCCCCTTCCTGACATAGAGGCGCACCTGAATTTCCCCTCTAGGAAGTAGAGCTGCGAGTGGGCGAGGGAGTGAGAGAGACGGATAGAGTGAGGGAGAGAGACAGAGGGAGAGAGCGCGGGAGAGAGAGAGAGAGGGAGAGAGCGAGGGGGAGAGAGAGGGAGAGGGCGAGGGAAAGAGAGAGTAAGAGAGAGGGGGAGAGAGGGAGAGAGCGAGGGAGTGAGAGAGAGAGGAGATAGCGAGGGAGAGAGAGAGGGAGCGGGCGAGGGAGAGCGAGTGGGAGAGAGCGAGGGTCAGAAAGCGCCAAATCGCTGCAACGCGCCGACTCGCTTTTCCATTGCCGTACGGCGATTCGGGCCGGGCCAAGCAAAACGTTTCGTCTCCTGGCCTTTCCATTATAGAACGAGTACACCAATAGATCAAAATGTAGCGATTTCTCAAGCGAAAGGGAAAATAAACGTGCCGTTTCTATATCCTTTTGATTTCGGACCGTCATTTTGGGCGACTTCCAAAGATAAAATAGAATACGTACCGCGATTTTAGAATGTAAGTTCACGTTAGCGTACTCGAGTACGTATTCAGGAATGCTTCGCTCTGTGACCCCCTCCGCTCGGTATGGGCTGATGTCGTCGGCCGCTCCCAGCCGTCGATGTTCCTTCACATCGACGACTGGGAGGCCTCCGAGGGACAAACCTTCCCCAAAAGGCGCCCTGCGGGTGTCGGCGCGAGTCCGGACCTGCTCTAGAGCCCCGCTGTGCTGGAATCCGCAGGGGAGATGCTATCCGAGTACACGTACAACTATAGGAGCTTGGCATTGCGTAGGTGCACGTTCAAGGATATCTTGTTCTACAATTTTAACTATGTTCTTAAACATCCTATTGAAATTTTTTTAGTAAAATCTTCACAAAAGGTCTTGTTTTCCCGCTCTATGGGCACATTAGCCAGCACAATCTCTGGCAGAGCAGCTTTGCCTATAACGTTCGAATACTGAAATGTCAAACTCTAAAAGTCCCTTCTACGGACTTTCGTCCATCCCTTTGCTGGAGTGGTCCCATGAACCCATGTGCTCTCCCATCAAGGCATCTACTCATTTACAGTTTTTTGTTGTGCTGAACAGGCACAAGTTATGTGGTGCTCCTACCACTTTGGGGAAATGATGTCGCGAGGTTTGGGAAAAGTTTTGGGATCGACTAATGAAGGGAGGGGAATAATCGAGTCGTACAGATGGATAGTACGGACGTTTCCGTACAGCGCCGCATGCAGACCCATCCACCATTTTTCTTGTTCAAATTACAAATTGTCAAAGGATTTGTACAATTTGTTCTCATGGAGTAGCAAATACGATTGCCAAACGAACATAGGCCAATATAAGGGGTACCGTGCTGTAGCCTAAAACTATGCAGACAGCTTCAAAACTGAAACAGACCGGGGACCGTTCTGTGTCCGATAGGCTATATTGACAGCAGAGTTCCATGTACACAATTGCACGAAGAAGAACCAGCAGCAAGATTCATCTGTTGTGCAACTTTCACCGTCCTCACATCGTGCTGAAAGCATTGCCCTAGAGGGGCTGAATTTTTTTTTAAGGCCACCAATACAAATCGTCCACCACTGAACCCAAAACCCACCACAGGTGAGGATTGCCCCGGGCCGGCATCTCACCCTGACCCCACTTGCCACCCCCCATGAAGATCAATTGCTTCTTAAAGCGATTAGTCTACACCACCCCAATCTCTCTCTAGGCAAATTTTGCCACAAGTCCCCTCCTTCCCCCCCCACAGTTCCCCTACTCCGTCTCTCTCACTCCTGGACACAAGCAACGTTCGACATTTACAGTTGGCCGATTACTCGTAGTACAGCCAAAACAATTTGGCATCTACATCACATTCTCATCCTCTCACACCCTCAGCCTCTCTACGTGCCCTCCCTCTCCTCATTATGTCACTCTTCCCCCTCCACTACGCCTATCTCAACTCTCTCCCTCTATCACCTCCCATTAGCCATCATTACGCCTCCTGAGAGAGAGCCCAGGCCTCCGTCCATACCTGACCTCCGCCCAAAGGTTCTCGCTGAGGGACTGGACTGATTGAAGGCGGGAGAGGTGTAGGGGTTGGGGGGGATGCCCTCCTGTCCATGGTGAGCGGCCATCTTAGTCGCGACTAAGTTAAAGGAGGACGCTGCAGGGAGACCCGTTGAATCAAGGCCTCCAGCATAAGTTCTCACAGGGCTGTCCGGTTCAAGGGGAAGCTCCTCCAAGGTCTACAAAACGTCACAAAAATGATACAGCAATTTTTAAGTCCAGTGTAAGGGAGTGAATGTCGGGAAAAAAATAAATCGTTTAATTAGGTTAAGGTATGCAGGAACGGGATCCCTGCTTGAGACGGATGAGGAAGGCAGAAAGGAAGTAAGCAGGTCAGACTGCTCGGATAGATGATATGTGAAGGGTATTGGCTGGTGAAAACTGAGGAAAAAGCGCACTGTGGCTTATCTGATGCAGTTGGTTACAAGGGCTTCAACTATAAGGATGTTGGCACCACTTGTAGTGCTGAAGGCATTATGGTGAAGGGACTGGTTGGAGGGGAGGAGTAGGAGAGAGGGAGGGGGAAGGGAGGAGGAGAGGAAGGGGAAGGAGGGGGCAGAACCACAACATCTGCGTCACTTCGGATGAGATGGAAGTGGAGTTACCCATGCGGCCTGTTGCAGAACACGGAGGATTTCCTTGCACCGTTTCCGTTTCATCGCCACTTCCTCCTTCTCCTGGAGCATTTCTTCAAACAACGACTCTCTGATTCTCCCAACCCAAAGCCACAGCCACAACAGCATCAGCTCCTTCATCATGCTCAAAAGCACATACAATTGCACGGAAGAAATATGTATAGGAATGGACATCTGACACTATGGTGAAAGTTTCAGAGCACAGAAGAGATACAAGGGAAGGAACCTGTGAGTGAAGATTTTATAAAGACAATCGTGCTTGCAGCAGCTACGCGAATGTATTTGACACTGCTAATTTCATTAAAGTTTCCGTTTCTGAGCCTCGAACCTGCAAAGAAGTTAAAGTTATGATCTATATTCTGAATCAAGACTCACTTATAAAGCTCCCGAATAAAGATGCTATGTAGTTCCCTTTTCACTTGATTCACCTGCACCCATACGACATTAATCTAGATTTAGATCATGAAACTCAAATGGTGTTTCCATTGTCACAGTACCACTATTTGTAGAAAATTGACCATTATAAGGCATAACAGAAGCACAGTGCACAACATAAGCTGAATCACTCAGAACTGTTTCCTTTCTTGCAGACAGGGAAGCCAACTTCCTGTCGTACTTAGACTCCATTTCGTTTCCGCCATGCCATGAGAAGAGTGACATCGACAACAGATAGGAAAAATATGCTTACCAAAAAATGCATAATGGCTTTAGGCACGGCGTCTTGAATATTTTTGCGCACAATGTCATAATATGACTTCAAAAGAATCCGAGTGACTGAAATCTCTGTCGACTCTTCTTGAGACTTCTCATCGCTGGCCCTCAGAACTGCAGGGGGCTGTACATTCAACATAACAAAAATCGAATCGACGATATGAGAATGGAAGCAGACATTGAACATTATTCTTCAAATACTCGTTTACCATGATATACGATAGCCTCTTGCCTCCCCTGTTCAACAAAAGGAGTTCGTGAAAATGAAAATGCTCAATGTTGATAAATTAATTGGCCTTAAGTATTTCCATGAACTCCAGAAAAAACCCGTGAAGGAAGGTCACCAGATTATTTCATTCAGAGGTTAACAAAATGTGATCGAACTGACCTCCTTCAGATGGATGCTAGTAGGTGGTTCAGGCAATGACTCAGAATACATTTGAGTTGAATTTGGATTTCTTCCAGTTCCATTGCGTTCTGTTCCGCTGAATATGGAAGAAATCCCCCAACTTGTCGTCGTTCCTACAGCCATCGAGAGAAAATAATAGAGAGGAAGGGAGGGAAAAAGTAAATAAATAAACAAAGAGGCCGCTTGAGCATATCACACAGAGAAGACAAGCAAGCTATCCATATATTGTACTAATATAAACTTTAACAAACAACACAATTGTGGATGTCACAGAGCATACCTGCAACTCCAGACTTCTCACTGTGCAGTCCATTATGAGTCACCGGTCGTGCTGTTGCCTGGAGAAAAATCAGAAACAGCAGTCCAGTCTCTAACCAAACGTCAAGGATGAAGGTATCAGGCAAATAGCCCATTTGTTGGGCAAAATCATTTAAGGATCTTGCAGCGAAGGGAGAAATGACGCAAAGGAACGAAGGAAGTGCGGCATTAGATGCAGCATAAAGGCATTGATACAAACCTACAGTAATGAGACAAAAATACATCAGAAGCAACCTTTTCCTAAATGCATAAAGAAACTGCAATACCGTTTCCGTTGCTTGGGATGGTGGGTTATTTCTTGCTAAAATTGCCCGCGGCTTTTGCTGTGTCTTCTCCAAAGGTGCCCTCTCCACAGCCGGATCCTTCCACTCATTTGTCTCTTGCTGCAAGAATATCACAAGCACAAGCACAAGCCTTACGCATGTCAGGTTCACGGAGTTTACCGAAGATTAAAGGGCTCACCTTAACCACCATTAACATACGCACCTCCAGCCAACAACACCAATCGATTCTGGAAAGCATACACACATACCGTGGCAAGCAACCCAACAAGATGTTGGAAAATCATCTGAATAATGCTCTATTTATCTTCAGAGGTTACCACCGGAGGTAACTAGAAACTAACTCTGTGGTTTTCTGGGACCCACACTGGAGAACAACAGCCGCAAGGCCCGCGGCCCATAGTTCCTAAACTTCCGTTGTTTGGATTGGATTAAAGGGAAACGGTCGGCAACTTCGGGATTGATCCGCTTTTTTCCAGGTGCCTCTGTTGGAGAAACCAGAGGCACTTCTAGCTCATCACGGACGTCCTTGAAGATAATTTGCTCCTCGCATTGATAGGAATGCTGTGCACCGGAAGCATTGCTGCGATAATGAGCAGCTAGGTTGTGCGTAGATTACTAAACTAGTATAGTCATTCAGCTAACTTTGACAGTTGACTACAGACACTCATAAGTCTATAGTAATGTTCAAGGCACTGTGCAGCTTGGAAGGTGCAAATGAAGTAAAGCTCACCTTGGCAGCCCTGCTGTGATTAAGAGCCACTTCCACCGCTTTGCTACCGCCAATGAAACTTGGATGTGACGTATTAATGTAATCCATCTGCAACGTTTAGCAGCAGCCAATACCTTGGTCATTACATTTTGCACGGGAACAATGTGACATTGGATGAACTTGCTGATGGCACATACATTATCTTCAATTGCTGGCGTGGTAGCGAAGGAGTTCAGTTGAAGAATGACATATTGAGTCTATAACATGGGTTTGTTGGCCACAAACTTACCTCCATGTTGATTAGATGCCCTATCATAGTCTCTGCAGGTGTCAGCCCATCTCTCAAAAAGATCGCCACTGTCTCCTCAATCCGCTTCCGCAACAGCGGGAAGCGCTGTAGATCATATGATTCACAGCAATGGGAAATCTGCAGAGTGATGATCCTTATCAAAGTCAAAAGCCAAAGTTGCTAACAAACATCTGTAAAACTCCTTTAGTAGGAAATCGTCGCTGGATAGATTCGATAGATTCGGAGGAAAGCTAACGAGTTAGAAAACCGTATGCTCAAAGTTTAGGCCAAGGCTAAGGGCAACGTAGGACACTTTATGGGTAACGGATGACTATGTATACTGACGTACAGCCCTGTACAAGACCTTTCAAACTGTTAGTCTTTGGCAACTAGCAACAACATGCTTAGAAAGTAGGCATATAGTAACAAAGAGATGCTTCCACTCTTGTACCTTAACGAGCTCATCGTAAACAAATCGTGCACACTGCAATGACGGGTCCAGAAGTCTAGCAATTTGTCGACGGATGAGTACTTCAAAGGGCACCTGAAAGGCATGACATGAAAAAGGAAAATGAAAAGAAGCCAAAACAGACAATTCAAGGATTCAATACAACCGAACATACGCTGGATATAGGTAAAATAGGCAATACACAAACTGCATTAAACCAGCAGATATTTGACAAAGCGCAGGCTGATCGGTACGAGAGACACAGCTGTCATCCATCAGACAGCGCACTTACGTACATTCCTATGAAGGATGTAACTCAAGTAACTAAGTAATTCATAACTTTCCCAATAATGCAACATACCTCTGGAACGAAAAGGACGTTCTTTGGGCCAGTGGCATTCTGAATGGCCGTTCGTATGTCATCATCTGAGAGGTCATCACAGGGATCCACTTCCTGCAGTCCAAAAGTTGCCATCCTTCCTTTACTAGAGTAAGGTGATGATATTACAACATGTGGATGAATACCATAGGCAAGTTCATCACATTAAACTGCACAAGTGAGGTATCAGAATTATGCAGACGTAAACTGTTACCAGGAATGGATATTATATGTCTCACACTGGACACACAAACAGAGACAAACATAGCCAGCCTTCGCTTCTTGATGGTTTATACAATCGCACTTCTAACTCTCGCTCTCTCTTTGCCTCTCCAGATTTCTCTTGTACAAATGGCATAGGTTCACGTGGGGTGACGGCATGAAGGTAAACCTTCATGTGATTTATGAAAAAAATTCAACATGCAAGGCAGTCGAAAGCAGCAAGCACTTTCAGCCACTCCCCAAAGCTCAAACTCCTGTACTCACCTCTAGCCTCTTCACAAAAATGTTTTGAAAAATGTAATGAATACGTGCTCCCCCAGAAAGCTCTGATGTTGACATCTCTTCGTTCTTTCCGTCTACGATTGTAGCAAAAGCTGCAAAAAAAGAGCCTCGAACATGGGGTATGTTTGTTGCGACAGAATGCTCCGACAGTTCAACATAGCTGATGATGGTTACTAAAAGTAGCTCATTGCTTTTACAATTACTGAACATAGTTTCTGTTTTGTGTTTGGTTTACTAGTATATCCCAAACATCACCAAATCTGGTCAGTGATGGAAGTCCGAGCGTATACTAAGAATCAATCCAATCTTGCATTCTTAAAAGTTTCCTGTGCAAGCCATCCTGCTCACCTGAAGAATACTTTGTAAGGACGTTGAGCAGAAGAACTCCCATTCCAGACTAGAGCAGCAAACATCAAACAAAGAAAAAAGATCAAAATCAGAGATGAAAATCACTAGTAACAGTGAAATCTGCTTTTATTCGCAAAGATACATTTCTGCCTAGAAGAAAAAGGGGCTATGGTAGAGGCACACTTTGAAGTCCCTGCAATTAACCCAGCGTTCCTAACTTGGCAACGACAGAAGCCTGTTTTACGAGTCTTACTTTCTCTGTCATTTCGCCATAGCCTGCCAATTCCTTTTGCAGGGTAACAATTTGAGTATTGATCCTCGCCTTCAGCTCTGGAAGGAGCACTCGAATGTGTTGCACAAGAATCTGCAGACGACAAGGAAAAAGGTGAAACATACTCATCAAGAATGAGAAAACTGCATTTTTGGTGTCAACAGGTCTACCAACAGTACAATGCATACCTCCGCAGGAGCATACAGAGGAATTACAGTCTCAATTTAATAGGATGATAACAATTCTATTCATATTCCCAATAAGAAGAAAAAACGGCAACGGCGCCACAGCTTCTTCCGCCAGGTTCCTACGTCACGGGAACATTACATTAACAAACTGGCGACTTTTCTAAAACTCTGAGTTCTTTAACAAAAAATAAATGAAGGATAGCACGAGTGCTCACAGAGTTAAGCTTCTTCGCCAATTGTGGAACACCGCATTTGTCTGAAAGGCTGTGGTACACCTACGCAGCAGAAAGGCGATAATCATAAGGCTTCAGGCGATGACATTTTCATTTCAAATCAAACAAAAATGAAAAAAATCACAATCCGGAAAAACAAAAACGAAGTATAGCTCTGGGGCCATGGACTCACAGGTCGAGCCCGATAGAAGGCTTCTTCATAAGCCATGGCATCCTTCACACTTTTTCCTGCATTGATATCCTACAGCCCCTCAAATCCAATTACAGAACTCAGTCTTAGTCCTGACAACTGTCGACATAAAACTGCTAAAAAAAGCACTAAAAAGTAGAGAAAGATGTCCCTGAGAGAGGGGAGAAAGAATTGCGGTAAAGATGATGGTATCCATCATTGATGTCAGCAAAGTACCCCTGAGGAGAAAAACGAAAAGTTACTCAATTAAATACCTACTCTTTCATGAGTTATGTGGGAGTATGAAGCCCATGGAAAGGACTCAACCAGAATACGAGATGTTAGAGAAAAAATTAAGGACTGGACTTCCACCATCTCATACTCACAGAGTCAACGACCTGATTCTGGTTTAAGTATGCTAAAATTGAGTGCTTGAGCTTTAGGGGCCGCATTGCTCCCTCCGCAATTGATGGAGAGGCATTCATGCCATCCAAAGTAGTTAATCCGACTGAACGATCCTCTCAACATCCATTTCAAAAATGTCAAGGGAACTACTACTCTCTAGCTCATTTAATACAACATGGCTTGGAGATGGGATAAAGCATACTTCTTGACTGCGATTGATGACTCCAACATATCCAAGACGCAAAGGAATCACATTCCCAAGGAGGAAGTTGCGGGCATCAGTTCCCCTGTCCATAATGTCCAACTGCAGTCGCAGCACACAAAAGTGTCAATTAGGTGAAACAACAATGAGATTCAGTAAAAAACGCTCCCAATTCAATCTATTTTAACAGCGAAACTTCTGTGACGAACGGATTCTTCACTTTCCGCCTGAGCACAACCTGCGGCAAGTAAAGAGAAACCATGAACAAATTGTCTCAGTTAATGTTTTCCAGGTGCACTTCTACATACCTTTGTAATGACGCCAATAGTGCGTGAACCTGTACAGAAAAGCGTTTCGGACAGTTAGTCACAGCTGCCTTTTGATCGTTGAGGACTTACAAAGCTCCAACTCCTTGCAGAAAAGTAAATACTTAAAGGCTTTAAGGATTTTTCAAAAAGAAAAAAAAACAAGCAGCACATCCAAATATTCGGTGATTCAATGGCACTAACCATCCGGATCGGCCATTCTTGCCATTTGGAGGGCATCTGAATTCGCCAAGTCCGCGTTTGCTGGAGAAACCGCTAGAATTATGCATGTCTCGTGCTTAATGTAGGACAAAATCATAGTCCTCACACGAGCTTCAATGTCACTAGGCTGGTCTCCTACAGGTACTTTAGTAATGCCAGGAAGATCCACCAACGTAATATTGAGCACATAAGGTGAATATATTTTGAGCCGAATTTGTTTCTCAGAAATGCCTTTGTTATGTCCTGTCTCGCGGTCCGTCTCTGCCTGGAGAGGCCATGATTGAGATCAGTCAGAGAGTTGTACAGAATATGTCACGCACAACTATAGCAAAGCCAACAAGCGAAAAGTCTACTTAGATGTGCCTGACAAATAAGCTGCATAAATACGTTCGCGCAGGATGCTGCAGAGAAGAAGCAACGACTGCCCTTCCTCGCGGGTGTCCAGGGGCAAAAAAAAAAAAAGGCTTGAAATCCCGAACGCACCTGAATCTCTTCACGAATGGCAGCAAAGTCTGGGAAGCGCTTCCCCGGAAGATGGAGAAACTCTCCCCACTCCATTTCCCCCTTCCCTGCATCTCCCTTCTTGGCAGTCTGCAGCAGCTGAAGAACTAATGGCCGCCGAGTGACAATATCAGAACCTCTTGGAAGAAAGTCCCGCCCGACAAGCGCTTCCAAGACACTAGACTTGCCGCTGCTTTGGCTTCCAACAACAGCGACCTGCGGAAGGTCAATGGTGGAAGTGGTTCCGAGCTGAGCAAAAATGTCTTGAAGCTTGTTGACCAGCGGTATGACTGATTGTCCAAGGTAGCCTCCTGGAGGACCACTTTCTTCAGGCGCTACCTCCGACGATGGCACGCCGCCATACACTTCCGACATTTTTCCGGGCTCAAATGAAGACTTTAAACGTGCAATCATTTACCGGACGAAATACTGCAACAAAAGCTGCAGCTGATGCCCCGGAGTAAGATCAACACACCAACAGCTTATTCCGCCGCATTCAAGAACGATGAAAATTACAGCTTCCTGAAAACCAATGCGCCCAACTTTTTCGGCGTATGCCTTTGCCTCCGTCACAGATTCACCTCTTCCTTTAAAACACAAATACAAGCTGCAAGATACAGTGCGCCAGGCCCTCCCACGGTTTCCCTGTGCGGCCTCCCTCCCCTGCCAGCTGCCAGGCTCAGGCTTAGACTCAAGCTTGAAGCCGCCGAGCTTGGCTCGAGGGGCCTGGCTCTCCTCAAAAGCCAGGAGCGTGCCTTATGCACCGTACGGCCTGTGTACGGATGTATGTATGTTATGTATGTATGTATGCGGAATGGGGATGGAAGTGGCATTGATCTCACGATGGCGATGATGCCATCAAATGTACATTGACAACATCATCATGGGGAACCACGAGGCCGCAAACTCGGAATGTCATGTCATGTTGTCATCTTATGATACTGTCTTGTCAATCTTGATCTTGTCAAAATATGAAGTTCGAAATCAGTACATGATTCGTAAGGAATAGTTGGCAAAAGTGATATTGGAAATACTCTTTCGAAATACTGGACACTTCGAAGCGTGTTGTCGGAGTCCTATTAGTAATGGATTTGGCATTGGTCTCACGCATGGGCATGGACAACAACAACCGCCACATGGCCTAGGGATGGCGAAAGAATTAATGGATCGGCCTTGACCTCGCGCATGGCTAGGACCGTTGGGGAAGCTGCAAAGGTCGGACCATAAGATCAACCATTGAAGAAAAAACCACTAGATCGCGAGCCAGCCAACCATTGCCAATGGTCGATTGATTCCCGGCCCATAGAACCATTGCCAAAGGTCAGAATCATTGATCCCTGCCCAGCCAACCACTGCCAATTGCGAACCATTGATCCGCCACCCGAGCAACCATCGCCAATGGTTCCGAACCATTGGATTCGGACTAACCATTGGCAATGGTCGCAACCATTGATTGGATGGCAATGGTTGCCGACCCAATGGTCCGAGCTGTGCAAATTTGCAAACTCCTAAACGAACTCATTCAACTGCGTTGCAACAGTTGAATGTAAACCGTCCAATTGCATCAGCAAAGTTGAACCAAATAGAACCTCTCAAAGCACCCAAATTCAGACACGCGTTATGCAACTATCTCACATGGAAGCGTCGCAGAGCTGCAAGCGAGCCATACTTCAACATTATCCAATGACGGTCCACCACGTGTACTTATTGTACACATGGCATGTCGTGACTGGATGATGTCTCCCTATGGCCCTTTTTAGTGCCTTGGTCCCTCCCAGCTGTCGGCTGTTGCTCCGTCTCCTGCATTCTGCCGAGCGCCAACCCTAAAATTGGAGAGGGAAGAGGAGGGAGTTGCCGCCTGCCCTGTGCAGCCATGCCGATCGGAAGGCCTCTCAGCCAGGTGGCGCTCTCTGAAGCGAGGAGGAACTGGCCCTTTGTTGTGGGTTTCGCTGTCACGCTGGGAGTCGTGGCGAAGCTCTCTCTCGGACTCGATCGTAAGCCGACATTCCTTCAGGAGGTTGTTGCAAGAGGTCGCGGTGATTACGCCCTCTTTTTTCTTGCGATTCCTGTGAGGGTTCCTCACATGTGTCATTTTTCGTTTGGTTTTTGCAGCTAAGGAAGCGCAGAAGTCTCCCTTCGTGAACCCTAACGCACATCGGTATGGCGAATACCTGCCATTCTTGCCTTCTTCCCTTTCTATGTACATGCTGTGTTGCTTTTTCGGCCTTGGGCATAATCTTTGTGAGGTGAACTTGCAGCGTTCCTCGCCGCTGTCCTATATTCCTAAAGAACATGTCTTGTAAAAGTTGTATTCGCTACCGTATTGAGACAAATAAAATAAAAAGGACACTCTCTGCGGGCAGGGAGTGGCTTCTCAGTTTTACTCTCTGCCTGCCATGTCTTCATAAATTGTGGAAAGCTGTGGAGCTACGCTGATGAGCTTAGTAGTGGTGCTCCTACAGCTCTTGCAGGCTTAATGAGGCGATCATTCTAACAGATTAAACTGAAAAATGTCTTAATGTTGAACCTCATTGATTAAAGAGGATGTAAAATCGTCTCGTGGCTCTGCATCCAGTCCTATCTTGAGTGACGAGCTTCCCTTTTGGCTCGATGTTGACGAAGCGCTTGAGAACTGGCATTTGAAAGGAATCCTTACGCATATTAGCTGATCAGCTAGATTTCTTCGTTTAGCACAGGCTTCACTCTGATGATCTATCACTTAATAACTGAAGCAGATGGCTATCGTTGATGGAATTGCAGGTGAATCGGGCAGTTCAGTTCACGTGCATTTATGATGTAGTCACATTTTCAGAAATCCGTGTACTTCAGCTACAACGGAGGATGGACCTTTCAGTTTGGCCCTGCAACTGATCCTTTTGAAGAGATGGAGGGATGCTGTTGCGCTGCATGAAGCATGGATTTTTTAAAGTACTTAGAAATGTAGATGTATCTCAGTCAACAGTGCAATTTGTAATGTCAGTATGATTTTGGCCTATGTGGCACTTTGGCGCCACAAATTCGCTGTAAGCAACATGTCAGCTGAATGAATTCAAAATTCTCGAATTTTCATCCGCATGAGTGATAAAGGTTGTCTGGTCTGCGTTGGTTTGATGTGTTATTTTTCTTACCCTTTAGATGATTGCTCGTCTCTCTGCAAGGCTTGTTCTAGTCAAGAATAATGTGAAACCGTCCAATCCTTGTTAGCATGCAATGTAGTAGTGTCGTAACGAGGGCCGAGGTCCAAACCATAAGCACTTGAATAAAATATACTATAAAAGAACACTTCACATCGTACTATCATGCAAAATGTAACTAAAGGTTAAATTTGGCTTCGTTTGAACTTCCCTACGCTGCCAAGAGCCATCAGACAATTTACACTCACCGAACGACGTGTGAACAATGAATGGCTCCTTTCTCATTTTAAAGAATGAAAATGCCCCAATATGCTGCTACGGCCATGAAGAATGTTCAACATAAAGACTTCTGAGCCGACTTCGGAAACGGGGGGGGGGGGGGGGGGGGGGGGG
>CM074811.1:915700-939800 GCA_037447605.1 Zygnema circumcarinatum | reverse complement strand
GGGGGGGGGGGGGGGGGGTGACGGGAAAAAAAGGAGAAGGGAAAGTAAAAAAAGACACAAACTGAACGAAAAAACCTTGGTAGCACTACATAGTCTTTACATCCTGCGTATGATTCTGGAATGCCAAATTAATCGCTACAAGTTCTCCCACTCTCTTCCCTTCTTTCAATCACTTCTCTCGCTCTCTCTCTCTCTCTGACTCAGTCTCTGTCTCTGTCTCTTCTCTGCTTCTCTCTCTCTTCCTCATCCTTGTGATGTGATCATCAACCTACTGGCTACGACAAATCCTGATCTTCCGAGGGATGATCCTCAGGAAGGGCCGTCTGAGAGCTATCCACGGCTTCCACTCCCTCCTCCCCTCCTTCACTCAAAGGGGGTCGGCCGGGACACACTACAAGAGAGAGCTTGAAGCCGGAAGCAGACTCGCCCTTTGGTAGGGGAGAGCTAGAGATCGGGAGGGAGCGGGAGGAGTTCCTTAGGCTCTCCGAGCTAACGTCTCCCACACCCACCACCTCAGCAGCAGCCTTCGCCACTGTTTGGGACTCCACTTCTTCACTGGTGACTTCAGAATCGATCACTTCGCTTGCGTCGCTCTCACTGCTGTAGGAGGGAGGAGAGAGAATTTCGGCACATACTGAAAGTTCCTTCGCTACTGCCTCTGCTGTGGGTCTATCCTTGGGGTTGATCTCCGTGCACTGCATAAAGATTTTCAGAAGGGCCTGAAGGACTTGGGTCTCTTTTGAGACATGGGTTTCATTGGCAGAGCAGTGGGGGGAGGAAAGGAGCTGCTTCAGGTGAGGAGGCAGACGGGGGGGGGCAGCCATCTGCATCACAACAGGAAACTGGCATGGATGAGATAATGGGATAGGGGAGGGAGCGGGAGAGGGAGAGGGAGAAGGGAGACGAAGGTGAAGGGGGAGTGAGAGAGAGAACGAGCGAGAGCAAGAGTGGAGAGCAGCGGAGAGAGAAGGAAGGAGGAGCGTCCGACGAACGCATCCCGAACCAAATAGCACCAACATTTATTCATCAATTATCTCCTACACACGTTCCTTCCCAGACAACTTTCTGCAATTCAGGACATTGGAGAACCATGCCTAAACGTAAATCCTGCTACAAGTGATAAAAGCATTCTAGACATCATTGAACACAGCAGAGGTTTCCCCTCAAATTCCAAAAAAGCGGGAGGAAACCAGAGGGAGCCCACCTGAATGCGCGCAAACAACTCCTGATCTGAAAAATACGCATAAGGAGGCTCTAAAGTAAGAAGTTCCAAAAGTACGCAGCCAAAAGACCAGATGTCCGCTTCCTGTTGGAATTTCAAGCCCCCCCAAAATCTCACAATACCATGTCAGCCGCCAAGTAGGCCTAGACACAGCACTAAAAGGGTTCCTCTAAAACATCAATGCTGTGGCAATTACCTTGCGACAAAGCACAATTCTTGAGGAACTATATCAGGAATTCTTCCGTTAGAACAAGGATAGGACGATTAAACAACTTCGAGACTAAAAAAACGGGCAGCTCTAAAATGGTCTTGAATGCAGATTCACAGATAACACGTGTTTTTGGCAAGCATGACACGAGCTGTAGGAACATTCTCCTCCTGTCTTTACTTTCTTTTCTTTTTCTTCCTCTTCTTCAGTGCACATAAATAGCTTACCATTCCATATCGATAGACACTATACGAAGATCGGACCACCTCCGGGGCCATCCAACGAGGAGTTCCAACGCATTGATCTGCTGGAGGGGCTCCCAAAGCAATCACTCCGCAGGTATGTTGGCGGGATGCAAAGGCCGATATCGCGCTGCTGAAGTCGCATATCTTCACTGGTGGCTGATTATCACCTTCCCACCAGTCCACCAGAATATTGCTGCTCTTGATATCTCGATGTATGATGTCCTGCTGGTGAAGAACCACTAGTCCCTGGGCCACTTCTCTAGCCACATGCACTGCCAGAGGCAGAGGAAGGGCCTGAAGACCGGCCTCCTTTTCACGGAATAGCAAGCCCTGCAGTTTACAGCATTGGGATTGTATTAGGCAAACAACGTGAAAGGCAGTAAGATCCGATTTCGGAAAGCAGATACTCAGTACATGAATAGAGGTACACTTGTACTGTGAAATAAGCAAGTCCGGGTCAGAGAAACAATGTAGGATAAGCTCTACATTCTAAAATGCTCCAAAATAACACAGGTTAAGCTTTGGATACCTGTTCCTTAACTAACGAGCTCCTGCGCAAATCCAGTTCTGCGAGCCTACCCTAAATAGTGACCAACAACAGCTAGTGAAGACTCTTTACAATACAAAAACATGCATGCAGACCAGGAACAATAGGTAAATATGGCAACAACAAGCATTAAATCAGTCCCAAAAAGTGGCTTCAGAAACGCGCACCTCCAATGAACCCCCTGGAACATACTCGGTAAAAACTGTCAATTCTTGGGCAACATTCCCCGCCACAGGTGGTTTCGCAGGAATAATTGCCAAAGAATGGCCATAGAATTTCATTAAAGATGAATGGCGCGGAAGACTGCGAAGCATGCGGACTTCATATAATGGGGCAGCCCAACCCCCTCGCTGAGCCTCAGTAGGACTTAAATGTGTCACCTGCAGCCGGTAGACACTGTTATTTGCATGCACAAAAGTGTTGGCAATCAAAGTTGGGCATGGATACACATAACAAATGACAGAAGTCAAGACGTACAGCACGCCCCCACGACGACAAAAGACAGGGTGTTCCGGACAGAGAAAGTATCATTAACTTTTCCCTTAGCGGAAGAGTTAAGCCCTTCATTGCAGATGCCTTCCTAATGACCTCATCTTAATCTACCTCTGTCCTGGAAATGCATTTGCTAGTCTGAATGCCATGCTTAATGCAATAACTCCTCCAAATGTCTTGACTTCAAGCGTTTGCAAATCCCTACAGACAGACTCTCATCAGACCACTGCCGAATTGAACATCCCTTTGAGCCGAGACAGGCCACGTTCAAAGTGATAAACCTCCTAGTTTAAGGGCCCTTGTTGGATCACTTGCCTTCGCTGCTAGAGTAAAATCGCCTATAGAGCACCGATACACCACTGCTCCAGATGCCCCTCTCCCAATCTCCTCATGCATGACTGGGACAGGGAAATGGCCGTCTGAAAACCCTTCAGCAACATACCGCGGCAAGTTGATACTCCTCAGAGGGAGATGTCTGCACCATTACCACACAAGCTCTCCATATGTTCAGCTCAGGCATGTCAATAGTACTGCCTATGATGGATACGAACTTTACGAACATGGTTTTGATGATGAAATACTACGACTGAAAGAGAGAGACTTGACGAAAAACACAGAGTGCTTCATTGTGTAAGTCTATGACCAGACCTACACATAGCTTCAGCAAGCAGAATAGCTGCCAACACACTTACCTTGCCATGCAAGCCGGATCGTCTTCTCGCTCCATGTCAAGCGGAGTGCAGGCATCCACAATGTACCGAACACTGCCAGATGGAGTATCTGCCAAAACTACATTCCAAGCGTGTGGCTCATTTTCCAAGTAGCCTCGTACCAACTCACATGGAATCACGGGTTCGGCTCGATCACACAAATACTGCAAGAAACAGAAGAGAAACAGTAAGTTCAAGATGATTTTGGCCAGCAAGGATCTCCGAACCAAATAAGCCGGAACTGTCTCCTCGGCGTCTACTCTGTGGACAAATACCGCAGACTAGATAGTTACATCTGAAGCAGTCCGCAAGCGGCGCAAGCGGACTTCTGAGTTGAAAACAATGAGACAACTGACAACTTATGGCATTCGTCCTCCCGTAACTTGATACTAGGATTTGACTAAGGTATGTTTCTTATGGCACTGGCATAAAAAGCTGGATGCATGTGAATAGAGAAATATTCAAAGGAGAGCTACCTTGAATAAGATGGCTCGGTGCCTGCAAATCCCATAGGGTAAAGCACCAATTGGGATCACGTTCGAACCAAACTGCGCCTTCAACATTCTTAAAGTTTGTTCACAGAGGTCCTTCAAATTGCGTTGTACACCGGGCCCACGCCCTGCAGTAAACATTCTTGGAATAAAATCTTTCATAGTAGCTCCGCAAGTACACCCAGGAAGGACCTTCAGCGAGGAGGCAACCTTTTTTTCATTTGTAGCATACGTTTCCCTCGGGGCTCTTCCAAGTGCAGCCAAACGGGCGCATGTCGTATTGAGGCTTTTGTCGCTGCCTCCAAAACATTCAGAAACAAACAGTGAAAGCATCATAGCTCGTTGTTTGACATCCATAGTCTGGTCACCTGTGCCCTTACGTTGACCTCCACGCAAAAGATGCATCGCTGAGGATGTAATTATGTCAAGGTCCTCATCTCGAGATCTGCAACAGAAGTTTAAGCGCCCTTGTATACAGTTTTAGTACGACCTTTCGTCTGTGACAGTATGGCGAGGGACGGTACTATGTTAACAATATGGGAGCTCGTTCACTTCAAGGCTTGTCAATTTTCAATGCGATTAACCAACCATCGACAGACAACCGAAAGGATTTCAAGGCACTTTCTATTTCTAGTTGGCTAGTATGCCGACCCCTATTTGCATAGCCAAATACCTGGAAACATTCTCATGAAACGCCAGATTCCATACCACAATAAAAAGCACCTGCACAGGATCTAAGGCCACCACCCTTATGCTGAGCATGGAGCTTACACTCCAATGCAATTAAGACAAAACAAGCATCTCAACGAACATATTACAAGACAAAGACAAGTCCGTTTCATTTGCTTCATTGCTTTTCTCTTCTCACGTCAGGCGAAAAACCTTAAAACAACAATAATGAGTACAAGCAAGGTTTCCTGGCTCACCTGTCAACAACAATGACTTCTCGTTTCTCAAGAACTATCTCCTCTTTTTCAAATTCCTCCAACGTTTTGAATGGTAGAAGGCGACCAGCATCATAGAAACCGTCCTGCAGTCGATCTTCAAATCCACAAAATGACTCCCTGTAGTACTTGTATGAAATGTCGCAATTGCTTACAACCCAACGGCGCCGTTTACTAGATTTCGTACTGATATCAACTCCATGACTCTGCCGCCTCCCAAGCCGTGTGACTAAACCTGCATCAGATCCAATGCGTTTGCAGATAGCTTATTAGTATGACTGCCCCTGTAACTGTGTCTCCTATGTTACAACCCAGTCTTTTAAACTACATATACAGCACACAACCTGCGTTTGGAGGATTAAAAACAACCAGCTTCCACGCTGTCACTAAGACTCTGTCCGCTGCACATTACACACATGTTTCATTTAAATAGAATTGAAGCACATTGTAGCATAGCTGCCTCTACTAAGCAGAGACAAATCTGTCTGTTGTTTTGCAGTGGTTGGATGTCATACCATTTCCGAGCAAGTCCTTGTGGGAAGTGCTATCCAAGGACGAGCAAGACGTTTCCTCAATCTGATTTTCTGCCTGGTAGTATGGTCTCAAGCTTGCTCTAAGTCGAGTGGGCTTTCTTGACAACACTCCCTGTAGCTCCATTTCTCGCACTTCACTCCTCTCTACATTGATGTCAGCAATCCGCTCTTGTTCGACTTCCGCCACTCTGCTAATATTCAGCCGTTCGTGGCTAGTTTGATGACGGAAACTATGCAAAGAATACCCAGGTGGTTTAGACGACTGCTCTCCCGCAGCATTTGAAGGCGGAGAAAACGGCTTTACCCTTCCTACTGAAAGGTCAACATGAATGGCCACAGACAGCATCCAACTCGTGAAGTCGTTAAAACAGGCACCTCTGCCCCAAACGACGGAAATCGGGAAAGAAAGGATGACTGTGCATTGAAAAATAACTGCCTATCAAAGGATTGAAACGGCAAATCTCACAATTGTATTGATTGATTCTGCCGTTCCAAAAATCAGGCGAAGGATGAAACACCAGCAAATCAAGTTGCTTAATCAAGTCTCACCTGGTGAGACCTTTGAGGAATTGAAAACTTCACCACCTTCGTCACTTTCGCATCCTGGACTGCCGGCACTGCCTAGCATTATCCAGCCGTTGCCTTCCAGGTTGCATTGTAGCCAGTGGGGGATCTCCTCAGCCTTCGCAATATTATTATTCTGTACACCAAAATGCCGCAAAATGTCAGACACAAAAATAAGCATCAATACATGCACGACCCCGTCAAGAAAAAAAGTCTCAAAAATCACCCTTAACCCTTACATCATTGTTGCATATGCAACTTGTGAAAAGATGCGAAAGAAGATGGTCATTAGCACAGCACACTAAGGAAGCAAGACCGCAGAAAACTTATTCTGAAATAGCCTCGAGAAGAAAGGTTTGCACCTGTGCATTTAGTGTCGTCAGGGAAGTCATTGATGACAGAACCAGGCTCTGCAAGGAAGTCAACAAATTACTGGCAACATCGAGGGTCCTGAGCTGTGCGAGACTGGAGAGCTCGGCAGGCAGGCATTCGAGCTTGTTGTTGGATACGTTCAAGCTTGTTAAAGATTTCAGGTTGGAGATTTCTGCGGGAAGGATTGCCAAAGAGTTGAATGATAAATCCAGCTCTTCCAGGGAAGAGAGACTCGCGATTTCTGGTGGCATAGAACTGCAAAGGCGCTAGAAACAAGACATTAGGCACTTACGTAAGACCTACTCCGTCCATGGATACAATGAAAAAGTAGGCAACTTTGGATTGGTATTGGTGAGAACGAAAGGGCCGTGAACGAAAGAAACTGTAGCGATAAAGAATTTTCAACAACGCCATAACAGAAACCGGACCTCTCAAACTTATAAGTAAACTTATAAGTAATAACCCTTCCACAGCTGTCCTCTAGCTGATTCGAAATCACTTTTTGCAGCCGCATACTGCGTGCAGAGCGAAGAAGTCATAGCCTTTCTTTCCCATTCCTGTTACGAACAGAAGCAAAAACCCCTGATAATGACTTAAACAGACCGATAGGAGTTTCGCTCACGTTATGGAGTAATTGCAGACAGCCAGCTTCCGCAAATGCTTGAGCTTGCTGATGTCTGGCGGAAGAACGGAATGTG
Source organism: Zygnema circumcarinatum (assembly GCA_037447605.1). Taxonomy (NCBI): domain Eukaryota; kingdom Viridiplantae; phylum Streptophyta; class Zygnematophyceae; order Zygnematales; family Zygnemataceae; genus Zygnema; species Zygnema circumcarinatum. The sequence continues at coordinate 932,774 of CM074811.1, read as the reverse complement.
AGGGCCTCGCCGGAACTTGATGGAGCTCTAGAGACCTTAAAGAAGTCATGCCACCAAGAGAAGGCAGCTGCGCTAGAGTGGTGGCATCCGATTTCACATACAGCTGTTCCAAGTTGGTAAGTTTTCCAGCTTCCTTAGGGAGCAGAGTTACCTGCAGTGCATAGTCAAACCTCGGCCTGCTCAGCTCGTGTAGGTCTTGCTAATAATTTATAGTTTATTTCAGCCCGCTAATAGACTATGCAATATAAGTATGACAAGGCACTTAGGAGTTTGATTTTCTACAAGGGAAGAGGAGTAGAAAAGGTGAAAAATACGCAGGAGAATCACGCCCTAATCAATTGGAGTTGTGAGCGAAGCGGCCTTTCTTCAACCATATTGAGAGATGCTGTGCATGCGCACTTGGTAACGGCGAATACCTGGTTTGAAAACAGTTTCAGCACCCTCATATTGTAGAATTTGCCAATATCTCCCGGTACAACTGTAAACGAGTTGTCATACAAATACATCTCTTTCGTATCAGAATAATTCCCAGACAAGCCATCCTGAGTCAAACCTTCAGACAGGTCCTCTCTCAAAGGCGATATGTCCAACACTTCTCCTAGCGCCCCGTCCTTCTTCTCAAACGCAGCATCTGAATCACAGCTCTCTCCTCGCAGAATTTCCTCTCCACCAACTAGCTCCTCTCCCTCTCCCTCGACAACCCCCCCTCCCTCTTCTCCCTTATTGCTCCCCCCATCTCCTCCCTCCCCCCTTTCCAGCCAAGCCATGGCGTCTGCAAAGGCATCATCCCCCTTCATGACGTCAGCGGCAGAATTCTCGAGGGTACATTCCCCCTTAAAGACCCTCCCGGCCTCCTTGAGGCTGTCCCTGGCCGCCATGGCCGGCCTCCCTCCCTCCCTCCCTCCAACTCCCTCTCCTCCCTTCCTCTTCCAGCCTCAGCCCCCATGGCTGCCATCCTCCATGGCCTCAATATATGCATGAGCCCACCGTACGGCCCATGCCGTACGGCACCATTCGTACGATTCAAATGTACTTTCTCTACGGTCACTCAAACGGTCGCAGACGCCGTACAGAAGCGGGTCTCGGACTCGGCTCGGGGCGGGCATCTGAAAAAGTACGATTTCAGGTGTACAGCCAATAGGAGACAAACACGTGGAAAAATTTCTCACGTGACATGTTGTGATTGGCCATATAAATCAAAAACAAATTCCGTCGCCGACGGCGGTTGAGAAAAATTTGGGCATTCAAAAAGGATTTTAGCAAACGGTCCACTGGAGATCTATGCTCCCGTTCCCGTAAAATGCGGAAGATTCGGGACGGCTACTTGATTTTCACATAGAACGCCAAAAGGGCAAGTTTTCGCGCCGGAGGACTTCAAAAAAATAAGAGGCTTTTTCAATTAGGGAGCCAAAATGTGACTTTGTTGTTTGCCACTTTTCAATTGTATACCTCCTGTAATATTTGGCGCCCTTTCTTACTTTCTAATTATTTGAGGACTGCTGCTGCTGACACAGTATATAGGGCGTGTATATATATTTAGGGAGAGAGTATATAGGGGCAGGAAAGCAGGAGGAGCAGTTGGGCAGGGCATAATTTAGGGTTTGGAAAAAGGAAGGTATGCTGCTACATTGCAGGGGAGGATGCAGAGGAGAGAAGGGGGAGATGTTGTGTGGTAGATGCCTTGAGGGGCCAACGCATCAACAGAATATTGCGTGAGGATATTTTATTTTTGAAGAGTTACATTGAATCATGTGTACCGGCAACATCTGCAGCACGGAGCTTTGTCTAACATGCGATCTGGAGTCGGAGGAGGAGAGGCCTCCTGCGATGGAGACTTTGACAGTTCCAACTGTCGGCGAGTCAGTCAGTCAAAGCGGAACAGTTGTGACTGAAATAAACGACGGAAGTGCGAGGTCTCTGAGTAAAAGGAAAGGGAAGTCTGGGGAAATAGGAGGAGGTCAAGCCAGCCATAAAATACGGAATGTAGTAACAGTGCGCTCCTTCTACAAGCGGAGGCGATCAGAGGAGGATGCAGCAGCAGCAGCAGGAGGAGCGACTGAGGAAAGGTTGCTCCGTCTAGAAGTGGAAGTGAGGCAGAGCTGCGAGTCACGGACTGCCGAGGGCGTAGAGCATGCATCCGGAAATAGGGGCTCCACAGGATTGAGCTCCGATGCAAACCTGAATTGCCAGATTGTGAGCAGTCCAGATGCGAAGAAACGGAGATGTCCTGTCAACCAATATTTTGACCTTCAACAACTGAAGATGCAACGCGAAGAAACATGTAAAAAGAAGGCTCGTAAAGATGAGGTTGAGATGGTCATGGACAAGCTTCTGCACACTCCGCCTGTAAAGCGCGCGAGAGGCAAGCCAAAGCAGGGAAAGAATGAATTTAAAACAAAAAGCCAAACGAGGAAGGATGAAATGACGTCAAGGAATGCGAGCTTGACTCTTGCAGCAAAAGAGTTTGAAGTAGCGGCAAAGTTAAAGAAGTACTGGCAGGAGTAAGTCATCTCCTCCTTTTTGTCTCCTCTTCTCCAAGGGCTACTGTTTGGCACGCTGCACGTTGGGGTGCTCTGTGGTAGTTAAAGTTTATAAAATGTTGGGTACCTTATTTGCAAGTTAAGTATCGGAAATCAAGGAGCTGGATGCTTCCGGAAGACCATGCTAGTGCGAGCTGTTAAGCCTTTGGTACCTTGAACCGGAAGCACGAGCTTGCAGGTTGTAATAACATAGGGCGACGTGCTTGATTATAGACCAAGGCACGGACATATAGTTTTCATGTTTTGGTGCCCTTGTTTGAGGAATTTGGGTTCTGGAAAAATGCATGCAGGGTGCCATTAGTTGGATTCGATCATCGCGCTCTTGTTGGCCGGGCTTGCAAGGTACACCTGATTCTATTTCAACTGCCCAAAAGGTTATTTTGGATGAAGACGCATTTTAGGGGGCTTTCCTGTCATTGATTGAGGTCATTTGATTGTTGTAAAGCTTTTCTCAGCCTCTAGAATAGCACAGGGAGGCATCTTTGGTGTCATGTAAGCAGAGCAAGGTTAAGACTTGAGCAATCACTGAGTCTAATTCGCATTGTGCTGTGTGGTTCATTCAATGGTCGCCCTATCCCCCCTTACCCTCAAAACTCTCGTAATTAGTATCTGAGGGTTTGTTTGCAAAGCAAAATCGGAAACGAAAACATTGCGAATCGGAAACATTGCTTGTTTGTTAGTGAATTGGATATGCGACACGTGGTTGGTGGGGATCATCCAACCTGAATTGCTATGTACGATGAAGTATATGGCTTAGTGCCTTTGAATGATGTTCTTTCTGAGTCACATGTCTGGTAACGCATTTCAGATATTTTGGCCATTGGATGTTCAATGGTATCCTGGAGTAGTGCATGAATACAACAGTGCAACGGGCAAGTACAAGGTATGTTTATGGTCCTTCGAACGACTGTGCAGGAATGTGGGATCATGTTTCGGTAAAATAAATTCATGAGAAGAAGCAGAATTCAGGCTGTTGTCTAGGAACATTTGTACGAAATGTGTTCGACCTTTTTCTGCGGACCTTTTTCATCACATACAGTAGTGGTTGTGGCATGCCTGAACCGTTTGAGGGAGGAAGGGAGGGAGGGGGTTGTACTATATTGAGGATTATAAGTTCAATTTGGTGATTTATCGCCAGAAAGTTCTTGCAAGTTATAAAAACAATCCATTTAGGCTTTTATGGTCAACACTGCTGAAGTTGCCCTAAACTCGAAGAACCCGACAAGGCCTCTCGGCGCACTTGAAGTCGGGATTTAGTGATAGAGCTTTAATCAGGGGATGGGTTCTGGCGATTGTAGCATTTTTGAAATCGTTCCTCTGAACTTGTTTTGATTACTGCAGGATTTCTTCCATAATGCTTGATGGTTTCCTATCATTGAACTGAAGTGAAACATGTTTCAAAAATGCTAAGGCATGTGGTGTGATCTGTTGTGACCTTCTCTACGCAGGTATTGTATGAAGAGTCGGAGTCTGAATGGCTACTGCTTTCAAACGAGCGTGTTAAGTTGCTGGTGACTCCATCCGAACATTTGGATGTGACAAGTGGTAAAGCAGTAGTGCAAGATATCAGGAAATGTAATTCCTTCGAGGATGGAATAAACGAAACTGGCCGACCAATGCTGTCCAGTAAACAAGTCGAGAAGCAGCCAGAGTTTTGCCACGGGGAACTTGTGTGGAGTAAAGTGAAAGGTAATCTCGTAGCTTGCTGTCGTAGATGGTCAGGCATCTTGCTGAACAGTTGTCACAAATACCTGAAGGCGTGGTAATATGTCAAGGTGGGCAGGTGGAAGAAAATAGCATATGTCAGAAAATGCAGTAAACTTTTTATTTGCATCGGAGCTTTTGCCCATAGTAACTGCAAAGCACTTAAGTAGGCCTACAGCTTCTCCTCTGACGTTTCAATCTTCCGCTGGTGTATGTACATCTCTTAAATGACATCTTTTGGAAATCCCTTGTGAATTCAATGACCTGTTTTCAGGATTTCCCGATTGGCCGGCAATGGTGCTGGATGAAGAGCATGCCATAGCAGCTGGTTTGAAGGGGGCCCGAGACCACGGTCCTTCGAAAGTGGCTTTGCAATTTTTTGGAACATTCGAATTCGCTGTACAAAGCCGCCGAAGCTGTCATCGCCTTTCTTGGGGACTTGAAGCTCGCTTCCACACGAAAAGCCATTCCCCAGCCTTTCTGCAAGCCTTGGAACAGCTGGAGAGGTGAGGAATCCCCCCTTTAGTTTTTCTACCTCTTTTTCATTGCATTTTTTTTTTTTCGAAGTCTTCCTTTTTCTGTGCGTATGATGGCAGCCTTGCATAAAACTGTGTTGGCAGGCTGTCAGGGTTGGGAAGGGTATTCAGAACAGTCAAATACACATCACGAACGGGACAGGGTTTGGAGCTAGAGGAGGCTAACAAAGTAAAATTGCGAAGGATGCGAAGGTTCACAACCGTTGAAAGTCTCTACTGCTAAGTGATTTGCTAACTTTAAAGACCCATCTTGTTTTTTGGTCTCTGAACAGGTATTTGACAGAGAACGTTGTGCCGCCTCAAATGGCTAGCTCTGTTGGAAACACAGTTATATATGGTTCTGTGGATGACGGAGAGGAGGTGGAGGGAAAGGCTGAGAACATGTTTCAACAGCCCCAGATGCCATTAGTCGTAGGACCCCTCACCGTCCTCAGTCTCGGTGCGTTTGTTGGAATTTTCCTGAGACCCACGTGACCGATGCTTTCTCATCTCTTGCATTTATACTTTTGCCTTGCACACCTACGTTCAGCATTCATACCCATTCCCGCCTGTGATGCGGCTCAAAGGAAAGCGCAGGGAGAGGGGTTTATGGGCAGGAAAGGTGGTTACTGATTCGGAACATTTTCATTCTGACAAATATATCTGGCCGGAGGGATACATGGCTATGCGGAAGTTTCCTTCCTCCAAAGGTGGGAGGTGACTTTGCCTTGAAGGAGGCTAGTCTGCAATCATAAATCTCTCTGGTTTTCCTCCTATGAAATAACAAACGAAACAGACGAGGGCACAGGACAAACGAAGAGACACTCAGGATTTCAGTTTTTTAACACATAAAAAATGTGTTTTAATGTGTTTTATAGCACATTGTAGAATGGCCTTTCAATGCATGCCCATAATGCTCTTAGTGTAAAGTTAGAGGGGCGGGTAGCATTCCTTTCTCATTGGTAGTGGATATTCTGCTATCTTTGGCCCTACCATTGAGGAGGAACTCACTCTGTAAAAGTTTTGGGGTCTTAAACATGGATGGCAGATGTTACGCAGTTGGTGGAGTACCGTATGGAAATTCTGCGCAAAAGTGGAAAACTTGTTTTCCGTGTTACCCCTGTGGATGGGAAGCCGGTGAGATATTGTTTGTGACTATTGCCAACTCCAATGGCCTCCTTATGTGCATTTTAATTTCATCAGTGTTTCTAAAGGTTTAACATCGATCAGCTGACTTAGTAAACTTTCTTTTCTTCATTAAATATGTGGAGTCTCTTTTATCAGGTGAGGAGGCTATGGCGTATTGACTATAAGGTTCTATGCTATCTTTCCCCCTAACTGTGAAAGCAGTTCAGACCAATTAGATTTTTTGGATTTCGACATTTTTTCGATGCAATAAAGATTATTAGTCTGTTAGGCAAAATTTGGGGATAGCAACAATTAACATAAGCATCCTCTTTGAACTCTGTACAGGTGGAAGCCGACAATCCAGGGAGATGCTGGACCACCTTGCAAAATCGTGTGATTCATGCGAAGGAAAAGCTGCTGCAGAGTAACCGGATTACAGTGGAGGAGTTGCCTTCCCATTTCATCAATAGTGGTCCCGCACAGTTTGGCTTCGCCCTCCGACAGGTGGCCCGCATGATTCAGGTGCTTAACAAGAACACGCAGTCTACCTTCTCTACCCTTTCACTTAAATTATATTCTCGAGCATCGTTGGTCCACTGATTCCGTACTATGGATCAATTTTTTGCTTCAAACAAGAAGGACCTGGGCCAGGAATAAGTCGTGGGAACGAAACTTTGGCCCCAAATTAAAATTGGAATGTTGTTCTAGCAAGTTAGGTGCGTGAAGTTCCTTTGTCAATGCTCATGTGTCTCCTGTCGATCGTGAAGAGACTTCGAAATTTGGTATATCTAAATGGAACTACATGAGAGGCATTTTTCTTTGAGGATTCCGAGTGATGAGGATGATCAGCCTTCGATCAACCACGCATAGCTACTGCCAATAACAGGACACAAACAATTTCAGTAAAAGTCAAGTAAGAGCTGAAGGAGCTAAGCGTGTTGTTTTTGTTTTTGTTTTTGTTTTTGCACTGCCAGGCTCTCCCGAATGCAAAGAAGTGCACAAAGTTTCAGGCTTGGCTCACTTCTCCACCAGAGCAGGCGGTGGTGCCGGCTGGTTATTCCCCACAAAAGTACACGTGGCAACATGGTGATCGGTGCTCGGTGTGTTACATCCACGAGGTCAGTGTCAAAAAAATGAACCTCATTGGTGACATAGGGCACTTTCGTGGCCTCAATTTTAAAAGTGACCGAAAGAGAATCCTGGATGAGCGTGCTAGCTTTCACCCGTGTGATTGTTGTGCACCTATTGGTTTGCCATATTGAAATATTGGTCATGAAAGGCCGTATGTTTGTCATCTTGTGCTTCATGGGGGGTCCTTTTGTGAAATTCACTGGAGAGCCTCAACCACTTCATTGTAGTTGGTGAACCTTGCAGGTGGATTATGCTGGACACTGTCCTGCTATGGATCATGTCATTCTTTTTGTGAATGCATGGCTGATAACTTGACACATACTTTGGTGAATCACAGGTTGTTTACTCTTTGTTTGACAGTGTCACTAAGGCTTCTTGATTGGTGGATGGATGTGTAAAACAGGAATATGAAGACAATCAGCTACTACACTGCGACAGCTGTCGCATGATGGTGGGCTACGGTCCTCCCCTCATTCCCATTGTGACCACAAAGAGTCTTGTCAGATGTAAAAAATGCCCTTAGACGCGTATGCCTGCGCTGGAAATGTGTGATGTCTGAGTTTGAGTAATCCCCTCACGACTATCTAGAGAAGAACAAGGCGAGGATTCGTTAGGGTAGGTGAAACAAACTAGCATTGACAGTATATTTTGTGATTTACAAGCGTTTAAGGTATATCCGGAAGACTTTAGCAGTGTGACGCTATTTACCCCATATTCGTCCGCTTATTCAAGCAGGTTCATATGGACTGCTACGGTGTGGATGCGCAGCCCGATGGCGATCTCTGGCTATGTGATGTTTGCGATGCTTACACTCCAGAAGCAGCTCCCCCCTGCTGCTTGTGTCCGGTGCAAGGTGCGTTTTCAGGCCTGCAAAACCACACTCTATTCTAGCCTCAATACAAATTACATTTTGGTTGCATTGTGAAAAATGGTAAAAAAAATTTAGCTTATAGCCATCCATCAGAGGAATTCAATCCTTTGAAGGGGATCTTTGCAGGTGGCGCAATGAAAAAGACTTCGGATGGGAATTGGGCCCACGTCGCATGTGCAATCTGGATACCGGGTAGACCTCATGACTCTTATCTTGCCTTGTCCTGAATCTAAATCGCTGAAGCTAGACTGTTTGGTTCTCCTAGGCCAGTGCTTGTATTACAGTACTGCACTGGAATTATTATTATTTTTTTTTGGGAGGTGTCCTTATATCTTTCGATGTTCGTTTTCTGAACAAGCAGCTGACAAATGGGCTGTTTCTTTGTCTTATCAGAAACGATGTTTGAAGGCCTGAAAGTCATCCGAGGGGTTGCGGGAATTAATAAGGTACATTGCTGAAGCTGTTCTCCTTAAGCTCCGGTGTATCACGTATGCTTGTAACAGAATTTCGCTCGTAAGGTTTGAGTGGTCGGTTCTCCGAATGCTATTCATTCCTATTTCAAGATAGAGTCGAGAAGTAGACAATTAAGAGGGACGAGTGGGACAATTGGTTGTTGTCTTCAGGCCCGGTGGAAGCTTCTATGCTCTATTTGCCACGTGCCATATGGAGCATGCATCCAATGCACAGTCAAAAACTGCTGCGTGGCCTATCATCCACTTTGTGCTCGGAAGGAAGGACTCACCATGGAGGTATGATGTCAATGTTCGCTTATTCTATGCTGCTGAACGGGGCTTGCATGTGTTGGTAGACATGGGGGTTCTCATTGGCATATCGGCTCTAAATAACTAGGTGAGGTAAGAGCTTTGGAGTTAAGAGCTCGATGCTTCAGTTATTCAGTTTATTGAAGATGTGAAGGGCACACCCTTTTGTGTGTGCGCTCTGTACGAGTGTGCATCTGCATGAATACCTTCTGTTCCGTAAATCTTGGGGTATCTGATGACAGTATAGCGAAGTGGAGGGGTAGGCGAACAGCATTATACCTTGTTTTTCACTCATCGATGGCTAGGTTTTCATGAATCATTTGAGTGCCGTCAATTGCTGAGATAAGCCAGGATATATGCCATTAAGCAATTTTTTATTTAAATGGGCTAACCAATTGTATTCACGAAACTGGACTACATGCAGTTGAAGGAAGTTAATGATGAAGCGAATCAACGAAGTCGTCAAGGATTCCGAGGGTCTGTTTATGGAAATTTGGAATTCATATCGTGTTGCCGACGCCACAATAAATCTGCAATTTCTTGTTCCCTTGATCTCGTCCTAAAATCTCCTTCAACAGTATCTGCAACAATTGCCAAACCGTCAGTGCAGGAAGCTTGTGCATGGCAGCCACCTGCCAATCCTTCAGGTTGCGCAAGATCAGGTAAAGTCAAGATTCAAGATTCGCGGGAGGTGGAATGATGGGACAATGCATAATAGGATGTACACTATTGGCTAAACAGATTTGCACATGGAGGCCAAACCTTAGTCTAGAACTTTTCACTTAGTTTGGAGACAACCAAAGCATACACATATTTGTACTAGATTGTTCAGTTTAGCATCTGCAGGGTCTGCAATCATGAATGCTCACCTTGGCTTGTAAGACTGGTGGCATAACTTCAGTGCTTGTTCGCTGTGACACTGCTTTTTGTCGGAGAGTCATAGGACTAGCTGCTAAATAGTTTTTCATTTTCATTCAACATGAAGCTCTGAACCTCCTCCAGTATTGCCTTCATTGCCCAGTATTGCCTTTAGTCTCTTGATTTTCATTTCACTCCCCATGTCCGTTTCCTCTGCTTTGTTTGCCTCTCCCTCCTCCTCTTGAACCTCACCTTCTCTCTGCTCTCCTCTCGTATCTGCTGATCTCTCCCCGACACGTGGCCCCCGGTACATTTTGGTCTTACACTTTTCCTTGTGTGCCGTCACGTCACGTGCAGAACCTTTCAATGCTGCAGTCAGACGGGGAAGGAGAGAACCGGATGCCCTTGCAGCCGCCATGACTAAACGAAACTTTGTCGAAAACTTGCCTTACATTCTTTCAAGTGCTCGAGTTGCGAGCCTGGCGAATCGTGGAAAAATGCCACCTGTCAGGGTGGCAGAAGCCCTTTGGAATTGGCACTGGATAAAGGGAAGTGCTGGGAGGTGGAAAGCTGAGGAAAGTGGCACGTCAGGACTACCAAGCAACCCTGTTCAAGTTCATAAAAGCAATGAAGAGGGGACGACAGCAAAGGATGAAGTGTTGAAAGAGGAGAAATCCTTGTTTTCCATGTCCGATCGGTTCCGAAAGATGCAGGGTTCATTGCACGCGCGCTTGGTCTTTGGTGAGTAATGACCGTTCCTGTGGCCACCGTTTTTTTGCAGATTTTAGAGTTTGTATTTTTTCTCACTCACTTTGAGAAATTTCTGTACTTGTAGGTTTGTCAGTGTCGCTCTGGGTTACCAGACGACTTTGTGAAGCGAAAGCGATAATTAGCGGCCTAGTGATTGGGTAGACTGGCAAGGCAGTAATGCCACTTATCATGGGCAGCGTTAGTCTTGTTCTTTCAGGTTATGTAGAGTGCAAGCAGTCGAGTTTTTGTGTCAGGCTCTTCATAAAGGTCGAGCGTGTGACGAACCTCAATGCGGGCATGACATTCATTCATTGGGAACATGGGTGTTGCAGGGAAATCTGCGATCCATGGTTGGGGCCTCTTTGCAAAAGCAAAGCATAAAGCTGGTGATATGGTGCGTTGTACGAACCATTCCAGTTAGTAACCATGGATAACTGAGTATCAAGATCATATGACCCCTGAATATGGCTGGCTTAGAAAGCTTGACATGTCCCAACAACCACTAGAGTTGTTCGTGATTGGAAAAGCTGTAGTATGGAATGGCAAGTGCGTGCCGCCACTCTCTGTTGTTGTTTTCTGTACATTAGCATGTTCATAGAGTGCAGTATTGAGTGATTGGCCTTCGTAGCATGAAAGCAGTAATCATGCGCACATTATTTTGAGCTTACTAAGGTCCATTTCAGAGTGCATCCTGCTATGAATGACCTTTGCATCAGCGGTGGACAAAAGAATTTCCAAAGTCCGAGTCTCCACTTTGTAGTTGCTAAAAAGGGTATTTCGGTGAATTGAAGGGACTCGTAAATGACTGCATCTTTGCAGATGATCGAGTATGCAGGGGAGGTTGTCAGACCAATCATCGCAGATATCAGAGAGCGCCGTTGCTACGACTCGCTTGTGGTGAGTGATGGTAACTATAGCGAACAAATGTGGAATTTGAAGGTGTGCAGAGGGAAAACTTGTTTCCGCTGCAGTTACCTTAGGATAAAGGGGAAAGTGGCAAGGTTCTATGGAGTGGCTTGGCCCCTTTGGAGCCAATGTGGCTGCTATCGCATTTACTTCTGATGTGAATGTGCCTTCCTGATGGAAACGAATGATGTAGTAAAGTCAAATGAAGAGATTTTCGAATTAGATAGGCTGGTGCACTCTCTCATAATCGGCGAAAGGGAGGGTAGGACGAGAGTGAATTGGGTGCATTGGGCAGCTTACCAACAGTTTTTGGCTGCTTGGGAGGTTGTTGGTGCGAGAAAATAAGAATAATCTGTTCAGTATGCTAATGGTAACGAGAGTACCTCATACGATTGTGCTACTGTCAATTTGAACTATTAGAAGAAGACCAGATTCGTAAGCGGGAAGAAGGGGCGCAAACTCTACAGGGTGCAGGAACGTACATGTTTAGAATTGATGCAGAGCGCGTGGTGGATGCGACCAGAAGCGGCAGCATGGCACATCTGATCAACCATTCATGTCACGTGAGAAATCTGTGAATTTTTTAAAGCTAAAACTGCATAACCTTGTAAAACGGCATCTGCTTGGAAGTCAGTTTAAGTCGGGTCTCCTACTCATGTTTTCAATGGAAGCAGCAAATAATTTATCTGAAGTTATCTAAGGGCTGAGGTCAGGGATTCAATCCTGAGTGGCATTGTTCTATTTTCCGGCTTTTGGGGTATTATCTCACCGGAAGTGATCGTCCCTTGATAAGAAGGCACACACATGTTCTAGCGAGCCATTTCTGCTTAACGTCAAACTGGAGGGTTGGGAAAAGCTGAATATTGCAGTGTGTAAAACGTTTTCCGCATTTGGGTGCATGATTTTGGTTGTTTTTGTTCTCTTCCCTAGTTGGACAAATAAGGTCAAAAACCAAAAACCATTACTGAAGCAGTGTCTTTTAGGAGTTTCTGGAACAGCCCAATTGCTATTCACGAGTGGTGACGGCTGGCAAAGAGGACCATATTGTTATATTCGCTAAACGAGATATCATTCAAGGAGAGGAGCTTACATATGACTACAGGTGCGTGGCTGAGAACATAACCTATGGCCGTGGCCTTTGTGGATAGGAATTCACATACCACAGACACCTGAATCTGCAGTTATAATCTCAGTCATAAGCATGGCGACTAAGGGAAAGAAACAGAAGAGGCAGAGAAAAAGGGGCGGACGAGGTTGGAAGTAGCAGTCTGGCGGACGGGGATGAGAGAGGAAGACAGCAGGGTAGAGAGAGGGAGAAGGGGGGGCTGAGAGTACGGAAAGGTAAGGGAGGGGTGAGAGGGCCCGGAGGTGGGGGCCATGTGTACTGATGTGAGAACCCCTTCTCTTGTATCCTTGGGATCTACTCATGCTCTGAATGCAATGGTCACGAGTTCCTCCTTCCCACTTATCTCCACTCCCTCTCTCCCTCGCCCTCACCCTCCCCCTCCCGCTTCCCCCCCTCCAATTCCCTCTCCCTTGTGCAAACATTGAACAGGTTCAACTCCAAAGACGAGCTCCTCCCCTGTCATTGCGGCTCCGCGGTATGCCGAGGAGTGGTGAATATTGATGATGATGACGACGACCGCCTCATGGCTCGCCGATCGGAGCTTTCTCCGTGGCAGGCATGACATCCTCGTTTTTCAACGGAAGTCAACTGAAGGGGTCGTGAAGCTCACTCGTCCATCGAACCCACTTGCTTTAGGCATTCGAGTGACAGCGTGCAGTGGGCCTTGTTCAAATCAGTTCACTCTTTTTGGGAACAGAGCAAGTTTTACATTAGAAGCAGAATTCAAGTACTCGGGAAACTTAGTTTTATTTTTTAGTGAGAAGGAAAAAGCTTGCCTTTCCCTCAGTGTGGGCACCGGAGTGAAATGAACGGAGGCAAGTAGGTTGAACTTGAGCACAGCGTTTTAGGGTTCAGAGGCTTTTATCGTTAGCCTTTGCAGGCATGAAAAGATGCACCATCTTTATGCCCAATGTCCTTGTTTTGCCGACTCTTCACGTACAGTCGGTTTGCTTTGCATTGGCACAGTGGCAGTGCTGTGAATAGGGCGCTCACGTAGGACCCAAAGACGAATGAAAAAAGCCACGGCTGAAAATCCTAGGCTCAAGAATGCGGCCCTAGAACCAGCGTTATAGTATTATAAGGTAGGTAATTCTCGTGCATGGTTCTCCAGATCGAACAACAACAACACATCATTGCCAGGGAACAATGGTCGCCTCTAGAGTCTAAGTCTCGGCGGCGGCAATGGAGCAGTGGGCAATGGGAATCGCACGTGTAAGGCAGGTCAAACGGTCAAACCAGTTCACGACACGTGGCGCCTACCTATTGGTTCATCAATTCGCCCATGGCAGTGCGCAGGGTCCACGGCCAGTTAGTTACAAGTAGGGATGGCCCGCGTTATAAATTCCGAATATATTATATAATTTACAACGGGTTTAAAATTAGTAATATATTACAAAGTAAAACAGTTTATTACATATATTATACCCACTCGTTTTGAACAATTAACGACCGTACGACCGTACTCGGTCGGTCGTACGGTCGTACTATACCAAAATTAGGTCGTTTTGGCGTTGGCGTTGCGAAATGCGTTCGTCTGGTTTTTTCTGTCTGCTCGTGCTCGGGCCGCATACTACCGTACAGTTGTACGACCGTACTACCGTACATGTTGTAAAGGCGTTGTAAATTAATATATATCAGCCGTTATCTATTCGTCACAGTTGTATAATATAATATATAATATATAATCGTAACCCATCCCTTGTAACTTACAAGGGGCGTCGCAAATTAACTCTTTCTGTCTTAACGGGAATTTCGCGATGGAGATTATCTCTCAGTCCACGTCGTTCTATGTAATCTTAGGTGAACAGAACTGGGAGCACGTAACTGTGGAGAGGGTCGGCAGCTACGATAACAGCAGCTCCATGCGAGATTCACGAGATCGAAATCAGTTTTTATAGTGACGTCATATTCAAGCAGTGCAATACGTGTCGTCTGGTAATTGGCTCTTCGCCACCGCAAAGTGGCCTGCTGACGTCGAGTTGCGGTATCCGTCCCCTCGCCCTCCCTCTCACCATCTCGCTCTCCCTCCACCTCTCCCTCGCCACTCCCGCTCCCTCCTCCCATCCCCTCCATCCCTCCCTCCCTCTTAGCTCGGGCGCTGTCTCCCTTGAAGGTTGAGAGGCTGCAGGAATGGAGTACGGGCGGTACACAGAGGTAGAGATGGTGAGTGGCCTTCTTTTATCTGAAGGGGGGGGGGGGTGTAGGGATAAAACGTGAGAGAAGTTCTGGAAGGGAGGGAGCTTGTGTATGTGGGGGAAATGCACGGATTTCTGGAACTTAGAAGATTGGATTGGTGAGGAAGATAGAGGGATAGGGTAAGGGAAGTCGGAATCGGGCTGAAGAACTAAACGAACCTACGGAGAGAACGAGAGGGAGAAAGAAAGGAGAGGGAGGGAGGGGGAGAAAGGGAGAGAGAGAGAGATGGAGGGGAGGGGGAGAGGGGGAAAGAGGCAGGGCGGGGGGAAGAATGAGAGGGAGAGAATGTGGGGGGAAGAGAGAGCGAGAGAGAGAGTGAAGAAAGTGTAGAGTAGTGGAGGGAGACCATGAGTCCGAGGAGAACGTGAGTGGAAAAAAAGCGCGTTCATTGTACAAAACAAGTATAGTATTCTGGACTGGGAATTTTATATTTTGGAGAATGGATTATTGAAGGTCAACCTGTGTCAAGAAGGAAATGTTGAAAAAGGAAACTTTGCAGGAGAAATATGTACCTCAAACTTTTGTACAGTACATATTATAGCTTCATGTCTTCAGGTCCGTCTATCATCAAAAGCATCATCATTGTCGTCCAATCCGAGCCTTCGGATCACCTATGCCATCCTATCAATACCAGCTCTTTGAAAGCTGATTTTTCTTCTGTGGAAGTCCTAAAGCGTACGGTTGCAATAGTTCCTTGAGTCAAAAGAAGAGGAGAATCTCTGCTCGGGTGGAGTAGGGAAGAGAATGTATTCATTCTGTGAGCATTTCTTTTGATTAGCAAATGTGGGAGAGGAGGCTCTTCCTTTTCCATCCTGCTCAAAACATTTCTGCTCCGTGTTCACATTGCAGCAGGCGTATCAGGAGCCGTCACCACTCGTAAGCAACACGCCAAAGAAAGAGTCCTTCTTTTCGTGGGTGAAATGTATCAGCTGGCTCGATTGGGGTACATGCTCTACCCTTAATTTTCTTTTTTTCACTCTTAAATGAGACCCTGCAACTTCTTAACATTTTGCATAACGTCATGTCCTTATCGCTTTTGTTCCTCATATCTCCTCTCACCTCTTGTGCGTGATATCCTTAACGGTTCAGTACAACAGCTCCACATTCGGAGCTCTTCTACTTTTGAATGTTCTATACTGTGTGCGGCTATAGTTATGATTTAGGGGCTGGGGGTTGGTTTAGGGGTCCTGTCAACCCTGAAAGAAGGCTGTCTTTATCTAATTCAGGGTTCCGATATATTGTTCTGCGATGCAGCATCGATCACTGTGGCTCTCCTAGTTATGTACACTTTCTTTGCAGGCATCTTCTGGGGCTGCATAGAAATAGCAGAGGCCATACGGAACCTCCATTTCCGAGGTATCACTTTTTCTCTCTCTTTCCCTGCCCTTCCTTTGCCTCATTTGTTTGGCCCTTGCGTGTTGAGTTTGCTGCAGCTGCCTCTCATAGGTTTGTTTCTGAGAGCGAAGAATTTCAAGAATCAAAGAAAAGATTAAATCAACTAGTGAAAGAGACAAACGAGAGCGAAGAAGAATTGTAAACCTTTGTGCTCTTGTTGGTTTCTTTTGACTCATTCGCAGTGTTACCTGAAGAGTACTACGGCCCTTATGTATACCTCACGTACCCCCCCATCCCTTTCGGCCAAACCTCATACCCCATAGGCTTCACCGTTCCATGGAACTCAACACTGTTCTCATAATTTAAAAATTGAGCTCAGTTACTACCCCCCTCCCCTCTCTTTGATATTCCTCCGATGGCGGCTTTCTCTGTAAATAGAAGATTGCTGATCAATTTTCACTTATAAAAGTTGAATGTGAGAGATGGCAGCCGCCATGTATGAAGGCAGCTCAAGCCATGCATGGCCTTGGGCACCATGACTGAGTTTTCCATTTAGGGTTTACGGCCTTTAGGGTTTTTAGCAACTCCAAAAAGGAGATAGGTATTTATTTGAAAAGGTTTCCACGATGTATAGAGCTTATCTGTTGCAAGAATCAAGTAATCTCTTTTGTTGTTCCTTTTGTCTCCTCCTCTCGGACCAATGACAAGCTTCCTCCACACATCAGCCTTCGCATCTGAGCAACAGACTCTTCACTCCCTGCACATACTCGCCCGGAAGGTTCCGAATGCGACTCAATTTTTTTCTGAATTGGCACATCGCAGCTTCCTTTTGCGGTGTCTGCGCATGCTGCATGGGGCCGCGCTGCATGGCTCAACAAAAGGGAACACATGCGTTTTCTAAAGACCAGAAATGAACAGTGCAGGTATACGAAACCACCGCGAACCTCATTTACCCTCCCTGCCCTGCCCGCCTTTCCTCCTCCCTCCCGCTCTCCCATCTCCCTCCCTCTCTCCCTCTCTCCCCTCTCCCCCTCTCCCTCCCTCCCTCCCTCTCTGCCCTCTCCCCCTTTCCCTCCCTCCCTCTCCCTCTCCCTCCCTCTCTCCCCTCTCCCTCCCTCTCTCCCCTCTCCCTCCCTCTCTCCCCTCTCCTCTCTCCCCCTTCCCCTCCCTCCCTCCCTCTCTCCCCTCTCCCTCCCTCTCTCCCCTCTCCCCCTTTCCCTCCCTCCCTCTCTCCTCTCCCCATTTCCCTCCCT
>CM074811.1:890756-915690 GCA_037447605.1 Zygnema circumcarinatum | reverse complement strand
CTCTCCTCTCCCCATTTCCCTCCCTCCCTCTCTCCTCTTTTTCCCTCTCTCCCCTCTCCCTCCCTCTCTCCCCTCTCCCTCCCTCCCTCTCTCCCGTATTGACCAAACCAGACCGCATTGACCAAACCAGACCGCATTGACCAAACCAGACAGTCTCAACCAAACCAGGCCGTATTGATCTAACCAGACCATGATGACCAAATCAGGGGGGTTTTGACCAAACCAGACGACCAATGTCGGCCCAAATGCGTTCCCTCGTGCCCACGGCCTCCCACGTGGCAGGGTTCCGACCGCTTGCCGCCACGTGTATACCGAAATCGACGATCACACTTCATAGCAATTGTGCCGTACGCCCGAAACCGTTCACCGGACGACTGTCGTCGACTCGTTGCGGCCTGCCGTACACTTTGAGTCGTCAGTCCTCCACGCGCTGACGGGCCCTCGTACTGTCTGTCGTACGGCCCTATGAAGATCAGACTGTACAGTACAGTACTGTAGCGGACTACGACTCTGTACGGCCACCCTCCTAAAGGTGACCGCTCGGATGGACCGCACCTGGGACCGTACGGACGGACTTAAGACAGAGCCGGACCGTACGGCCGATCGGGGTTGGCCGTACAGCCAGCCGGTTGCGCCAATGTGTTTCCATGTGGCGTCTGAGTTTGAAATGCAGAACTGGAACTTCAACTGCATGGAGACGCGTTAGGGTTTGCAGAGCCGCTTGGCAGGTAGCGGCAGTCCGCGTCAGCAGCAGCGGTGAAGCGCCACGTGGCGGCCGTGGAACGCTTCCGGAAGGCTGCGGCCAATGAGCGCGCTGGAGGAGGCAGGGGAAGTTATCAGGGACACGTCAGCGCTGCGGGAGAGGGAGAGGGAGAGGGAGGGGAGGAAGGGAGAGCCCGAGGGGTCACTACTAGTGGGGGAGGGAGAGGGTGGTAAGGACAGGGGAGTAGAGAGAGGGCCCGAAGGGAGGGAGGGAGAGCCTGTACGTCTCTCGGGGGAGGGAGAAGGGGGAAAGAGTGGGAGAGGCAGGCAAGGAGAGAGTTTGAGAAAGGGGCGGGAGTACAGAGAGTTCGTGGAGGGAGGGAGGCAGGGAGGAGGGGGAGAGAGCGGGAAGAAGAATATTGAAGAATATTGGATCTCTTTGCAAGTTACGTTTCTTGGAAGGGGCGGGGACAGAGCAGCAGAAACGATGAAACGCTCATTGTTGCAGGAGAGCGCTCCCTTTACCCATCAGAAAAGATTGGCCAGCTTGTAACACAGCAGAATGTTGGTCTGAATCTGCGACTGTCAAACCTCTTGGATGGTGCGAGCGGAGTCTTCAGGAATGGAGAGTTTGGACGGTGTGGATGGTGGCAAGGGCAGCCTGGCGAGAAGGAGAGCTCTGCCCGAGTCTCCCTATCGGGACCGACTGATTGAAGAGGTGCAGCGGAAGCTGAGGAAGGCAGGCTCCAATTCTTCAACGGCGCAGCGGCAGGAGTTGCTGCGACAGCTGTTCACGGATGTGGCTTTCGAGGTGGATAGCAGAGCGCAAGGTATGTGGAAATTGAAGCAATTAAAGAAGGAGAGAAGGAAGAGGGAAGGAGGGCAAAGTGCTAGTCAGAAGATCAGCGAACGAAGAGAATGAGACGTGAGGAGTGTGAGGAGAAAGGGAGGTGCTTTTATGCTTAAATTTGCATAGCTGCATGTTGAATTCCGGCAATGGCAATCTCGTCGTTTAAATTTTACCTCATAAAACTTGTGATGGCTCTTCCAAATTGAGCATAGAATGAACTGTCTAGTCGGTTTTAGTCGACGGAGCAGAGATAGCTTCGCTGTTGGGCTGTGTCACGTTTTATTCTGCGTCATGAGACGCCATGTACCTTGTATCCTCTTAATATTTTTAGGGGAAGCTCGTTCACCTTATAAGCATGCTCATCCGTTCCTTTAAGCCAGTTCTCCCTTCATCTGATTGTTTTTTTTTTGTGTGTGATTGTATACACCGCTCGTTGAAGGCCTCCTCTATGGGGAGACAAAGGAGCCATCGAACAGCGAACAAAACAGTTCAGTTTGTTTTTACGAAATTTTGGCGGAACACTATGCACAGAAACCTGACGATGGAGACGCTTTACTCCCTCTGTTTTCCCCGCTGTGGAGTCAGCCTTTTACCTCTCAAATATTTACCCTATTGCTCCATCAATGGGTATGGTCCTTGTCGCACTAAAAGACTTGAAGTCCCATGTTTTCTTCGCTTCTAGAGAGCGCAAGTTAGTAAATTATTAGGTGTCTGTAAGAAGTTAGAAGAAGCGTCTAATACAAGGGCACTGGATGTGGCTGCTTTATCATTAGTGAATCAAGAAGCGATGGTTTATGCCCGCATACTCGATGATCCTTACTGTCGATTTTATTGACAAATTTGAACCTTCTAATGCAAGACTATGATTTTTCATTCACAAATTAATCCACAAAGCTATGCACACGCCTCTCCTTATTGCCCTCGTTAACCGTGAAAGTTTGAAATCATACAGAAAGGAAGTCATACTTTATGGCACGTTTCGTCGCTTATTTTGGTCATTAAGGAAATTCTTGAACTTGACTTTTCTCTCCTTTCCCCTCTCTGGCCACCAGTTATTTGAAGCCCCTGCGGCGCATGCTGAAGAAATTCAACGATACTCTCGCGCCTTTATCACCGGCATGGGAGACGTTCTATGGTGCAGTTTCACAGTTTCACATTTTTCTTTGTGTGCAAGCAGGCTAGTTTAGTTTAAAGAAAGTATTCAGGCATAGTCTGTGAATGGTAAAGAGAGGTTAGCGAGTCAGAGCGAGAGAGAGAGAGAGAAACTCGATGGGATGCTGTTGTGCACCAACTTCACTTGTTTACGCGCTGAAATTTCTCAATCGAATTGTTCGGTTGCTTGCAGGATCGATGTACAGAGCAACGTACGGCGCTTCAAACCGCTTTATTTGGTAAAATGCCTCTTGACTCGTCCCCTGCTCCCTCTCTCTCTCTCCTCTTTCTCTCCCTCTCTTGCTCTTCCTATCTGACCTCTGTCTTCCACTCTCTTGTCGATTCTGAAGTGAACGATGCCAAGTGAATCTTGCTTCACTCCATAGGTCAGTCGTTCGGGACACAGTTCTGAATGTGATTAAACTGATTCGTGACTGACTGATCACCACACACAAAACGGTTCTTGTATTCCTGTAACCATTGTGAAGGCTTTTGATTTCTTGATTTCCCTCCCTCAGGAGCATCAAAATGTATGACCGAATGAATGGACCTGAATTCTGTTCAGTGGCTAAGTGAGAGCTTAGTGGGGCACCTCCACATGTTTATTCTGACAGACTCACTCTTCCTCTCCCTTCACGGTTACTTCATCATTCTTTTTCTTCCACACTCTCCCTCTTTCTCTCTCACTCTCTCTCTCTTGTGTGCGTGCAGTTTGTAGTCTATGACGTTTCATTCTTCCCAACACGATTAAACAGAGTGCCAGCTCAGGTATGATAGCAAAATAGGGAGTGGGCCTTGAATTTCGCTGCCAGTACATTGCTAAATAGCTTATTAGTATTTCTCTCACTCTCGGGGCGATATATGATTCCCTCATGAGAGAGGGGGTTCCGTTCCGTTATGACTCCCCCTCACTCTACCTCTCTCGTCCCCAACTTTTCCCTTGTTTTCTCATATTTGCGCTCTCTATTGCCCTTCTGTCCCCTCAGTTTTCCTCTCTCCCTCTTTTCCTCTCTCTCTCTCTCTCTTTCTCTCGCTCTCTCTCTTTCTCTCGCTCTCTCTTTCCATAACCAAAACCTGTCGCTTTAGGTAACATTAGTACAGAGGAAATTTTGTTTTTCTCCTCTTACTGTCAGTACTGCTCTATTCGTTAGGCTATGTGCTTGGCCAGAATATGGAAAATCATAATAAGGAGGGTTCTGAGATTTGAATGTTGACACTTTTTTTTGAAGGGCAGGCGCGAAGGGATTTGGTGCATCTCTTGTGTCGATTTTTCTTCTTTTACGAACCTGGTGAGATTCTCCTTCTCGACACATCCGGGGACCTTCGTTGCTATTCCATTCCCCCCCTCTCCTCCCCTTCTCCCCCCCTCCCACTCTTCCCTTCTCTCTCTCCGTCTCCCGCTCCCTCGCCCTCTCCCTCTCTTTCTCCCTCTCTCTCTCCTCCCCTAACTCTCTCCCCACGCTCTCTTTCCTCTTTCTCTTTCCCCCTCGTTCTTCCCTCTTCTCTCTCTCCCCCTTCTCCCCCTTTCTCTCTCCCCTCCTCTCTCTCTCCCCTTTCTCTCCCCTCTCTCTTTCCCCTCTCTCTTGCCTCTCTCTCTCCCCCCTCACTGTTCCCCCCACTCTCCCCCCTCTCTCTCTCTCCCTCCCCGTCTCTCCCCCCCTTCTCTCTCGTCCCTCCCTCTCTCGCCTCCCCTTTCCCTTTCCCCTTCTCTTTCCCCCCCACCCCTGTCTCTCGCCCTCTCTTTTGGCCTTGCTGCTCCATGCATGCATTTTCTCTTTTTCATCTTGTATTGCCCTTTCCAACAGGGAATAAACTGGAACTCTTCATATCTTCCATTCCTCCCTCAGTAGGAAATCCGTTTCTTGGAGGCCCTTCTGACGTATTTGCGACGGAATTGACCAATCAGGTAGCGCCGTCACTTGACCATTTTGGGATCGGGGATCGATATTATGATTGGGTCAAAAAATTCCAAGTTTTTTTTGGATTTTGGGGTTTTCTTGTTCTTCATAGTTTTTGAAAAGCCCATAATCCTGAATGAGAGTTGCTTATTTTTCTAAAGAGTTACTTTCCTGAACTTCTGAAGGCCCTATTAACATCATTGGCATGACTAAGCCAAGTTTATTTGGCCTTAATTTCTACCAACACATGTTTTTATTGTTTGTTACTCATCCGTATTGATATTAGCTGATGTGAGAGGGAGAGGAAAAGCGTAGACATCTACGGAAATACTGAAACGAATACTATACTGAAATACTGCTTTCGATCCTTCCGTGTTGAATACGACGAAGTGTTGCAAAGTCTTTGGCTTTTCTTTTCCGTTTTTTCTCTTATTTTCTCTCCTTTTTCTCTTTGGAGGGAGCAGCTACAAAAGATAAAAGTGGAGCCTGTGCTGCTCCGATTCCTGGAATGCTCGCGTGCCCTTAAAGGTTGCTACTTCATTGCCCTTTTTCAGTTTAGAACTATGCCCTTATTCACATAAATATTTCAATTTCTTTATGCATTCGCTCTGAAATTTGATTAATGAAATGATGTATAGTTAATGGGCAATTTGGCTTTCTGCGTGTCCATCCTTTTTTCGTCCTTTCTGCCAATCGTTGGGACAGACAAGTGGGGGAGAGATTGAGAGAGGGAGGGGAGGAAGAGGAAGGTCGTTGCGACACAGAGAGAGAGAGGGAGGGGGGGGGGCAGGGGACGAAAGGTTAGGTGTCTAGACAGGGGGGAGAGAGAGAGGGGGGGTGGAAGAATGGGCAGTATTTGGACAGAGAGGAAGGGGCAGGTGACTGTGACAGACAGGGAGGGGGGGGGGGGGGAAGTGAGGGGCAGGAGCTGCTAAAGGAGAGCAGGAAACTGTGATTTTCCTGTCAAATTTTCACGTCACGACACTAATCCTCCCTTCCCGTTTTCACTCGCTCGTGTTGTTCAATCCCTTCTATTCAAACCTTCCTGCTTTGACTGCGAACGGAAAACGGCTTGTAACAGAATGTAACTGAAAGGAAGGGTCGAATTTTTGCAGGTGTTGAGATGAGAACCACGAGCAGCATCCGGCTGCAGGTGGCCCTTTATAGCATGGCCTCCCCCGGCGGCCCCCTCTTCCCCACACGAGCCGTCCGGCACACGGCGAGAGCGACTCTCGACTACCTTTATCCGGTAACCTTTTATGCGGGCAATGTTCCCTTATATGTCTCCGAAAAGCAATAGCATATCAATCGCTCAAGTTTGCATTTAGCTTTAATGGAATCATTTGAAGAAACTCAGCAAACCGTAGGTTAAAAACCCTAAAAACCCTAGTATTGGGCATGAAAAGAAAGGCCTTGTCTTCCGTTTCACGAAGTAGGATGGACTTGTTCTTCTTTGTAGCCCATGTCCAGAAAGAAAAGGTTCCATCCTTATGGTAAAGAAGAGAACAATCAAGGAGTTCATTTTTTAGTGTTTAGGGTTGCAACCAAAATCCCCCTTGCACGTTCCTTCTTATTGCATATATGTCTCTGCGTTGCATTAATAAACTGTGGTGCTATTCTGCCTCTCTCTCTCTCTCTCTCTCTCTCTCTCTCTCTCTCTCTCATTCTCTCCTCTGCTTGCAGGTGGGTCGGCGGTTTCGAAACTTGATAAGTTTAGGGTTCCGCGTGCTCCACCCCGCGTACTGGCCGGGCTCCTTTTTCAACTTCCTCATGGCGAGTGCGCGCACTCTCAACGAGTGGCTGCTCCGCCTCTGGAGGACGCCGGTTCGAACCAGACCGAGGGCGCAATACAGCTGACCCTAATTTCCTTTCCCCCCCCTCCCCACCGGCTTTTTTTTTTTTTTTTTTACTTCTGGCAATATTAAGGTTTGGTTATAAGGGGATTACAAGTTTTTTCTTGGATATTTGCTGTATAGAGTTGTAATAGAGTAGGAGCGGCAAGGGCAGGGCTGAAGCTCTGTCTCTCTCTCAAGTAATTCTTTTTCCTTTCGGTATTGAAGCGGAATTTTTTCGGGCTGCTCGTTGTAGTTGGTGGTGGTCGGTGGTGGCACGCAGCCCTTGTACAGTGACTGAAGCTAGCAACTTTTTGACGTTTTTTTGAAAACGATGCACGTTTCTGACGTCGGTGCAGTTTCCCTCTTCCTGTACTGCAAAGGACAGAGGAGCTCCCACCTTTTTACTTACCGGCAGAGCTAGGTTCACTGATTGCTTCTTTACAGCCTGTTCGGCAGAAGGGGACGTGCTTCAGCTGGGTGGCTGCAGCAGCTGAAACGAGGGAAGAAGCTTAAACTTCAAATTGAAACGCATACATTTTCAAGAAAACTTTAAGTAAGAACAACAGAAACCACAACAACCACAGAAACAAGAATAACAACATTAAGTAGTTAAGTAGTTTAAAGGAAATTTTGCAACAGAAATTCTTCCTAAGATGTGTTGTTTAACTGAATCGGGTCCCGTGAGGTTGACATCAGCGCGTGTCAGACTCAGAAATACAAGAGGCATTGGTCTCACGCATGGCGGCGCCATCTTATGTTCAACAACAACATGGGGAACCACGAGGAGCCAACCGCTCACAAAAGGTCCTTCCGGTGAAAGGAAAAGGAGTTACCACCGTACGTACCGGAAATTGGAGGAAAAAATCTTCAGTACTTGCTGAGGACGAAAACGCACGCAAGGTCGATTGTTGGCTGCCGGCCGACTTGGCGGCGGTTACCGTACGAATATACACGTGGCGCTCTCTCATCAGCCGCACAAGCCTAGCTCGAGAGAACAAGTGTCCGTTCGAGATTGTTCGTACACCAATAATCTTCCACTTGGCGTGTTCCGCCTCCCGGGATGCAGCGGGGCGCGCTAAGCGACAAAATAAGTTAAAGCGAGCAGTTAAAGCGGTTGCACTCCCGACACAGCTGCCGAGCGCCGTCGCTTGTTCCCTTCGGTCACGGCGCTCAACGACAAGCTAATACAGTCAACAAAGTGGGGGTGTTCAGACTTAGCATATGGCCAAGTGAATTTAGTACGCCCTCCGGGCGAATTAGGCATTGGCTAGGTACGCATTTCGGTACGGCTATGTCCGGCGGAGCTTCGGATCACGAACCGGCATTCGTAACACGAAAACTTGATAGTAATACTAAACTCGGGAATTTAGTACGGCCATGGTCAATGTCTGACCCCCCCTAATAGGGGGAGTCAGACATTGACCATCGCTTAAAAAATTCCCGAATTCCTTGTACTGTACTAAAAGTCACTTGTTTCGTGTACGAATTCCGGATCGGGATCCGCGGCTTCGCCGTACATAGCCGTACCGAAATGCGTACAGTACCTAGCCAATGCTTAATTCGCCCCGACAGGCTTACGAAATTGATTTGGCCCTGGTCAAGGTCTGACTCCCCCTAATGTGAATGGACCGCAAATGACATAGGCACGAAAGAAAGGGCGTGAGTGGCATGTTGCTTCTAGGCCCAACAACAACACGGCTCTAGAGGCAACCACGAATTTCGCAAATTGTGACTATGAGGTGGGCCTGGTTTTGGTGATGATGTACGGCAAACGGTCAGATCTGCCTTGGAAGGTCGGTGAGCAGGAGGGTTTTTAGGGTTTAGGGAGCCATGGCGGTGCTCAGTGGGAGTGTCAGTGGGAGAGAAGAGCCGTACAGAGAGTCTTTCTTGCTCCTTGCACGGTCCGACTAAAGAAAATAAGTATCAAACCCTAAAAAAATTTGCAGAAGCAAAAAGTGGCCTTCGAAGGAATAATGCGAGGAGAAGCAGCAGCTTTTTAAGGACCAAAAAATTAGGCTTTGAAGTGCGCAGTAGCGAAGCAAAGAGTATATAGCTTTGGCTGCTTTGCAATTAGATTTAGCTCTAGGAGAGAAATTTAATTTGTCTTTCCAAAACCAAGAGCGAAAGTGCGAAAGACCTACTATTGTTATTATTATTATTCACCAGTCACCTAAAAACAAGATGAGCAATTTGCGTTTATAAATACCGTAAACGAAAGAAAAACAGCTGCTATATATTTTGTCTCGCTGCCTCGCTGTGCAAAGAAGCTCCCAAAGTTATAGTAATAACATATATATATAGTTATAGTTGTAGTTAGTTTAGTTTTTTTTTTTTTTAGCAAAGAATCTGTGACTTTGTCTTCAGAGGCAGGGGACTTTCCAACTAATTG
The DNA here is from genome assembly GCA_037447605.1 of Zygnema circumcarinatum. Lineage (NCBI taxonomy): Eukaryota > Viridiplantae > Streptophyta > Zygnematophyceae > Zygnematales > Zygnemataceae > Zygnema > Zygnema circumcarinatum. The sequence continues at coordinate 906,864 of CM074811.1, read as the reverse complement.
TAGATCGTCACTATCAGAGCCATCATTAACCAAAAAAAAAAAAAAAAATTTGTTCCTTTTCCTCTTCCAACAGAGCGTACTCGGTCAGCAAGAACTGCAGCAGGTCCTTTTGAAAGAAACGTTTCAGAAACTTCGAACTTCTTCCATTGTAGGCAGCACCTGCTTTTCAACTTCGCGGATTCTCTATCTTGTTTGAAAGTGAAGCAAAGCCTTTTGGCTGATGTAAAGCCATTATTTCTTATAATTTCATCTCTTTCGATCTAGTTTAATCTGTGCTCGTTTCAAATGGCAAACAAACCGAGAGTACCTCAAGCCGTGAAGGCGGCAGGCAGCACTAAAAATACGAGGAATTATTAGGGGAGGCTCAGACTCAGCCCGGAGCGTACTAATTTCCTGAATTTAGTATACTAAAAGTCAAAAGTTTCGTGTACGTATTCCGGGTCGGGATCCGCGGCTCCGGTCGGGATCCGCGGCTCCGGTCGGGATCCGCGGCTCCGCCGAACCCAGCCGTATCGAAATGCGTACCCAGTCAATGCTTGATTCGCCCGATAGGCGTACTAAATTCATTTGGCCATGTGCTAAGTCTGACTCCCCCTAATTTCAAGAACGTCGGAGATGCTCACGAGGCGACTTGGTCGGGACTCACATGAGCGTGTCAGTCGTACATATTTTTGTCCGCATGTTTCTGTACGAACACGCACCTGCCCTTCGTCCTGATTGGCGGCCAGGCGCGATCTCGCTTCCTGCCAAGACTGTCGCCTTCCGACACACATGTACGGTGCGTTTTGAACGAGGATTTGGAATCGTACGAACCGCCTGACAGATTGAGATCGATGTGACGTGGTTGCCGCGACAGGATGCCACGTGGCATGCGCCGACATGTCAAGGCCGGGCAGTGTCAGCGCTAAACTTTTTTTGGTAACATTCACTGAAAGCAGCAGTCAGGTGACGCGGGCGGCAGGACTAGCGACACACTGCTGAATTTAAGTCCCCATAAGGGCACAGAGTTAAACGGCTCATGGAACAGCGCAAGTTGCGTGCAAGCGGTAATGAGGGAAAGGCACGTGTGCTGGAGGAAGCACCGCAGCCGTCCGTGGTGCCTCCAGTCCAAGTGACCGTACACTTTTGACCGTATCTGGCGGGCCAGTCGGAGGCGACCGCGCGCCGCCGTCCGGGGGGGCGGGGAAAGGGGGGAAGTGGCGGGCCCCACACGCCACCTGGCCAGCTGACCGTTCAAGCGGCCGGGCTCAGCTCGCCGCACTGAACATGAAACTAGTACCACTTGTCGACAAATTTCTTCGGGGAGACGTACTTGTTCTCTTTGGAAGTCACCTATCAGCGACTCTCCTTGACTGGCCATTGAAAGAAGCGAGAAAGCATCGTCTGATTGGCGACCGATTTGTCGCTGACGCATCTGATTGGTCGAATATTTCTGCGACTTCCATGCGACAGGCACTCTGTATTCTGAATGGCTGACGACGGGAACTTGGGCTTCTCGTGTAGTTCCAAACTTTTGTACCGACGGGTTTTTTGTTTATCCGTACGGATATAGTTTTCAAATTCCTGTACGAAATCCTCATCCAAGATATCGATTTTTGTCGCGACTTCCAGCTCAGCACCAAGTGGGACAACCCGTTCCGCTGTACAAGTTCAACCGTTCGTACATAACTATCCGTACTGCGACTCGTTTTCGTACGTTATGTGCAGACATCCGGAACATAATTAATTTTGCGGCTGCAGGAGTCTACATACGGACCGAAGTGATGTTGCAGGAGAAGGTGCTCTCTGCCTGCCTGCCTTGACTGCAGGTCCCTGCTTCCCTGCAGGTCAGCCATGGCTGCCAAGCCCTACTGATTGCCTGTAAGGGACGGTCGCCTGAATCAGCACGCGGTTTCTTGCGGGAGAAGCAAGAACTCGGCGTAGGATTTTAGGAGTGTATCGTTCTTCGGGCGAGTATTTATTCATCAGTTTTGGTTCTTGGAATCGTCTTTCGCTAGTTTTTTAAAGGTGAGTTGAATGGCCTGTGCAGGATTGTTGCAGTTGGAAGCCTGCTTATATAGCGCGTATGCATCAAAATTGGATCAGGAATGCTTGATAGGTGGAGATTCGTAGGTTTTGAAGACATCACCGGTTATTCAACTTTTGGCAGTGCTGCAATATTGAGTAATGTGGCAGTATTTGGCTTTATCGTAACAGTAGGCGCCATCTCTGGATCAATGTTCGTCACCTTCAATATGATACTGCTGTGGATTGATGTTCTGCAGAAAGTGGATAATAATTGTTGTGTTCCAACTGTTCCTCCAGTGGTTCAGGAGGCCGGGGTGGATTAGAGCAGCTGTTCGTATTGATTCTCTTGATTAGAAGAACGAATTGGATTGTAGGACTGATAAACAGGCTGATCAGTCTGGTCAGGAATATATTATGTTTTCTTTTGTTAAAGGGTACTTCGTGGACTCTAAAATCTAGCACGGCTTTGGAGCTGTACCGCGGAGGGTTCGTAATAGGACTTGTTTTCTGTCTTGAATGTGCATTAGGACTTGACATTCATTAAGTCCCGAGACTGCTCCATAGGGGTAACATTGCACGTCATAGATATCGTTCAATCATACCTGCAAAGCTCCGTGCGTTTGTATTCTGCCGGAAGCCTTTTGCAAACGGTTTGCACTTTGAAGGGTCCCAGGAGTACGTCACCCCTCCTGTGTCTTGTCTACTCATGGCCCTGCTTGTTTCACATGAGGCTGATTGAAGGAATATTTGCTGCTTTATTGCAGGTCATACATCAGGCAGCTTTGCCTTCTAAACCCGTGCTCGTTAAACAGCTCTATACAAGAGACAAGAACAGTTATCGGGATGCCCATTACAATTATGAGATGGCCCTCCCGCCCGGCAGTGATGAACAAAAGGGTGGCGGTTTTGCTCACAGTTCACGAGTTCCGAGGGGCGATGATGATGTTGGCTCCAGAGGAGGGAGAAGGTGTGAGTTTCTATGTGGATGTGAAATGGAAGGGGCCGAAACCATCGTCGTCCTTCATCAATCTGCGGAAGAGTTTGAAGAGGGGAAAGACAGCCCTGCAGCCTTCAGGGGACCTTATTCTATGGGATGAAGATTTTCAGAACGAATGCCTTCTGGTGCAGTCAGTGAAGGGGACTGGAGACCACCGAGAAGTTTCATTTCAGTCATGGGAGGTGCATTTCGTGCTGCGGAAGGTGAGACGAGAGAGTTTTCTTATTCTTTGTGACGGTTTTTTTATGGAGCTTTAACATTCGCGAATTTCCATCGAATGTTGCTTGACCTAGAAGGAAAAGTTTCGGATAGCAAAATGTTTTGCTGAAGCTCGTTTAACCTTCATCAAACGCATTTTTCCTGACTTATTCTTCGTTCATTCTTACAGGTGATAGGCACAGCAGTAGACAAGCCCGTTACCATGGGGACAGTGGTGGTGGACCTCGCGAATTTTGCGGGTCTCTCTGAACTTGCGAAGAGGACAGAGATTTTTCCCGTCAGCAAAGGCGAGGGAGGAGCCGAAACTGTTGGGTCTTTGATGGTAAGGATCGAACTCCTCTTTGTTTCTCAGCTTGTCTATTTCAAACAGGCGGCATATTTGATTGATGAAGCTTTGAGAACTATCCGCAGGGGTGCAAGCCTGGTGTTCTACTTACTAGGCTCTACGAATTCATTGTGCACGTGGCTATCGACTGTTAAAAAGTGAGACGCTAAAACTGACCATTGGTGCTTGTGATCCCTTCTCAGGTCACACTTCGGCTTGAAGATGTATGCGATGATGCAGATGTGATGGATGCCCATCCGACTCGCGCATACTCTGTGGGGTCCGTAGTGGAATGTACATTGGCAGGGACAGCACCTCCGCCAGGTGGCCCATTTAGTTCTGGAAAGGCGAAGCCTCTGCTTCTACCGCTACTTGATGATGACCCAGAGGAAGCAGATGAAGGAAGCAGGGAGAAGGAACTGTCAGAAAAGCCGCTTGCTGAGAAGGATAAGGGCGCTTCAAAGCCAGCAGTGTCAAGGCTTGCTTTGGGGAGCTTTTTATCGAGAGGGAGGAATACAGGGAAGGAGAATCTTGCAAGTCAGGGTGATCAGAAGCGCCTCCTAGATGCCTTGGATTTGTCAGTGGGCTCTTCTCAATACACGGGGGATGAGACCGAGGATGATGACTGTGAAAACGATGATGCACTGCGATATGGACGAATTGTGGGAGTCAATCTTGCTGTGCAGAATGACTTGCCGATCCCAGCCCTCCTTCCGACTGCATCAAAGGATCATTTAAGCAGTCCTGACACTCCAAAGATGAGCGCCATGATTAGATCTGAGTCGTCCTCTTCAGAGGATGATGCATCGACGTCTACTGTCCCTCCATCTCCCCCTCCCCCATCCCAGCAGCAGGCGCAAGCTAGTCGCCGATTTTTTGGAATGAGTTTATCGTTTAGTGCAGCTTCAAAGGCCCTTCCTCAGGACGTTCTTGCAAGCCCAACTCTTCAGATGGATCAAGATTCATTATCAGACTCAGAGGATGGCCCTGAGGGGCGTTCTGGAATTGCCGGCGGGCTTTCCTTGAAAATGCCCGTAAGCACGGGTGCTTGGGCTATCATAGGGAAGAGAAAGTTGGGGAATAGGTCTCCAAAGGCTATGGAGGAGCCTCTCTTGAACAAGGCCTATGGGGAGGATGGAGGAGATGAGATTGACTGGGACAGGAGGAAGGCGGAGGAGGCAGAGGCGGAGCATCCACTCCATCTGCAGAAGCTTAGTGTGAGTATCTACCTTTCGCCTGATGGCGGAAAATCCAGGCTTACTCCATAAATTGCGTAGCAGGTGAATTCCATCGATGTTTTTTGTGGAATTCTGCTCATCTGACATCAATCCCTTCTCTCTTGTTGTTCCTGCAGAGGACGGCACATTCTCAGAGCATGAATGACCTTGTGAGCAGTGTCTTTGGTGAAGCGTTTAGTGTAGGAAAGTGGGAGAGAAGAGAGGTGATTAGCCGCGACGGAGGGGTGAAATTGAACACAGATGTCTTTTTTGCGGGAATCGACCAATGCCACGAGAGTGCTGCAGGAGAAGGTGCCTGTGCGGCTCTAGTGGCCATTTTGGCAGAATGGCTACTGTCCAATTCGACCATGCCCAGCAAAGCTGAGTTTGACGATATTATCAAGGAGGGGTCTGCAGAATGGAGGAGATTGTGTGAAGTGGAGGCGTATAAAGTGAGGTTTGCAGACAAGCATTTTGATTTGGAGACAGTAGTGGAGGCAAGGAATGGAAGTCTGCAGTTATTATCAGAGAGGTCCTTTGTGGGTTTCTTTCGACCTGCAGTGAAGGAGCAGGCGGGTGGGCCGACCGAATTGATGGAAAGCCTCAGTTTCTTGGACTGTGCTATGTCTTTCGAGTCAATTTGGGAAGAGATTTCTAATGCAGGCTCGGGAGTCTATATTCTCAGCTGGAACGACCATTTCTTTGTTCTGGTGTTGGAAGCGGATAGGTGTTACATAGTGGACACTCTTGGGGAGAGGCTTTATGAGGGATGCAAGCAAGCTTATATTATTCGATTCGATTCCGGGACTTCTCTTTCTCGGATAAGCCCCACTCCTGCTCCTCCCTCGTCCAAAGGCGCGAAGTGTGCTTGTGAAGCTGCCGCTCCTTCAGAACCCGAGAGTGCTTGTCTCAACCAGAAAGAACCGGAAGTTGAAGTGAGTCTCGGGGAACTTACAGTCAGGGAGGACTTTGTTTTGGAGGTGACCGAGCAGCCGGTTGACGAAGCCTTATTGCCAATGAAGATATGTGGGCAGTTCATCAAAGACTTCTTTGTAGCGGTGCCGCTGCGGGAGCTTGAAAGTGACATTGAGAAGGGGTTGATGGGGAAGGCGCCTCTGCATCAACGGCTGCAGGTAGAGTGCCATTATGCACAGTTAGGGCATGCAGCCCCGTGAGGGAGGTGGGGCGGGGGCGGGGGAGGTTTGTTCATTCTTTTCGGGATCACTTCTATGAGAAAGGAAGGCAGGGACTCGGAGAAAGGCTCCAGAGGCGGAGGGAGGTAGAGCGTAGAGAAAGAGAGAGACAGAGGTGGGAGGGGAGGAGAGTTGAGTTGATTTGAGTGCGCGGAACCTCGGTCTTGTGCCAAAGGGCATGAGCTGCAGGGTTATTTTGAGGGTGAGGACATGTTTCCAGACTTTCGGCATCAAGTATGGAGAGGGCGCCTGCTGTCTGCCTGCTGCAGTCAGCACACCTTTGGTAATGTTATCATGTGCAAGGATGCAGCCAGCACACATTTTGATTAAGTAATGATTTTCAAGGATGCAGTCAGCACAGCTTTTGCTATAGTTATGATGTGCAAGCATCACCTTTTTGGCCGTGGAGATGGGAGGAAGGGAAGGGCCTCGATTCTTACGACATTTGTATACCAATGGCTGAGCGTGCCGTCATCATCATTTCTATGGTATATAGGGTTTGGGGTTTTGGGTTTTGGGTATAATTATTGCTAGCAAGGCCCAGAGGTTGGGAGGAGGGATGTGCGTCCTGGTCCTGATCTCGGTCGCCTACTTTTAAACTACAGTCTTGTGTTTTGTTGAGCATGCACTTTGTGCTTCATTAGTCAGATTGGTTAGCATTTCTTTGGCAGGACAGTGGTAAACACTGAGCTGGGCTGGTGAAGCTGATTTTTTAGGTGGTGCTGGGTCGAGAGTAGGGCAGGGAAGGAGGATGCGGAACTCTGGAACCTCTTTTTCTTGTGGAATTCATCATTTTTTAGATGAATCCCTTTTCTTTAATGACCATTTGTTTTTGCTTGTACTTGCTGATGTTTTTTGTGCTGGGATGTATCGTGATGTGAGGACCCTGACCTCCACGACTTGAACCGAAAAGTGAAAATCAATTCTGAATCTAACGAACGAATCTCAATTGAATTCGTTGACTAATTTTGATATTTTCTGGTTAACATGCAATCTGGTCAGTGACGTCCTCGCGGTGATGTGATGCATGAAAACATGGCACGACAAATTGCATTGCCATGGACGATGGACACAGTACTTTAACATGGAAGTGACGCTCAGTGGGTTGACGTGCTGTAATGTGAATTAGCATGCCATACATCTCGCGTTATGTTAAACTAAGGGATGCAGTGATTTAGGCTTTACCTGATGTGATGCAACTTGGCATTCCAACAACAAATGTTTTGTACTATACACGTTGAGGTTCGATACAGTGTAAAATACTGTACTAATACAGTAATGGAAAATGATACAGCGGCCCCACTTTTTGGATATCGGCGCCCCCTTTTGGGAAAAATTGTACTTTTTTTTTTTGGCTAATCACCCCCCCCTTGGAACTTTCGGGAGGAGAGATCTTGTAGACAATCGGACCCCGCGCCTCGCGCGCAGGATCCGACCGTGCACCGACGTACGGCGCCGCGCATCGCGGCGTGGCCCGCGAGATGCGGCGAGCCTACGGAAAAGTTGTCCTCACCTGACCCGTTTGGGTCAGAGGTTGCCACGTGGCAGTCTGCCATTGGACAGCCCTGCTGCCGGTCCCCCATGCCGATACAGTGGACCCTCATAATATTTTCGCCATGGTTTCGGCAAATACTGGGCGAAAATATTGTAATTTGCAAATATAAGGTCCGTGTTACCAATAGGCGAGCAGTATTATGTTAGAGTTCATGTCTGTTCGTACGTATCGTATCGTATCGTATCGTATCTTACCGTGATTTAGATACACGAGCTCCTATTGGTGCCGTACGTATACCGTACGACTTAGAGATTTTATTCGTACTTACCGTACAGCGTAAAAGCGTGACCCATGTTTGAAATCCGTTTCGATAAACAGATTTTGTATTGGATAATAGGTCAGGTTAGGTTAACACCCCTAGTACGTTAACATTGAGTTACCGTACAAAATGGTTGTTTCGGCAAAATCGGGGCGAATTTCTTGGGGACGCACTGTACAAGGTGGAAAATATTATGGGGGTCCACTGTATCGGCATGGGGGACCGGCAGCAGGGCTGTCCAATGGCAGACTGCCACGTGGCAACCTTGACCCAAAAGGGTCAGGTAAGGACAACGTTTCCGTAGGCTCGCCGCATCTCGCGGGCCACGCCGCGATGCGCGGCGCCGTACGTCGGTGCACGGTCGGATCCTGCGCGCGAGGCGCGGGGTCCGATTGTCTACAAGATCTCTCCTCCCGAAAGATCCAAGGGGGGGAGTGATTAGCCAAAAAAAAAAGTACATTTTTTCCCAAAAGGGGGCGCCGATATCCAAAAAGTGGGGCCGCTGTATCATTTTCCTACAATACAGTACAGTACAGTATTTTACACTCTGTGATACTGTACTGTTTTTTTTTTCCACACTTCGACTTTCTCCAAGCCAGTTTCAGCTTGCCGCGCGTTTTCTTCTTGGGCTCCCCCACCCCCCTTTACAGGGCTCTCCCCTTTGTGGTTGTGGCCATTCGATTGATGTGCAAGGTGATCACCTCCTTCGCTGTGTGCGCGGTGGCGAGCCCATTTTGGCTCACAGTGTTGTTCGCGATGCGATTGCCGCGGTGGCTCAAGAGGCGGGTTTCCTTGTGCAACGCGAGTCGACCCATGTTATACCACCTACGCCGACCGCGCATGGCGAGTGTGGAGTGCGTCCCGACCTTGCGCTTTTAGATGGTGTTCGGCATATTTTTGGGGATGTTGTATTGTTGTATATGTTGTATTCGTCGCGTGCTGTGCACCATGAAACCGTGGCAGCCCGAGACGCGGCCCTCCGCAAGGAGCGCGCGTATGCTCATCGCGACTCTGCCGATGAGTTATGCCGATGAGTTTATTCCGTTGGCTGTCAAAAATTTTGGCTGCTTCGATGCTCGGTCGGATGTCTTCTTTCGCCAGTGCGCCCACCGCACCGCTCCTTTGAGATGGACGGCCCCGGAAACCACCCTCCCCCAGCGATCCTCGCGACTTTTTATCGACAGCGCATTTTTGTCCCTTCGCAGCGCGCTGCCTTGCTTTCACCATCCTTCGGCGTGCAGCAGTTGTTGGGGCCCGTCCCGGTGATCTCCGACCCCTTCCTGCGCGTGTTGCGACCCACATCGGCGACCTTAGCGACTGCTTTTAGTGCCGTGTTGTCGAGCCTAGAAGTAGATTTCCGTTTCGGGGCTTTCTCCTTTGTCCTTATGTCCATTGTGACCGCTTCCTCTGGTTGCCTATGTCGATTTTATCCATGTACATTTGATGGCCTTGCCATCGTGAGTTCAAACAAACACCTTTTTCCTGTATAATACTCAAGTGCTAGTCCCTTGTTAATGTTAGGTTCAGGGTCGTCTCCGTACTGTACACCCTTCCGACAGAAAATGTACGGACTCGTACACAAATGTACGACTCCGTACACACCTACGACTGTAAAATTACATATTAGGTATCGTTGCCGATACGAAACATTATCGACACGATATTGGGTCTGACTCCGTACAGTCTGATTACGTGGCGAGTTCCGATCGGAGGAAAACTAGGCTTGGATCATAAGGTCGCACGTGCGAAAAGGGTCAACTGGCGCCGTTACGTGGACATGCAGGAACCGCCGACTGGTCGCGAAGTTGAACTGTACCTGGAGTTGAACTTCTCCCCTAACCTTCTCATGATGCATTCACCGCTGTAAGTAGCAGCACTACCACATGTCCCATCATCACCGTCCCCCTTGAAACTGCTCTTGTAGACTCATTTTTCAATACAACTATTTTGAGACTAGTATAAGGTGTTAGGTGTCCTGGTTCTGCCTTACGGCTTGAAGCTTCGATTATTATTATAATCAATCTGTCTATCAAGCAAGAAAACGAAGAAAAGACATATACGCAAACTTTCATTGAACTCGCGATGGCGAGGCCATCAAATTTACATGGATAAAGGCCAAACTGTCGGATATTGCTCGGGAGCAGAAAAAGACGTTAAATACATTTAAAGTACACGGTATATTAAAATGTTATATAATACGCACGTATAACAATAATACGGTGTATTATACAGGCGTTTGATACATACGGATTTATACCATCAACACATGTCTTGTTAAACTGAGGGATGCAAGTCTTTCAGGGCTTACCAGATGAGCTGTACCATATGCCATGTATGATATGCCATACATCACTCATTGTGGTAACTAAAGGATGTAGAGGGCTAACGAGGGCTTATGTTGAAGGTACTTTCGACTGCATGAGCCGATTCTAGGTTTGCCACGAAGGTGTTGCCATTCGTGGAGAACTGTGATTGGTTCATGCCCAACCATAGCTGCATATGACAAACATTTGGGAAGTGGTGCAGCCACACTTCACTCTCCTATGGACCGCCATTACCTCAATTCAAGCAGGGCAGAGGCAAAGGCTGCCTGCCAGACGCCACAAGACAGCCCAGAGCAGCTTCTTTCCCCCTGCCTCTGCAGGGTTACTTTTCACCAGCAGAGTTCTAAAACCCGTAAACACCAAACTATGCGGACCAAAGCCAAGCAACGAGTGTGCTCTTGCAGGAATCCCTTCTAAAAAAGGTTTAAAGTTTTTGGCCCTTGGGCACCGAGACACGCCCAAGCAGAGCATGTCATAAAAATGAGTCCACATCCGTTGCTCTCTACACGAACTGGCAGTCGGCCTTATTAAAGCAAAGTATACCCGCCACAGGCCACACTGGCGGACGAAGCACCCACACTGGCAGTCAGATAACACTAGCTCATAAAGACTATTTACACATGTCCCGCTTCCTGTATACAAAAACTACAAAAAAGGAAGGATTCTGCTTTCTGTCACGCACATTCTTGGTCAAAGAATACCTGCGTTACTGAAGGTTTTCAGGAATACCGCCATCAAAGACAAGCTTCCAGAGAAGAAGCCACACATTTCCCTGATGTTCGCATCTATTTAGAAGTCCTCGTCAGTGCTGAACACCCTCACTTCGCTGCCCTTCAAGTTAGCCATCACTGAGGCCTTCTGATAATCTCCTACGCGTTTCTCAAAGAAGTTCGTTTTGCCCCTGCACAGAGACAATGGCGTGAAGTCAGTACAGCTGTACTCTAGAGACTTCAAAGCGGGAAAAGGACCTCTGCCACAATGTTGTTCTGCAGTGCTGGGAGCCCTTTCTGACTGCAGGGAAGAACAATTATGCACTTATACTGAAGGTCATCTGGAAGGTTCGGCTCGCAAGGGTGGGTTTTGAATTTACTGCAAAGAGATGAGCTCCATCCAGTCGAACGGGTTGGTCGAATTGTAATATTTGTTGTAGCCCAGCGCCACCTGCAGCAAGCAATATCCATTCACTCCTGGATTCAGCAAAACTGATTCAAATAAAGGCTAGGTTAGAAACTCAATTGCTCCATCATCTATAGCATGAATGAAACTTACAAGTAGTCGGTCAGCCACAAAGTCGATGTACTGGCTCATGAGACCCTTATTCATACCAACCAAGTCGCAAGAAAGAGCCTCGCACACAAACTCCCTTTCAATCTCGACAGCATTTGTCACTATCTCCAAGATTCTCTCTGTGCTTAGCTTGTTCTTCAATAGCCTGCACAAAGCACGAAAGAAAACGATAACATTCAGACACACCAAACCGGGCAGTGACGTATAACAAGGTTGCCGTTCCAGGAGCCTTGAAAAGTTATTTGGATATTATGCAATAGGATCAGGGCTAATACAATTTCCAAGAGTCAGGATTCACAACAACAGAAAATCTAGTCAATAACTGCTGGCACTGCTTCCACCATTTGCTAAGTGAATCGGAGGGGATACAGTGACATACGAGTAGAGGAGGCATGCGAAGTCGGTGTGAAGACCCTCATCTCTTGAAATGAGCTCATTTGAGAATGTGAGACCAGGCATCAGGCCGCGCTTTTTCAGCCAAAATATGGCACAGAAACTGCACATAGCAAAGAAATCGCGTTATTCTCGAGAACCAAAACAGGATATTTGAAAAGCCTGAAAAGTCAATGAAATGCATGCATAATATGGCAAAATAATGGCTGTAGAAGATAAAACTTAATACCTGCCGGAGAAAAAGATGCCTTCAACGCATGCGAAGGCAACAATACGCTCCGCAAAAGATGTAGACCTGTATAAGATGAATACCATTCAGTTACACAGGCTTGGTCTGTGTACTAATAATAACAGAAAGGAAAATCAGAGTTGCACGCAAATGCATAAAAGCAACCAGCGACACTGGTAGGGTTCAAATCAGCCTGATGGAAAGCCAAGTTGTTTTTTCGATATACATATATAACAGCAAGCAGAAGACTCACCTGTCGAGTCCATCAATCCACCTCAAAGCCCAATCCGCCTTTCTTTTCACACAGGGAATGGTTTCAATGGCATTGAACAGCCTTGCTTTCTCAGCCGGATCTTTTATGTATGACTCCAAAAGCAGACTGTACATTTCTGTTTAACACACAGCAAATCATAAAAGTTAACCATACTGGAATCATTGATCCAACTCTCAGTTCATTAGATTCATAGCCAGTAAGAGAGCCAACTCATGGAATATCCATGGAACCTATCAGAAAAAAAAACAAAAATGAAGGGACTTCTGAAATTTATACAAACTAAAAGCACACTTCGTACCTGAGTGAATGTTCTCTATCGCAATCTGAAAACCGTAAAATGCTCGTGCCTGCACACATACGCAATAAACGCGAAGACAAGAAAACGTGTGCCTTCAAGCTCCTGTGCTAAACAGATTTCATTCTTTACCATGTCAGTATGTTCACATTGAGTAATCAAACTCGCACCTCAGGTAAATGTACACATTAAGCCTTTCTTACCCACCTTTTGTGTTAATTTGTCTAGAAGCGCAGTTTCATAACGAAGCAGCAACATCATTACAATGAAAGGTGATTCCCGTCGACAGCTTACTTACCTCCGGGATCTGCACCTCTTTCATGAAGCGTATTCCAAGATTCTCAAGGACTATTCCATCTGATGCTGCAAAGAAGGCCAGAATATGACTAATGAAGTGCCTCTCATCGCCATTCAGATTCTCCCATTGCTTCACGTCCTGTGAAAGATCAACTTCCTCAGCTGCAACGTAACGAAAACGAAAATGTCATGTCAATGGCCTATAGCTGATGACGACGAGAGCCCTTATAATAGAAACTTCCAGCCAAATCAACCACTTGTCGTCAAAAATAGAAGAAAGCTGCCTTTCCAGCTAATATTTTTTTTTTAAAAAGGAGAAACGGACATGAAAAACTAAGAAATAGATGGACTTTAGCAAATTAAAATTGACATAAATACGGCATACTTGAGTGGCAACACTGCTGTTCGATCAATCCGTCAGCTTAGGCACTTTTCTTAAACCATGCAGCCATTGAGCCGCTTCAAACTCAGCGCATTCTCAGTTACGCATTCTCTTCCAAGGAGAGGCCTTGCTCTAGGTATTTGTAACACTTCCTGAGAGTAAAAATAAAAATTGTCTGCTCCTCAGTGTTTGCTATGTTTACCTGAAACACAGCAAACACATTGTATCAATTTGACATAGGGCCAAAATGATGAACTGATGCCGCAATTTTTTAGACAGCCTCGAAAAATCCGTTCATCCAACACATGCATGCATGCAAGCACACTCAATCATTCAAGCAGCTGCTTGCATCCACCATTTGAGCTAACACCTTACCTGTCCAAAAGCTAGCTTCAGCTTTTTTGTACATCTCCCATACTTCTGAATATTTGATTGGAAACATGCAAAACCGCTGCGCATTCTCCACCAAAATCGGCTCTTCCTGCTCCCTTTGCTCCGCATCAACCTCTCTCAGCGGCGCTCCAAACGCCATATCGCGAATTCACAGGGACAAAACTAGGCTGTTTCTCCTGCTAATGCTTCCAATTCCTTCCGAAAACCACTCAGCTCTCCTTCACAACGCCAAAATTGCAAGACTTGCAGGCTAAAGCCCTGCAAAAAACTCAAATTCTCAACCCCTCAAATCCTAAAAACCGACAGAACAGAGAAACTTTTCCGCTCTTAATCTTAAGAAGAAGCGGTGAAAGTCGACCTGGATGAATACAAGCACGGCCATGAGCCTCGCTCTGCACACACATATATAGAGTGAGCGCGCCCTCCAAGCTTCGTCCTGCTGAAGCTCCTGCTGAAGGCGGCGCTCGCGCCTTCTGCAGATTCATTCCGAACCTAATTTTCGATGCCCCCCTGGCGCGAATCAGGATCGGTAATGGTTCGGCACGCCCTTAACTATTAAAGTTTTGGTTTCCGTACGTCTTGAGTAGGTTCGTAACCAGGCTCGGCACCTTTTGTTCAAACCAGGGACGCGCCCAAATTTTTGGTTTTCGCCATTTTTTGGAGGGAAAGGACGAGGTTTGGACCGGGTTCTATGTGCCGCAGTCAAGCGTGAAAATCCGCCAGCAACTGTGACACTTGTCGTCTGAGACCCGTAATAGTTCGACAACAAACTAGATTTTTTACGAGAAGTTTATGCTGACGTGGCAGCCTGTGATTAGTTACTTGATACTGTAAAAACAGGGAACCCGTTAGTTTCAACGCCGTGCTGGGTTACGGCACAATACAAATTACAAACTTGACGACTTCAAGCATTCAATTCTTTAACTTGAAAAGAAATTGTTTTTCATCTAAAAAAGTGTGCCCCCTCTTCTTGGAGGCTTGCACACGTTTGAACTCTGCTTTTTTTTTTTTTTGTCCTGCAAAAACACAAACACATTGGAATGTAAGAAACCATTAGAAGGTTTTCTGAACAAATCAAGGCTAAAAACGAATCAAACATGTAAGGAAATTTATTTTCTATTGCGTTAGTATTTCGTTTTTATCTCCACCCCATGGGCAACGCACGCGGAGTTAATCCACCTCTCTATTTTTTTTTTTTACCTTCCCAAAATGCAAAATCCAATGCCAGGATGTGGCATTGGTCTCACGATGGCGATGATCATGCCTTCGAATGTGCATGGCCAACATCAGCATGGGGAACCACAATGAACTAACTGGGCGCAAAGGACCTAAGGACAAGAGAAAAGCGAGGAGCGGAAATTTGCGCCTAGGCTGAACATGTATGTATGAGATTAGTCATGACTATGACCAAGACCGGTGCGTTCTAGCTAAGTTCGCTTGCCTTCGACGGTTTTGTAGGTAATATTTTATGTTGTGCCAAATTCTCTCTTACAATGCATTTCATACACTCTAAATAATCAGGAGATATAGATAAAATATCACCATTGGATACACAAAATGATGGAATATTGACTTTCTGAAAATTGACATATATTTTGCCATGCACTATAAACTGTCTAGCTGCAAAGAGTGTTGAGCAAAAGTGAATACGAACCAGAAGAACATCTAATCTGCTTTCTAGATTCAATAACAAGCTTTTCTGTTTGTCTAGTTGCGAAGTACTTTGATTCTGTTTGATTTGGTTTCTAGGTAAATTTCCATAAAACATTGAGAGTTTGGTTCGTTGTTGTAATTGTTTAGCAAAATCCGACTGTTTTCTATTTGATTTTTGTTTGCACTTTCTTAGTATTGTGTTTTGTTTTGGAGTGAGCTTTTTGTGAGTCCAAATATTTTCAACGATTCGACGAGACACCTTAAATTTAGAACTAACCATAATCAATTCTTGTTTGTATTTCTTGCAAAAAGGGTGAAACAAGCTACCGAAGGTAGCCCGGCGTGAGCAAGCGAACGAAGTGAGCGCCGCGCGAACAAGTGAGCTTGTTTCACCGTTAGCTTCACTTGAAAGCAAAGCTTTCAGATAAAAGAGCATGCATTTTGGAGCGCTTTAGAACTACTTAGTGGCTGTGAATGTGAACGAAGCGCGCTTTCTGAACAAAAGGCTACGTCGGAGCGTGCGAGCAACAGAAGCGAGGCGCGAAGGTTGCTTCGTCACCCTCGTTCGTCGCTCGGCGCTGCCTTCGGAAGCTTGTTCCACTGCGCTCGGTGAAACAAGCTACCGAAGGTAGCGCCGCGCTCGGTGAAACAAGCTACCTTCGGTAGCGCGGCGTTCACTGCGTTCGCTTGTTTCACCATGAGCGAGCTTCGCTCGCCAGTTCCGCGCTAGCTTCGCTCGCTTGTTTCTCTGCGCTCGGTGAAACAAGCTACCGAAGGGCGTAGCAAGCGACCGAAGGGCGACCAGAGGG
>CM074811.1:848597-888878 GCA_037447605.1 Zygnema circumcarinatum | reverse complement strand
TCCTCCCCCTCCTCCTCCTCCCCCTCGCCGTACCCCTCCAATCTGTCTCCCCCCTTCTTTCTTCGTTTTTATAAAAGCATTCACAAAAGGAAGCATGCCAGCCTGCCTCTCTTTTGCAATGGCCTGAAACGGCTCAGTTCCATGGCTGCGCACGGATCCGAACAGATACTGCGTACATGGAAGCGTTGAGAGTGCGGGACATCCTCGCCAAAGCCAATCCGGAGGCTCGCACTCTCTTTGGAGGCCTTGCAGGGGCAGCTGTGAGGCTTCTCCTCTGCATAGAACATAGAACTATGCCATCATATCTTACCCCCAGCAATATATTAAAGCCCCAATGATTTTTTTGACAGTTCCCTCTATTCCCCCCGCCCGTTCCTTTCTTTGATTCTCCTCTTCAGGGGTAGGCCTTGGTTAACAGCAGAGTGAAAAAGGCTGATTTCTTTTTGTCGTCACGTGTGACCGAAGGCAGGGTTCATGGGATGTTATCGTAAGGGCTTATACGAAGGATTCAGTGTTCTTAGGGGAAGCAGCCCAAGTTTTGGTGCAGTACACCAACTATGAAATGTGAGTCCAAGCCCGCCAATCAGATTCCACAAAGCAATGTTGAATTCCTGTTTCAAGGTCAGGATCTAACCAATCATAAAATCTTCTTTTTCTAGGTTCTATGTAGCTGAGATCAGGAATACCACTTGTCTTTGTTGATTTTGGAAGGCTCTTTTTCGTTTGTGCAGTCCGCACTTGCGGCAGCAAGTCGCAAAAGTGCAGCAACAGTTGGCGGACTTGGAGAGGAGGGAGGCGGAATACAGGCGGAACGCTGCCACGTCAGCGCAGAAGTACAAGCAGGCCTGTCAAGAACTGGGCATCGCGGTGAGGAATTTCTCCTTTCGTGAACAGGATGTTGTTCTAAGAGCAGAATTTTTCTCCACTGTAGCGTATAGCATGTACCACTTTTTGAGATGGAAAAAGCAAATTCCCTTCCTTCTTTTTTGCCGTCTCTCCTGTCTCCCTCTCTCCCTCCTTAGCTCCTTCTGGTTTTCTCCCTCCCATTCTCCGATCTCCTTCCCTTCCTCTTCTTCTCCCCCTCTCTTCTGCAACACCTCTCTTACAGATCGCACTCGTATTGCAGGGACTGAATGTGAGACAGGAGTTGAAAGCCCTTCAAAAGCAGCTTCCAGATGTGTTCCGGACTTTCGTCGAGTGCGTGTGCGGGGATGAAGTGGGAGAGGCTTCCTCATATTACAAAGCCTTTGTGGAGTATGCACATAGTGAAGATAAGGTAGGCAAAGCAAGCAGACATTTCCTTAAATCCTCAAAAGGGAATTATTTTTTTTTTTTGAACCGCATGTTTGTAGCCTAAACAATGACCCTCATGTTTGAAATTTTGAAAGGTTAAGTCACTAAGGCATGTGATATTCTTCTTCCATCATCGTTCTGGCAAACTTCCGTGCTTGAAAGGTACATTGAGTAGGCCCGGAAACCACTAAGTTATGGAGTCAAACGATAGAATGCTGAATAGGTCTCATGTAGGCAGTCATTGTACGGAATTTCTCATGCAGAGGGAGGACGTTGTGGTTCTACCAGCTCTGATGGATTTAAGAGCAAACCCTCCAACAACTGAATTTGGGGCATTACCAGAAGATGATGTTGGGGTAGAAGACTTCAGCAGAAATCTAACAGAAATGTCAGGTGAAAGTAACATGCAAATAGGTGAGAGTGGAGCAGAAGCGCCTGCTATTAATTGGAATATCGATCTTGGAGGAGAAACAGAATGCGGAGAACTGGAGGCAGGAGGGGAGGGAGAGTGGCGAGCGAGAGAGGAGGGAGAGAGAGTTTCAGAGGCAGAGAGCAGAGCGACTGAGGGAGAGATCCGGAAAGAAGTGGGGGAAAGTGAGTTATCTATTAGTTGGGATATTGGAGCGGTAGATCTGTCAGATCAGACCGGAACAGCTACAGAAATAAATTGGGATTTAGGTATGATCCCTGGAGAGAGTTTGTCCGGAATAAGTGAAGGGGGAGGTGGGCTCGGAATAAATTGGGACATAGAAATAGCATCTGGAGAAGATGGAGCGGAAGGAAATGGGCCGTTGCAAATTAATTGGGATGTGGATTTGAGCGGAGTAGAGGGGGAGGTGTCTGAAGTGGAGGGGCAAGAGGGAGAGAGCGTGGGAGGGAGGGAGAGGGTGAAAGAGGAGATTATCATCTCTCCATTGGTTGACACAGAATACCGAAACCGAGTACTAGATGACCTTTTTGAGGTGAGTCTCTCTACAGAACAAGCCTGTAAAGGCTTCCTCGTTTACAGCCGCCGCACGCTGAGAGCTTCTTCTCCTTAAGACATCCTTTTGATTTTTTTGAGGTTTTTTCTTAGCTTCTAGCTTCTCCTTTCTTAGCTAGGTCAAGCTTTGTCTATCGTCATAGCAAAGGCATTAATTCAAAGGCGAGTCCTCCTCTCTATGCAGCTCCGTGCCTTCCTTCGCCAGAGGATATCAGAAATGGGGAGAGAGGAAAGCTCTGCTTTGCAGAGCCAACTGCTTGCAGGGGCCCCTCCAATAGTGCAACAGCATGGCCTAGACTCCTTAGGGGCGATGGAGGCCGCATTGGGGAAGACAATCGAGATTATGACCTCAAAGAAAACACGAGACCTTTTGCTGATCCTGACATCACCTAGGTAAGCAATTTTCTTGAGTTTGTTTAAGGGTAACACGGAAGGGTTTGTTGCACCAATCATAAAACTAGAAAGAAACTGAATACTACTCTAAGGTCCTTAAGTCCCATGCCGTAATGGATGTATGTTTGGTTTATTATTCCATGCAGATTTGTGGAGCGGTTGGCGGAATCCTTGGAGCAGAAGAGGGGGCAGGAGGTGAAGCTCACGGAGGGGCTCAAAGGGCTGCAAGGGAAGCGCCTCGAGCTTCGCAACTCGTTGAGTGCCACGTGGCCCAAGCAGGTGAGCCCATATACCCTTCTAAAACGAGCCAAATTCCCTTGTTTGGTTGAGTATTTGCTTGTTCATTGCTTTCAGAAGAAACGTCTTAGCAAATGTGTGGATTTGAATGTGCTGTTTTCTAAGGTATAGAGTTTTGTCTCGTGCCTGCAGGAAGCTGCTATCAAGAGGACGAGGGAGGTGAAAGCCCTTGTTGAGGAGACTTTGAAGAAAGGCTACGATGGGCGGCCAGTCAACATTATTGGGGAGATCAACAATCTTCTTGGAGCGTGAAAAAGAGAGCTTCTGCCGGAGCTTCACAAAACCTGAAGGAGTCTGAAACATTTCAAGGCTCTGAGGGCTGACATAAATAATGGTCGAAATTTGTGTGAAGAGTGAAGACAAGGGAACTGAAGTCACAATTTTGCATCGGCATTAGGGCGAGAACAATTGATGGGAAGTTTGTGCTGCCGGGGTTTTCAGGCAGCTCTAAAGGAGACGTTTTTGCAGAGGAGAGAAGGTTCATTGCCATGTATTTGAAGAGAGATGCAGTAATCATGAAATAGTTCTCACTGTTTTCTCCCATACGTTTTCAACTATATGGATCACGAATGAATGCTCATCTGCTTCCATGAGGAGGCTTGTATTCACAGTGTTGGCTTGAAAGCAGACAAGTTCCTTCCAGAGCACATGCAATCTCAAGCTCCCTATGCTGGAGAGTCTTAAACGATTGGAGAGGTAGGGCCTCAACCTACAAACCCTAGCAAACACTAATACTAATATACTGTGAATGATAAAGACGATTACTGCTACTCCCATTCAATTGCATCGGAGCATGATGAAGGCTCTTCACCGCAGGAGCAGCCTACGAAGGCTTCAGAAAATACAAATCTTGCATGGAGTCGAAAGCTGTTAACTACGATAATTGAAGTGGATGGAAGGGAACGCCCATCCATTCAGCTGTCATCGCAGCAGAGAAGAGATTTCACAATGCAAGTATGCCTGCCTGAATCGAATGGCAACGCTACCCTGAACATTTTTTCCCAAGCTTGCAAAAGAGCTCCGACACAAATGATGTGATGCGGTCCGGCACAGATCCTTGGACTCCGACAAATTCAACTTGAACATTGAACTGTGTGAGGACTCCGGCAGTATGAGCCTCGGCTTCCTGGCCACTCACTTGTATCTCAGTTTCCAGCACTCCCAGGTTAATGTGTTGCTGCATTAAGGAAAAGACTTGCTTGAGAGATCTTCGATGATGCGGTTGTATATCCGATACAACATCACCAATGTTCTCATTGCCTGTCGGAAGCTGCCAGTTAGTAGCGAGCTTTTCTATGTTCCGTTTTTCTTCTAGAATCAACCGACTCTGCAGGAGCAAAAGGATGACGATTACAAATCCGCCAGGTGCAAGCGCTCGCCAAGGAGCGTCACGTCTAAGAAAATTGAGCCGTGATTGCTGAGCTTCAAACGGTCGATGCATTCTGAATGTCAATGAACGAACAACTTTTGAGCCAATTTCCACTGTCCTGATTAAGAAAACCTTAACTAAGAAATCAAAAAATCCTAATCACCACAGTGATGCTGACAACCAGTGATATTGCTATAAGTCTTTTATCTGATTGCCCTCAAATTCGACTGAACAGCAGGCCTCCAAATACCGCTGCAAGATTGAAAAAAATCCAAAATATTGCTGCAAAATTTGCTTCAATGAACGCTATCTTCCTGCCCTTTCATTCCTTTTGACATTTGGTGGCTTCTGTTCCACCAAAAAACGACATTCTGGAAGCCGTCATTGTGCGTCTGAAAGACTGAAAGAAGCACAAAGACGAGACATTCAGTAAAGCCTCCATTCGGCAGAGATTCTTCAAAGGTGACAGTCCTGCGGAAGCGATGGCCGGGCAGGTCCACGCTCCGCCATGGCCGCCTGTCAGCAGCTGACAGACGCACGCCATTCCCAAGACATGTCGATGACGTCATTGCCCGCTTCACATCGACGTCGTGCTGTCGTCATCGTCCCACCTCTGGTTTTCAGTTTTTCACTCGCGGTTTTTCAGTACGGAAATGGCGCGATATAGCTCATGGGTCCAACCATTGATCTTAACCATTGGCCCAACAAACAATGGCGCTACCATCGGTTGTTTGCCAATGGTTGGATGGCAAATTGGTTCGCAATCGTTGGCAGTTGGTTGGATCAGAGTGGCGTCAGCTGTGGTAGTTCCGTTGAACCAAAGTTCGGCTTACAGTTTTACGGGCTGTAACTGGACACGTGTATGTTCCCAATTCAAGGCTCTCGGAAAGGGATGCTCAGAATTAGGGTTACAGAGAAGCTTTTGGAGGAGGGCTGAGAAATTAGGGCACGGAGCTGTCATCGAAGGTGCAGCCATGGTGAGGAAATGCGGATGTTTGATTAAAACCATTTCGGATTTAGAAAGAATATGCTTTCATTTTGGACGTTATCCATTGTTAGGTCAAGGAGGCATACGTCATGCTTTTTAACCCACCGTTCAGCGCCATGAACGTACTGAGACTGTTCTGATGCAGCAAATTAAGGATGTTTTTTCTCAGGGTGGGAAGGATTAATGATCCTACTAAATCAACGATTCCGTCATTCTGAGCAGGATTTGCTGAGCTAATCTTGTCTGTAAATGATTATGCATTTGCCGATACCTGATCGATGTTTCTTTTCTAATTCAGATTACTTATTGCATGACTTACAGGTTTGCATTGTGTGCCTACTTCCTCTCTTCCTCCTTCCCCTTATCCAAGCTCTCCCATATCTATGGGACAAGATGATGGTAAGTTCTAATAACTCTACATCCTCATAGATTCTTCTTAATTCGGTCATTTTCCTTGTTTGTAAGTCGCATACATGTGTAAATTCTGTGGAGATCGCCTCAGAAACCCATCCCACTTTTCTTCCGCTATGGTAATTATGTCGACTAGAAAGTATAAAATACTGTCAGACTGTCGTGCTTATGTCTACTTCTCCTTACCTTCTGTGCAGACCTTTTTATTCCGTTTAGCCGGGAAAGAGTACGTTCCTCCCGTCAGAGACGCTCCGGCTTGTCCATACAAGCCCAGTTCTAAGAAGACGAGCAAAGAGGTGTGATGTTCTTCCGGATTTCCTTACAGAATTTTCCCACACGAAGACTACAAAGAATCTGTTCTGAACCTTTGAACTGTCGCTTGTTTGGGACTTAGCACATTTGAGGACCATCTGTAATGGAATATTTTTTTTTTATGCTCTGCAGGGAAACCGGATGAAGGATTTGTCAGAGAGTGAACCTTTGTTTAACCCAACGACTTCCCCCACAGCTCTTTCAAGTAAGGAGGAGTAACCCTGCTGCCTTTCTTTGCAAGAAATCAGATACATTTGAACGAGCAAAAGTATTTTGCAGCTGTGCAAAAGTATTCGTGAACAAGACGGAATGTCATTGTTGTGTAGAGCAGAAATGGGACAGACGAACTTGACTGGAGCCCTTTGTTCTTGTAAATTAGTTGGAGTGCTTTTCGACGACTCCTGATTTTCCAGTTGTGAGAGAGGGAGGCAGAAGTTTTCAATCTGCAGCTCAATTTTTTTCAGAATCTACAGGGAGGTAGGGTCGTTCTCATGTATGTCAGATGTCGAAGGCCTCATTCAGTGTGTACCGATGTTTTTTATTTTTCAAAGTACCAACTAATCTGCGGATTCCATTTCCCATCTGCGGATAAATTGGTAAACCAATAGTGCTCACGTATGCAAGGCCTGTTCCTGTATGTCACTCGGCTTTTGTTTTACTTCAACACATGCGAAATGCTTGCACAAGTTGCCTCATCAACTGGTACATTCCGTTACATTGCAGCTGCCACGAAATCGTCATCGCTCGTTGAATGTGACGTCTCCCTGTCTCTCTCTCTCTCTCTAAACGTGAAGTGGTTAAATCTTTGACCAACAGAGGGAATAAATTGCACGATCACGAACCCAACAATGAGGCTCGTTTTGGGATTTTAGGGATAAGACTGTAAGTAAACATTATGAACTCCAGACTAAACAAATCGCACATCTACACATTGAGACATGGGCATTGCTACTGATGCTATGACTTACAAATAACGCATTCCCTAGAACAAGCAGAAAATGTACATGCAATGGCTTGATGTTTAACAGTACTGCCAATCTTCTAGCAATACACAAAACCCCCTTATAATGGGGCGTACATCTCACCCTTTTTTTTTGGACTCTTCCAAATCCTTGATCCTGGAGTCCTCTTTGTAGACAGGTCGTCCTTATTTGAATGCGGTTTGCCTCCAAAACTTGGAGTCTCCACTAAGTCAATGAAACGAATTGACAGCGGTAAAGAAAGAATTGTAATATTGAATAGAATCTCCACTGGTACGGAATTCCTGCGTTAGTTACTCCCAGAGAGAGAGCGTCTACACATGACCACAGCTCTCTGTACTTTTTCATCGAGTTCTCGAAGATGCACGAGGTCATCCCTTAGGTCCGAAAAGTACGAGACGAAATGTTTCAATTGAGCCCCCCACTCTTCTAAAATTTTGAAAGAACTTTTTGGTACACACTCCGGCTCACCCTCTCTCAACATCACCCTCCAATCACCTCTCCCCCCGGTGCCACCTGGCACGCCGTGATTCCTTCCTTTTCCGCGAGATATGGGACTCACGGTTTCCTCTCCCTCATATTGTCTCGCAGACCTCTCCCGTCGCAGCTCTATGTCTGTTTCCATGTTGCCCTCAACAGCTTCAGTTCTTGATGCCCCAAAAAGCAGACAGCTTTCGAGGCAGAAAGTGAAGACCTGCAGTGGGAGAGGCAGACCCGTTATTTAATCGTAATCAAGCACCAAATCAGCTATTCAATCAATCCACAAATTGACTAAAATGTTAAGAAAAACAGCCTTTCCCACTCCTCCAAAACCGCATAGGAATTGAACCGTAAGAAGCCAGAACCCTAACACTCTCCATAAACCTAAATTTCCTTTCAAACCCAGAACAATCTTAGCACAGTTTTCGCTGTCAGTTCGAGAGGGTTTTGTACGGAATTAGGGTTTCACCTGAGTCTGGAAAAGCACACAATAGAGGAGTTTTGCTAACTGGGTGGAAGTCAGCTCCAAGGCTCCCCCATCTCGGCTCCACCTCTCCTTCAGACTGTAGAACACAAGCTCATCTGAAACCCCAAAAATTACAAGATTGAAATCCCACAGTTTCATGGAAAGATTCATGGAAACTCTACTCTGGAGGGAGCATTAAAAAAACGAAGGAAAGTTTCAGGATAGAAATTTTGGGAAGCTTATAGCTTTTAAAACGGGTCGTCATTGGGCCCAAGCAGTGCTTATTGGTAGATTGAGAAGAGGGTTAACTTTAGGAGTTCAGAACAAGGAATGGTAAGTTTCAGGGCCTTGATTAAGTCACATACAAACCTGTGAGATAATGGAAGTCGAAGTACAAAGCACTGTACACTTGGCATCCTTCAGTTGAACGGAAAAGCTCTTCAAGCTTTAGTTCCAACACATGTAGAACTGCATATGGAAAGCCTACAGCTTCCCTCTCCCCCATATTCACGGAATCTCCATGACCTGTTTCGGTACTGGAAATATTGCTCAAATTCAGTGTCTGAATGCTAAATTTTGAAGACACTTTTCCTGAATTTCCACTTAATTTGCTATTAGTGGGCCCCACGGGAGGTCGGCAAAGATCAGGAAAATATTGCGTTGTGAAGGCATTGAAGGAGCTCAAAAACTTTGTGATGGAGAGCTCCAACCCGCTAAAGGGATGGGAACTTTTTGGCCTGCAAAGATGAGCATTTAAAAGGAATATAGAGTTCGGTTTAGCGGTCTAAGATTGTTCCATTTCTTCCTTTTGGTTTAGTTTTAGTTTTGGTTTAGTCTTAAAGGCTTCAAGGGGGTTCACATAATCAAGTTACCTACAAATAAAGGCAGGAATTAAAGCTATTGGGGATTTGCAGGTTTCTTAGAGAGTTACATACCCTGGTGCTGCAAAAAAATTACGAAGATGGCCCGCTGTAATTCGAAGGTTGATCGTATATTTTTCACACGGATTTCGCTTGTTATATATTGTCATATGCTCTTCCACATACTTCTGCTTCAGAATCATTGCCTTGTGGGCTCGAAGGGCGTCCAATTTTGGCTTCACAACGATCATGTGACATGACGAATCTAACTCTGTTCTATCTGCTCTGCCGGTTCCATGTTCCTGGTTCAGAAAATTCCGTAAATCTGAGTCTGTCTCACCCTCTGCCTGCTCCCCCGGAATCGAAGGCACATCCGGAACAATAGCTACAAAGAAAAAGGAGTCGTTCTTTACCACATATTCCAAGTCTCTCTGTGAGTAAAGATTGGTCAGCATGACTGACTGCATGGGAGGGTAAAGCTCAATCTCAGCTTGTCCTTGCAGAGAATCACCCCTTAGAATAGGAGCTGGGAGAGGAGATGAGAGAGAGGGTGGGAGAGAGGGTGGGAGGGAGACTGATCCCTTTGGAAAAAAACCCATCGAATCGATGCGACTATTTCCGTTTCCTATGTGACGTGAATTCTCTATGGAGGTGGAGAAGTCTCTCTCTGAATCCTCAAAGTTGGAGAAGCTAGGAAGGTCGATGCTGGGCAAACTTTGAACTGTACGGACGTTCCTTGTGTCAGTTTCCCCCTCTATTGGCGGAGGAGGGGGTCCGGTGGGTCTGCGAGTGGAAAAGACGATATCAGTACGCGAAATCCCAATTTGAGGATATCTACATTTGGCTTTGAATGGGATGCTCCTCTGGTAGTCCTGGAAAAGGCAAAAACAACAACATGTGTTGTGAGAAAGAGAGAGAGTGGAGAGGGAGTGAAAGGAGTGGGGGGAAAGGAGCGAGAGCGAAAGTGGGGGAGGACGGTTTAGGACCAGTTTTGGCTATGATGCCATCGTGAAGTCCCGTGTGAGGTTGGAGAGAGGGAAGATATTTTATCAGATATATATATATATATATATATATATATATATATATATATATTTATACACACACACACATATATATGCAGATGTTCTGGTAAAGAAGGAGAGCAACCAAACGAGGATTCTGACCTTGACGAGTCGGCAGTTGACGAGAATGCTGGCCTGCAATTGGTCGGAGGTGTCCTCCCTGAGGGAGAGGGAGAGGGAGGGCTCGAGGGAGGGCTCCGGGCAGAAGTGGATCCATACACGCATGCTGCACGAAAAAAATGTTGGCGACAAAATGTTGGAATTCTATTCAAGCTTGAACAAACCCTAGAGAGCTGAACTAAGAAAGAATAGCATCCCTAGTTAAATCTAGCTAATAAGAACCCAAGAAACCCCTCGTAAACCCTCGAAAACTTAAAGAAAAGCTTCTTCCAGATTCTTCCTTTCCTTTCGTCCCTCTGCTCTCCCCTCCCTTTTCCCTTCCCCTCCCGTCCCCTCTCTCGCTGCCTCTCCCCTCCCTTCTCCCTCCCTCCCCCTAAACCTTCCATCCTCCTCCCTTCTCAGCACTCCTTGAGCCTTTTCTCCATCTGGCTAACATCCCTCCTCTCCCTTCCCTCCTCTCCCTTCCCTCCTCTCCCTTCCCTCCTCTCCCTTCCCTCCATTACCTGCTCTTGGCCTCAATGGTGAGAGAGCTGAAGCGTTTGAGAGAGGCATTGGAGAGGGAGAAGTTGAGCTCCGTCTCTTCCGCCGGGTTGAGAGTGGACCCCAAAAGGAATTCCATGGCGACGGGAGCATCGTTCACTACCACAAAGGAGCGGTTGCGATACCAAAAGTGATAGTGGACCTCTCCCATGTCTATCTCAGCAGACTCATCCCTGCCATGCAGGCAGTGTAGGGGTGAGAGCGAGAGAAAGATAAGAGGGAGAAATCGATGAGAGAGACGAGTGTAGGAAATTTTGTGCACTCCCTCCTCATTCACGTTCGTTGGTCTTTTATTACTTTTCCATGTGAGCAGTTATGCAATCAAACATGCAGGCAGATTGAGCATTCGGAGAGCGACAACGAGGGAGTGCAGGGGGAGGGAATTGGCGTGGGAGAGGGAGAGGGAGGGGAAGGAGGAGGGAGAGGGAGAGGGAGAGGAGGAGGATGGGAGGGAGAGGGGAGGGTGGGAGGGGGAGGGTAGGAGGGGAAGAGTGAGAGGAGACTCCAAAAATTCCTCAAATGCTCATGAAACTCCGAGAGAACACTACATATCCACGAGAAGTAGCTCTGAGTACATCCTCCAACCCCACAAACTTCTCAAAATTTTGCAAAGCCTTAGGAAGTCAACCCTGGTCAACGCACCTGCTCCCCTGCACCAACACATGGAACAAGGGCTTTCCATTTGCGTCCGGCCAAATATTCCGTGGTGCCGTCACCTCTAAACTCAACCTCACTGTTTTCAGATCTTCTGAATTGTTCCGATTCTCCACAATGAGGTGCGTGGAAAACACTCCTGAGGGAAACGGAAAAGAAATAATCAAGTCAAAAAGGTGGAGGGAGAGAAAAGAAAAAGGAGGAAAAAGGTTTTTCCTAACACTTCATTTGAAAAAGGAGCGACAACATTTTGTGGGAAACGGTACAAACTCCCCCTAAAAAATAGGATAAAACCCATAAGCAGAATGTAAGCTTTCAATTGAACCCTGAACCCTACCGCTGCAATAGCAAGAGGAGTGTAACTCTAACTCACCCATTTGTCGAGTAGAGAAAGTCAACTGAACCACCTCCTGCTGCTTTGCCTCCAATACTGCTCCGAATGAACTTATTGTCAACCAGTGAGAGTCTCCCGGATTCAATGTATGCAGACGGAATTCTGTCGTTCTATTCTCATCCCCCACTACCGCAAACTCCCACCGTACCCCACTTGTAGACAGATTTTGCTGCCCAAGATTGAATTCGTAGCACAAATTGCTGCTACCTACCGGAGTGCATCCACGGAGAAGCAAAATTGGAGGTCTCCTTAATTCAACGGGACTTGTACTTCGAGGGAGTTTTGAGTTTTGGGTCGGCAAAGAAGCAGGTAGTAGGGTCAGCTGTTTCTGACCACTATTACTGTTACTACTATTATTTCCATTACTATTCATCCCTGAAACCTTCTCTCCCGGTTGTACAGCTCTGGGAGTAGTAATGAGAATTTCTCCTTCTGAGTTTGACAGCATTTGTCTGAGAGAGAGCGAACGGTTCAAGAAGGGAACGACTCTAACCAAAACAGACTGAACACTTCCTTCCCTTCCCATGCGAGCGTAATCCGTTACACTGATTTTACATGTTCTGACAACGGTCGTTAAACTGTCGATTTCTGACGACTGTTCAAGCAACTTTTCGAGCTGGGTTGGGGGCCAATGCTTCGCCTTGACCTGCACTTCTGCAGTTCCATGTGGAGAAATAGTTCCACTGAACAAGGAGATGCCAACATCTTGCACGGAATCTGCACATGTAGAAACTTGTTGCTCCTTGTCTGTTCGTATTGAGAGCTTAAGTCCGGCCGGCAGAGTCTCCTGGACAACCTCAAGTTTGAAATTTAGGGTTTGGAAAGCAAGAAAGTTTCGGACCACGAAGGTCTGCCCACATCCATCAGAATCTGCCTCTCCGTTCTCATTCTGCATTTGGAGGAAATCCATGTGAGATTGCACACTTGTATGGAGAGCATCTTCATCTTCGACTGATGCTACTTGTGCCTGCAAACAACAATGAGGAAAATTCAGAATTCTTAGCCGTCAGAATTCTATGGTCAGAACACTCAAGCTGCAATGGACAGATATAAGATTTTTACCGCTACCGGACTCTCCTCTCTCACTCTGGCAAATATCTCCCCCCACATATCCCCTCTCTTCTCCACACGTGTGTGCCGGAAATCTCACCTGCAGATGCAGAGTATGGGGAGAAACATCAAAGGATGGACCTTGGAAGATGAGGCAGTGAACAGGGATGCAGTGGGGCATGTGAGGAGAGGAATATACGAAGATGTGGCCAATGCATAGAGTTCCTGAAAGACTGCTTATCTCCTGGCTATCTGTTCTACTGCTTGTCTCGTTTGAAAAGAGACCTCCTTCATGTTCTTCGCCTGCATCACCACCCCCCCTCTTCACTCTATAGCCTAGGGTGGACCCAACACTGCCACCCCTCTCTCTCTCCCTCTCTCTCTCTCCGCTTCTCTGTCTTTCTTTCTCTACCTCTCGGCTAGTCTCGTCCCCAAGGATCGCGTTCCGAGTGACCTCTCCCACCCTCTCTCCCAAGGTCTCTACCCCCTCTCTCTCTCTCACTCCCCCTGCTGCTGCTGCTGCTACTGCTGCTCGAGCTTCCATTCCATCAGCCATGGCGGAACTGTCAGAGAAGCTCCGAGGTCGGCTATTAGGGCGACTACGACTTCGAGAAATTCCTATTCTCCCAAAATTCTCTCCATGTTGGCTGGAAAAAAAATTCGTGTGTTGAACTTTGCAGCCGGAGGGAGCGGAATCAGAAATTGGGCGAGCACGGAGAACGATTTCCATGCGACCATTTGGACATAGATTCAGTTCGCGAAGAAAAGGAGTGTTGTTTCTGGAGGTGACTTCCAACTTCACCTGCACATTGCTCAGGTTGAAGAAGAGAGATGAATGTGATAGAATAAAATGCAGCTCCCGTTGCAGGTTTTTAGTTACGAAAGCAGCTGATTTCACAAAGCTTTTAGGGTTTTAGGGTTTTTATTTTGTAATGATGGTCAAGATCAACTTACAATGCCTTCAGCGACTGGTAAAGTCCGCACTTCGAGCGCTATGCCAAGCGAATCTTGAGCCAAATTTTCTACCTGTTATTGACAATATGGAAACCTACAATTAGTGAAAAGCTTCTTTCTTTGAAGCTGCAGTGCTGTTATCTGCTACACTCGAGGTGTAGAAAACTTAGAATTTATTTATATGGAAGTCACAAAGTTCCAACAAACTCAAAATCATCAGAAAACGACGAACCTTTAGAGTCCTCAATACCTCACCGAATAACCAAAGTGATTGTTTCGGGGGTGTAATATTGAAGGTAAGGTTAATTGGATCCATTCTTGGCTTCAGAAATTGAAGGGGTAGAGCTTATTGCAACTGGAGATGGGTTCAGGGTTTAGGGTTCTTCGATGGGATAAGAATGAGAATTAGGATGAGGATTAGAGTGAGGATTCAAGTCATCTTTAGAATTGGGGTTAGAGTTCGGGTTCGAGTTAAGGTCAAGTTCAGAATAAAGGACTATGGCTGACTAGGGATAGGGTTAAAGGCAGGATTAGGGTTGGGATCAGGTTAAACCCAAAACTAGCATTAGTATATGCTCTAGAGTTAGGATGTGGACTACCACAACTACAGTTGCGAGTTAGAAATAGTCTTAATAGAAACAGGCTGGGGGGATAGAATCAGCATTCAAGACCAAAAGACCTCAAGATTAGAGATAGAAATCGTACTATGAATGATTCTGCACATAATGGAGCGGAGGGAGGTGAGGGTATCGTCAAGGGTGGCAAAAGGAGGGCTCGTTCCATGAGTCCGTTAAACCGTAACATGCACACTGTCATCTCCGCTTCCACTTCCAATTCCATGAAATTTCCAGGATTGCTGCAGTTACGGAACGGAATCATCCATTTCCGTTTTCCAGCTTCCTTTGTATGCTCCAGTTTCGTGGTTTCCAGCATCAGTTTAACAGTAGCCATAGAACCCGGGGCAATGCGTCCAAGAAAAGCCTCTCCCCCTTCTCTCCCACCCTCCCCAGAAGTAGTACAATTCCACGAACTGACAACAGAAAAGGGTTCTTGGAGGTTTTCTAAGCAGCAGACTACTTCCGTGCAACTGATGTTCCGAATTTTGACTTCAAATTGTACATCTCCCCATAGATTGGCGTACCCAATTTTTCCCAAATCCACTTTCGACTTCTCAAGTTCGCCCCACGAAATGCCTAACAAGCCTTTCACTTCGAGCACTTCAACCACTCGCCCATAGAAATCACTTGACTTGGAGGAATTTTTTGAATGTACAACTTCCAAAGTTTCCATACATGTGCTCGTTGCGTCACCACCTGTCACGTTATTTGTCATGTCTAGAAGTTTCCCCCCAACAGCATGTTGAGTAACTGAACCATTAGAAGCTTCCAGAAAGTTTAAGAAATTTGGAGGTTTCATATTTACAAGAAGCAACGAGCCTTTGAAGGGACAGACTTTTCCGAGTCGAAGTTTTGAATGTTGGGTTGCTGACATACGTTCTTTCCCTTGGCAATATCTCACATATATTGTAAGCCTTGAATATGGAAGCAGCACAAATCCACTTCCACAGCATTCGTACTTCTGTGAACACTCCACTGCAGCTGCCACGTATGCATTTACAATACCAAAGATTTCCTCACTCACCTCTGCATCTAAAGGTTTTCCGGTTTCCTCCAAAATGTCAAGGGGATGATCCATATTCATCTCTGGGCTCACTCGCAATGGTAAGTTACTGAACGGAAGTATGTTCATGGGTTCAGAAACGTGAGAAACAAGTTCAAAAGAGGTGTGATAGGGTACAGTATCTGCAATGCGATACTCCCCCGAATCCTTCATAGAGGGGTGGCAACATGAGGCAAAACCCGGACCTTTGGGGGTTGCAGAAATGCAGATAACTCCCAAATCGACCAAAGGTACAGCTTCAAGCTTCACATCTTGCCGTTCCGTTGAATCAGCGACCCCAGAATCTGTAAAATCAGTTCAACTTTGAATCAGCCACGGCAGAATCTGTAAAATTCTATTGAACTACTGAGTATTGGTTTCGCACAGAAGCTCTCACCTTCAGTTGTCGTATGCCCCCCATCATCACATGAAGTAATTGATGATCTGCTTTTCGGTTTTGACGAATCTGAAAGGTCGTTCTCAATCAACCCCTCTCCACTACTATCTACAATCTCCTTAAGAAGAAACTCGCTTTTTTCCGGCCTCGTCGGAGTCTCCTTTTTAACATCGACTTGAACAGAGCAATCATCCACAAAAAGTTGGATCATTACCTCCGTATCATGCCCTGGAGAAGAGAGATTCGAGATGATGACTTTATCTTGAATGAGCCCATATTGAATGATAGGTAAGCAGTATTCAATAGCAACCTCCGGTTGCATTCTGCCTGCCTCAGAAGGTGAGCTATCTCTGCCAGTTAAACGGATTTTCTCTAAGGAAAGTGTAGCCAAGTTTGCTCTCACAGAGATATCCAAAGGCATGTTAGAACTCGGATTCGATACGGTGAAATTACCGGACACATTCCCCCCCACTTCTTGAACCCTTCCAAGGTCTATAAAGCTCGAAGAAACCCTCATCAAACTTTTTCCAACCATAGCCCAAAATTTCACAGTCACCTCTTCCATTGGCATCTCTCTTGAATGGGTTTCCCCCCCTCCTTCCATTACACCTAAGGGTCGTGCAAGAATTCTCATTCCTCCTATTATTTCTCTGCACTGCCCGTTCTCATACACAGCCGGTTCTCCACTCGGCCGCAAACACATATAAAAAACTCTCAAAGCTTTACCCTGAACCACTGCTTCATCTATCCGATTCTCTCCCTTCTCATCCTCACATAATGAAACTTGCTTCGCTAAGTTTGAGCGAAACGTGAGTGAAATAGGCTCTTCACGCAAATTTTCAAGCCTTAAAGGAACTATTTTTCGAGTATCCGGCCCGTTGAGATAGCAGTATCCCATATCGAGAGAATTGTTCTCTGCTAAGTCGGGAAAGCGAACACATGGAACTTTTCTCGGAAGCATGACTACAGGAATAATAGTCTCCTTTGTGCAGATTTGACTCCTGATAAGAAGATTATATGTCTGCCTTCCAGGTTTCACCGGGTTGCCTTTCAGCTCCACTTTCACTGTTCCAAAAGGGTCAATATGGCCAATAGAGGGAGTGGGAAATAGCACTTCAGGTGCTGAGAACGGAGCAAGATAGTTGCTTTCTTGCATTGCATTTTCACTCTCATCCTCTCTCTTCTCCCTCTGCCCTATACTCGCTGTGGAGATGGCTCCCACCACTCCTCCAACGCGTATTCGAAAGTCAAGAGGTATTCCACACCGGTTTCGAATGAAAAACTCCGACTGCAGCTCAGTGAATAAGTCAGATTCCGGAAATAGAATCTCGGAAGGTTGCACAGAAAGCATTTTTTCCGGCTTTTTTAGCCTCAATATGACCTGCTTCATGGCACCCTCCCTATTCTCTCTGCCCTCTCCCTCTCCCTGCTCCCTCTCCCTCCCTGCCTTCACTCTCTCGGCCTTCAGAGTGAGCATTCCTACCGCAGAAAAGCCCATACTCTCCTCCCCTTGTGAATGTGTCTCCATTCCCCATAGACTGGAATTAGTTTGAACTGCAAATGAATCCACTGCTCTCCCACTATCCGGAATTCGAAGAGTTAAGCTGACTATGGATTCCGCCTTCAAGCAGAAATTTGCCACGCATACCATCCGGTCCACACTTGGTGAATACGAGCTACCAACAATATCCACCATAGCCTCTGGAGATAACCACGGAAGCTGCTTAGAGGGCGAAACCTCTCTGTTCTGACCTAAATTTTTCAAAATTGAACCCTCCATAGCAGCATCCCCTCCAACTGATTCTCGAACATTTTGATTAAGTTCCCTTATCCACAATTGTGAGTCAGAAATATTAGAATCCCATGAAAGCTGCACAGTTATCCACTCATCTTGGTATGAAAACGAAGTCAACGTAAGACTGCCTGCAAGGGCCACTCCTCCCTCCAAAGTATCTTCCAAAACAAGCTCACCAAAGTGACCTACATTTGTACCTAAATGGACCCTAGAAGCCATACTTCTAGCCATAGCTGCAGCTGAGGAGAGGTCTAAAAATCGATCATTGTCATAGAACTGTTCGTCAGTTCCAACAACTTGGTCATTCCCAACTGAACTTGGCAGAGGTTGTCTACCGGGTTGGTTGATTTCTATGCCAAAAATATGGTTAAACTGGTCAATCCCTGTGCTGCTTTCCGGTCTGCTTCCCGCTGTGCTGCTAATCTCACTCGGGACATAGTTCAGCCCCTCATCATCTGCTGCTTCTGCTTGCCCCAAACCCCAACTTAAAATTCGCTGACGTGCCCAAATTTCACTCGCAGATGCAGCATCGAGAGACGAAAGGAGAGAGTGAGGAATGAGGTCATTGTGAGAGAGAGGGAGGGGAGAAGGAGGGCACTGAAGAGGGGAGGGAGGGCCAACAAAGTCAGAGAGAGACCTTGGAGACCCCACTTCTGGGGAGAAGGGGTTCAGAGGAGATAGCCCTCCGGGAATCTTAACAGTGTGGGGTGAAGTAGGGGCTGAGCTTTGCTCGGAGAAGGAAATACTCGGAGAAGCCATAGAAACTTTCACCAATGGCTGCCACATAGAGAAAAGATGCAGGGTCAAGTTCGTAGTGTAGATACTCACTTGAAGTAACAAAAAAGAGAACCGACACAAAAGAGACATGTGCATAACTGATCAGGAAAGAAGAGATCCAATGGCTCACATTCACTGCTCCATGGACTTCCGGTATTTGATCTCCAGCTGCAACTCGGTCTCTCATGATGGAATCCGCAAACACAGTGGCTCCAAATGCCACTGTCTTCATAACATCCTGGGAGGGAGGGAGGGAGGGAGGGAGGGAGGAGGGAGGGAGGAGGGAGGAGGGAGGAGGGAGGGAGGGAGGAGGGAGGAGGGAGGGAGGGAGGGAGGGAGGGAGGGAGGGAGGGAGGGAGGAGGGAGGGAGGGAGGGAGGGAGGGAGGGAGGGAGGGAGGGAGGGAGGGAGGGAGGGAGGGAGGGAGGGAGGGAGGGAGGAGGGAGGGAGGAGGGAGGGAGGGAGGGAGGTCGGCTCAAATGCATACTTCAGAGGGAGTGGTGATTTCATGGGTTTATGGGTGCAAGACAACTTGAAAAAGGTTCTCGGTTCCACAAATTTCCTAGGGTTCAGGGTTCACAGGTTTTAGAAAGTTCAGGGGCAATTAAGGCTTTAACCTCATTCATTGCACTGCTCGTGAATGCAGTGGGTTCAACCATGCAATCGATTGCTAAAGTCCCAAAATCCGTTTATCTGATCGAGATTATCCGGCAGACTCACTTGATTTTTGCTCTCATACGCCAAAAAATTGCCCTCCACGCGTTGAATGCCATTCGGCTCTTCCATGAAACTATGAAGGCACTTCACAAGTACAACCTGTACAGCGGAAAAGAAAAGAAAATGGGGGCAGGGTAAGGTTAGTCTGCTTAAAATATATATATAAGTGAAGCTTGAAAATAGCCAATATTTTCAAAAAAGGAAAAAGGTGACACCACTGAAGTAAAGTCTGAAACGAAATTTGCTCACAATGAGTGGTTAGTATATTTAAAGCTTTCGCATTCTTTCAGATTCACAAACCTGTGACTCGTTAGGCTTAACCACGAAGGAGATGCTTCCTTCACATGGCTTTGGTTGACCACCTGCTCCTTTAGAATGATCAATTCCGAACATTCCCAGCTGTAGTGCATTTCCTTGCCGTGAAATTTCCCCTTTGTTTTCAACAAAAGGAGCAGTTGCTTGGTGACTCCGAGGAACATTTTTGTCTCCAGTCCTTCCAGCATTCTTATCTCTACTTTCTTCTCTGTACTCCAAAGAAATCGCCATTGTTTTGCTCCCATTTCTGGTATCACTTTCCGACTCCTGAACCTTTGAACCCTGACTTTGACTCTGTGAGAGAAGCTGCTCAATCTGTTTCCGTACCTTTGCTGCCTTTTCAACCTTCCCTTTCCTCTCATAAGCAGTAAACTTTCTCTCTAATGCCTCTATTGCCTCCTGCTCCGGAGTTGCCTCCATTTTGTTCATTACTACCTTATCCTTCAACTGGAATGATAGCCGCGGAAATACTTCCATGAAAGCTTGCCCCCATATTCCCCTTGAATTGTTCTCTGCTTCTGCAATATCGGAAGCCTTCAATACAAACTCCCGGGACTGCTTACTTATGTTTGTGACTATCAAAGGCTGCGGAGAGGACCACTCTCCCACAAGGGATGGACCCATCTCCAGGAAAGCTGTGCTTATCTCAAAAGTCTCGGCTCTGCTAACAGTGGCCTTCAGAATCACAACCTGCACGTGTGAGGGAGTGAAGGCATTGGTCTGGGAAGAGAGGGAGAGGGGGGACGGGGCGGGGAAAGGCAAGGGAGAGTAGGAGAGGCGCAAGCGAAGAGAGAGGGAGAAGAGTGGGACAAGAAGAGTGGGAGAAGAAGAGAGAGGGAGAAGAGAGGGAGAAGAAGAGAGAGGGAGAAGAGTGGGAGAAGAAGAGAGAGGGAGAAGAGTGGGAGAAGAAGAGAGAGGGAGAAGAGTGGGAGAAGAAGAGAGAGGGAGAAGAGTGGGAGAAGAAGAGAGGGAGAAGAGTGGGGGAAGAGAGAAGAGTGGGAGAAGAAGAGAGGGAGAAGAGTGGGAGAAGAAGAGAGAGGGAGAAAAGTGGGAGAAGAAGAGAGAGGGAGAAGAGTGGGAGAAGAAGAGAAAGGGGGGACGTGGCCAAACAGACAGCGGATGGGGGGTTGGAGGAGAATGAAAGAGATGGGTGACAGAGAATGAAAGAGATGGGTGACAGACAACGAGCGGAACGAGGAGAGGAAGGAGAAAACCATGTGTGTGAGGAAGTCGCAAGCCTCCACTTCGACCTACTTTGCATGATAACTCAAATCAACATACCGTTCCTATTGCCTCCTGCTGTTTGTTGATTAGTTAACAAACGAAGGAACTTGCTTAGCAGTTTTTTAGGGTATCCAAAAATTGAGGTTCACAGGGAGCAGAGAGACTAACCTGATCACTGCTCGGGTCATACACGTTATTGATAGTGAGCTTCTCCCGGAAATTACCCGCGAGGGATGGCTGAAAAACAAAGTTCACTTCTCTGCTACAGTGAGGTCGCACAAGGCCAACCCTTCCATCGATAATGTGAAGGTCACCCGAAGCAATAGATCCTGAAGCAGACAAAGGAAAAAATATAAGAATGCACTAAATAGAACAGCACATTTCTAAGGATAATGATGGGTTGGAGTTCATCCAGGAAAGGGCAGGAAATTGAACTCGAAATGAGAAGATCAAGGTAAACCATGACTTTTTCGTGGGATCACTTAGGGTATTCAAGAACTCTAACCGATAAAACATATTCAAGTCGTTC
The DNA here is from genome assembly GCA_037447605.1 of Zygnema circumcarinatum. Classification (NCBI taxonomy): domain Eukaryota; kingdom Viridiplantae; phylum Streptophyta; class Zygnematophyceae; order Zygnematales; family Zygnemataceae; genus Zygnema; species Zygnema circumcarinatum. Next base: position 867,859 of record CM074811.1, on the reverse strand, counting down.
ATATTTTAAGGATCTTTATAAGATCTACCCTTTGATGAATGATCAACACTCGTGTCAGTTGTGTCAGTCAGTCAGTTAGTCAGTCAGTCAAATCAGTCAGTTTAAACTATGCCTTAGTGTGAACAGGGCCTTTTCAGCTTCACAGGAAAGATTCATGAGATCAAAATTCTTTGGAGGTCCTTTGGAGAGTTGCAGCAACGAACCTGTCTTTCTAATTTTGTACAATAGAGGCACATCCGACAAATTGTTGAGAACAAGGGTTTTGGCGCGATGTTCATTTGTGAGCATATGTCCAAAGTTGATGTTCTTTTGAGCCAGCGAATGCAGCGACCTGCAGACCTGCAAAGGAGAAAGAAGAAAGAAGAAAAAAAAACCATAAGTTCTTGCATTTTTCCGGGTTTGTAAGGTTCATGAAACCCAAAAAAGTACGGGCAGTTGAATTCCTATCAACAGATGTTTATCATTTTCCTCTGAAAGCATCGAGAACAATCAAAAGAGCACGCCACAGAAAAAAAAGAAAACAATGTTAAGATAATCCTGTTATTTCTCACTTTTCCTTACCTTTCTCTTTCTATGCTCACCTTCATCTGCACGGGCACCTCTCTTGTAAGAAGCTCCACTTCTAAGCTCGTGCCCAAAAAGCCTGCCTCCAAAGACTCCACAATTGAGCGGTCATATTCCACAAGTTCGATGTTCACCTGCACTCCCCAAAAGGACACTTTACATCCTTCGGTTTTCAAGTTCAAGCATCTTCCCATTCATCAATAACAAGCCGAAAAGAAAACCTCCTTTGCATTCAAAAGACGGTGCAAAATTGGAAAAAATGTGCCTCTGATGTGTCTAAATTCGGAGCTTTTTTTGGGAGCAACCTTGTAACTTTTGCTCTAATTCTGTAAGTATTCAGCAATCTAACTGTGTACCTTGGCAGTCAGCTTCCGAAGCTTCCCTTGTATGGAGGGGCGAGTGACTCCATTCACAACGAGAACAACATAGAGCACAACTTTCTCCCCCTGCCGCAGGTCAACCTGCTTAGCGGGAGAGAGGGAGTGGGGGACCTCCTCCAGTGTGCGCAAAACCAGCTCGCGGGTGCGGATTTGAGCCTCCACATGCTGCCAACCAGAGAGAGACAGATATGACATACTAAGGGAGAAGGAAGGGAGAGGGAGAGAGAGGGAGGAGAGAGCTGTCCTCAACTTCACGTTGCAGATGAATGAGAAAGGCCAGTCTCAATAAAGAGAGGCAAACTGTAAAAAGAGCATGCCACTTACAAGTGGGAGGAAATTACCTCCTTCTCTGTCCCCTCCTCAGCCAAGAGAGAGCTGGTGAGAGAGACCTCTCCTACTCGCTTTAGAGCCTCTATTAGAGCCCCCTCTCTCCTCCCCGCACTCTGACTCTCCTCCTTGTTGGGAGTCTCCTCCACCCTCAGCATTGCACTGCTCTTCACTCGCTTCATAGTTAGTCTTCGCGAATGGTCTTCGCCGGAGTTTGCATGAGATGTGATAGCACTCCCATCTCCATTCAGAGAGTCCATCTTCGCAGAGACTTTGGAGGAGGGTTCGTAGCTGCTCGGAGCGACTTTTTCACCTTCCTCTTTATAGCCCGACGAATGGGCTAAGTCAAGGGACATCCTGTCGCACGGGAGGGTTTCAAAGTTTTAGAAATTCGACTTTTCAATGGGTTTTTGTTATTTCCGGATTTATGTATTCAGGGTTTCAGTTTAATGTTCTCGAATCTGTGTAGCTTTTTGGTTTGGTTAGGTCATAGTCAAGGACCGTCTAAAACAATCAGAGAATGGGTGAAGGCAAAGTCAAACATAAGATGAAGAAATTAACAAAAAGGAAGGTCGAGGTACAAATTGATGTATCCCACAAAGATGACGACATCGACATCGAGAAGACACATCGAGGCAGAGGGACCCAGGTAAAGACAGAGAGAGAGAGAGAGAGAGAGAGGAGAGAGAGAGAGAGAGAAAGAGAGAGAGAGAGAGAGAGAGAGGAGAGAGAGAGAGAGAGGAGAGAGAGAGAGAGAGGAGAGAGAGAGAGAGAGGAGAGAGAGAGAGAGAGGAGAGAGAGAGAGAGAGGAGAGAGAGAGAGAGAGAGAGAGAGAGAGAGAGGAGGAGAGAGAGAGAGAGAGAGAGAGAGGAGAGAGAGAGAGAGAGAGAGAGAGAGAGAGAGAGAGAGAGAGAGAGAGAGAGAGAGAGAGAGAGAGAGAGAGAGAGAGAGAGAGAGAGAGAGAGAGAGAGAGAGAGAGAGAGAGAGAGAGAGAGAGAGAGAGAGAGAGAGAGAGAGAGAGAGAGAGAGAGAGAGAGAGAGAGAGAGAGAGGAGAGAGAGAGAGAGAGAGAGAGAGGAGAGAGAGAGAGAGAGAGAGAGAGAGAGAGAGAGAGAGAGAGAGAGAGAGAGAGAGAGAGAGAGAGAGAGAGAGAGAGAGAGAGAGAGAGAGAGAGAGAGAGAGAGAGAGAGAGAGAGAGAGAGAGAGAGAGAGAGAGAGAGAGAGAGAGAGAGAGAGAGAGAGAGAGAGAGAGAGAGTAGAGAGAGAGAGAGAGAGAGAGAGAGAGAGAGAGAGAGAGAGAGAGAGAGAGAGAGAGAGAGAGAGAGAAAAAAAAGGGAAAGAGAGAGAGGGAGAGAAGTCCAAACCTCATCCGCGTCTTCTTGTCCTTTACTGGAATTGCATGGCTGCTTAGCCGGCCCCTACCACCCGACTCGGAAGTCTCAAAAAGACTCGAATTCAAAACCACGGAGTCACTCAGTCGCGGCTGCGAGCCCTCCAAAGTCTCCAACAGCTTCTCTCTGTTCGCAGAGGCTACATGGGCCCTGCACCACTTCGAATTTATCAGAACCCCAAAAGAAGGAACATCAGGAGAGAGATAACTCTACTTGTAACTCGATAGTTTCCAACAATCCTAAGGTTTTTAAGGCCCTGAAGTAGCCGGAAAACGTACGGACAAGTTTGTAGGTATTGCTCACCTCCTCCGATTCTCTTGGCTATCTTCCTCATTCTCCTCAACTAACAGAGTTTCCAAAGCTGGAGGTTGCTGAAGCTGCTGAACTAACTCCCTTTCTTTCAGGCGGTAGACAAATAGCTCCCCGGGAATGGATGTGCTGAACCCCAGTTTCAGTGAAGCTGCTGTGATATTTTCCACCACGAGGGTTCGCGTGCTTGGGTTGTTTACAACAACGCTGCAGCATAGAAAGGAAACGTCCTTTATGCTTACTTGATTGAAACCGAAAGGAGCTCGCAAAAGAGACCATACCTCAGCTCACATCTTTAGTTCAAATGCTACATGTGCCGACTTCGACGACAACTCATCATAATAAATTTCACTGGTTACCGAGGCATTTCATGTTGTGAATGGTGAGCATGTATGCATTGCTTCATATGTACATCAAAATCTATCCCTTTGAAGAAGCCCCTTTTCCCCCTCACCTGTCGAAAGCAAGAAAGTTGGAGTTGGAGGGGGTCCCAAGTCTGTAGAAGAGAGAGTGGAGGAGGACGTGATGGCGATCTTGGTAATTCGCTCTGACCTCAAACAGTTGAACATTCCGTTTGTTGAACAGATTTTCTATACGGATCTGCTTCCTATAGTGAGAATTTACACGAATTGGAACAGACTTGATTTCCAGCTCATAGGCTTGGCGGGGGGGAATGGTCACATGTTCTGCTTTGGAGGTGAAGCTGAGCACTGTGGAGGTCACGTAGGCGGTTACAAGTGCGGGAAGATCGGAGAGATTGAGAATTTCTACAGAGGAGGTTTTGAACGATCCAATGTTGCAGTCTCCCAGGTTGAGCTCTGAGGTGGATACCTTCACCATAGAGGTGCAAACTCTGGCCTTGCACTGGTCCAGAGAGAGGAGGGAGGGAGAGAGAGAGAGAGAGAGAGAGATGGGAGGAGGGGGAAGGGGAAATGGGGAGAAGGGGAGAAAGGGAGAGGAGCGAGAAAATAGGGCAAGGAGATTGGGAGGGACGGGAGTGGAAGAGAGAAAGGGGGCAAGTGAGAGAGAGAAGGAGAGGGAAAAAAGAAAAGAGAGTCAATTGCATGGACCTGGAAAGTGAAGCCTTCATATTCGCTCTCTGCTATGAACCACCTTTAAACCACAGGGTTCATGGGTCGTTACGAAATTTTGAGTTTTGCTGCACTTCTAATTCAAAAGTTGTGGATCAAGTAGGAATAAGGGCCTTGGCGAAGTGTTTTAGGGTTACCTTAGAAGCGTTGACTTCCAAAAGCAATGCATGGGACATGGGACTGACCTGTATGATCTTGGAATAGCGCTGCTTCCCCCCTTCCCCACACTTAAGGGAAACGCGAAAGGGGCGGCGTTGCAGGCGGAGAGAGCGCAGGTCGTCAGAAGTATCGGGAGAGGGGAGGAAGGAGAGAAGGAGGCCCCTCTCCTGCCCACTCTCAAGAAGCAGCTCTTCCACAGCATGCTTGCGGCTCATGCTCACATCACCATCGATCTGCAGGGAGGAGGGAGAGGAGGAGAGGGGGAAGGAGAGAGAAAGGGAGAGAAAGGGGGGAGGTTGTTTTGATGTTTGCTTTGCTTGATAGGGTTCGATGACTGCAGCAATTCGGAGTACAAAAGGTAGGGAGGGGGAGACGAAGTAAAACCTCGTGAATGGGTTGGGTGGGTAGGAGAGGTGAGGGTCTTTCAAGGTGATTGAGATTCTGATTCTCTCTCCCTGAAATATCCAGCTCAGTCTGAAGGTGAAAGATAACGCAGTCGCCGGAGTGTTGCATATCCGTGGATAGGGCGACATGAAGGTTCTGAAAAGCACCATAGTGTAAATTTCCGGATTCCAGTGAGAAATATACTAATTTTAGGATGAATTCTTTCTCAACTGCCATTGGAGGGTCAGCTCTGCTGTGAATGGAAGTGGCCTAGAGATTGTGGTGCACAAATTTGGAAAATCTAAGGCTTGAAAGCTTGATTTTCACATCGGTCAATATTGGCTGATTACTTACCTCTTTTGTGACATTTTTAAGCAGAATAAGCTTAGAAGTGACGTTGTCAGAATAGCAGTCGCCAAAGTCCACCACTCCTTCCTCAGCTAAGCCCGTCACGAGTATGCCTTCTTCCCTATGCTCGGAGCTTACCTGCACGGATTCAAATTGCCCAACACGCCCGCAATAAGAACTACTCCATAAAAAGCTCGCAAGAATTTATTATGCTTGACTATAGAGAGAACCCATTTCTTGACCCCATGTGAATCTGGGTTCACATCCCATTGTTCAACAGCCATAACTGCTTTCTCTTGTGACTGGCTACGCTTATTCAATAGGTCCCACATGATTAAGCAGCAAGTAACTCTTACTGAGGGAGGTTCACCTTGATAACAGCTGTCATACACTTTTAGATTTACATACAGATCAATGTCAGAAGTCAGTTGTGTAGCAACCTATCATGACGCTACTTTCTGTCCCAGCCAAAAAGTTCTAAACTTGACAGGTGCGGAAAATCAACCTGCATTGCATGAACCACAATCAACAGATGAAGGGGGCTTCTCCTAAGTAGACTCACCACACAGTGAATAGGCACTACACTGGAATTTCTTGCATCGAATTTATTCTCTAAGAGAATCCCACAGTCAAACTCTCCCACTCTCTCCGGATGGTAGGTCACACGAATGCGCTTGTGAGCACAGCTCGGAATTTCTCCTTGACTTATGGGGAGGCAGGAATCGTAATCTGTCAGCTCCAAGGCCTGCCATGTTGCTCAACATGAACAATACAAGACGGACAACATAAAGGTGAACAATCGCAACATGAACACAAAACTTAAGTAGTCAAAATAAGAAACATAGAATCAGATGCAGTAAGAAATTGAATAGTACAAAGATACGTATCTTAAAGAAGGCGAGACTTGCTAAGCTCTTTCAATGAAAGGGAAAATGGGGGGGTACATCGAAGAGGCATGAAGACATTCATCGGCCAAAAGTTCCGAATAACGTATTGGAATAGAATTGGCAATGTGATCAACGATGAATAAGGACAATGACTCCAAGATTTTTTCTCACCCGTGTAAGAATTGGTGACCTATTGCATGCAGGCAGCCTTCCTATTTGAGTGTAAAGCAAGTCAAGCAGACTCCACACTAGAAATGCCCTGCTCTTACCTCATGATGAAGCAATCACTTGGCTTACCCAGTCTAACAGTAACACAGAAGACGAGAAACGAGAGAGAGAGAGAGAGAGAGAGAGAGAGAGAGAGAGAGAGAGAGAGAGAGAGAGAGAGAGAGAGAGAGAGAGAGAGAGAGAGAGAGAGAGAGAGAGAGAGAGAGAGAGGAGAGAGAGAGAGAGAGAGAGAGAGAGAGAGAGAGAGAGAGAGAGAGAGAAAATGCAATACCTGAACGCGCCCATCTATGCGCAGCCGGAAGCTACACGGAATCTCTGACAGATTCCAAATGCTGAAATCCTTCACAAACACGCCACGTGGCACACAGTCGTCAAAGACTAGGTCCGCAATGTCGGCTTTCAAAACGGGCCGATACACGATGGCGTGAAAGTGGGCCACTATGTGCTGCTGCGTCATTTGAGAGCCATCTCTAAGAGGGGAGGAAAGATGCTCTCCTCCCTCCCCCAGCATTGCAGCAGAGAGGAATATTTTGCCTTGGATTCGGAAGGAGAGGTCACGGCAGTCGCTTAAACTTGGAGTCGGCTGTTCACCCAACACATTTCGGTGCAAACCCTGTACGGAAAGGAAAGAACGGTACATGTTTGGTGAATTGGAGAAGGTATGGAGTTTGGAAGCAATTGGGGTTTATACGGGTCTAGGAATCGTTGAACGCAACGCTCTCACCAATACATGGAAGAGTTTTCTCACTCTCAAGGCATGATGAGCTGATCCCTCCCTCCATGTTCAGCTCTCCCCTCGCCCCTACTTAACAATAATAATTCGGAATGGCAGGGACAATAAAACTCTGGTTTGTGCGTACTTGCGGAAGTATTGGAACACTTGAGGACGACGTATTGCTATCGGGTCGCAAGGCCATCTGTTGCTGCCTCGCTGAAGGCTCCTTCGGTTGGAACACCAAAATGACTTGCTGAACTTGTCTCGGCTGGAGAATTACTCCATCCACAAGATCAACATTGTTGAACAGCTGCAAATCCATCGTCCATACCCTGCTTGGCATTAACACTCCATAGGGCATAGCCTCACTTAATTTCACCAGTGCTTGTACGTGTTAACCACTGACGATAAAGTTAACCCTGACGGAAGAGGTATCGTCGACATCTAAACCTTCATTACAGGTGTTGGCTAGAGAAAAAAATATGTTTCCAGCTCCTATTGTACTAAAATCGACACAGCACAACTAGATAGAGGGGAAAGGGTCTGTGTAAGAATTGGAAAGGAGAACTCACCTCATTGAAATCATCAGCCAAGAAAGTTCCACTACTTGGATCACTGCTGCTCTCCTCATCTGAATCCAAGTTTTCATTCTTAAGCTGAAATGCAATTTGCTCTTGAAGGTCGCTTTCAAGAGTGACGTGAACCGGCTGATCACATAAGCTGCACACCCAGAGCATACCCTAATTTCATTTTATTTAAAGAGTAAGAAAACGTTTCAAAAAAGACGAGAAATTGAGAGAAAACAACAGAAACTAGTATGATTTAGCAAAAATAAAGTTTTAAAATGCTGGAAGAATCTGCTTACCTTATGAGAAGGAACCTTTTCAAGACATGAAACTCATTCAGGATCACCTTCTTGAGTTCCAGCACATTGTTTGGAATATCTGTCACGAAAATCCCTCGAGGAATCTGGAACGAATGCCAGGTATCCCGCCCCAACATGCGGTAAGTGGGGCCCACGCCTCCCTCCGCCATAGCTTCAGCTCTCCACAGCTGCTTCCCCACCTTACATCCTCAGAAGGAAGAGCACTTCACCCATCACAGCATGATGCGTTTCCTTCCTTTTTCACACAAATGTGTGAGGAAGTCCGAGAAACGGTTCTGAAATTAGGGTTAGGGTCAGCCATGGCGGCATGGCACCATGGCATGGACTCATGTCTGCATAGCTGCATGGGTGAGTCTCATTATGGGGAGGAACCCTAAAAATGTCTGGCCAATGTCAAGCTGCCACGTGGACATACTAGCTGCCATGGCGATCAGTGATTGGCGGTACGTCGTAGGAGCTCAGTTGTAACAAAGGTAACATACCCACAACGGCCACCTGGAAAGCCCCCAAGGGCGTAACAATATTAGGGGGTGTCAGACTTAACAAAATCTTACGAAAAGCGTTACGAAAAAAAAGGTTACGAAAGTACTCCGCCGCAGCAGGATCGCGATAATACTGGAGTACTCGTTCTGATGTCAAACTTACGAACACGCGTACTGAAATTTTTTAAGTCTGACACCCCCTATTGTAGAATATTTGCCGTCAAATTTTTAGGCCAGTGTTTGCTTCCCATTGGCCGTCATCTGCCACGGTGGCACTGCCTCCATCCTACGTGGCAGACACCGGCTGGCGTTGGGCCCAACTGGCCTTTTGGGTACGGCTGCCGACGACGACGGACAGTGACGAACGGCGGTTACGGATGGTGAACCCCGACGTCGGTCGACGTGCCGTACAGCCACAACAACATTGTACTCATGGACGAACATGCGCATGCGCACATGTTGTTGTTGCTTCCGACAACGGGTTTCTAGCGTTGCCTCGCCTCCACGCTCCTTCGAAGCGCCACGGTTGTTGGTGACCGTCCGATGGCTTCCAGCCCCTCTCCCCGCGCCATGTGGCCCACATCGGCGACCTTAACGGCTGCTTCTAGAGCCATGTTGTTGTTGTTGGACCGAGAGTCAATCTCATGTTGTTCTTTGTCCCTTGTTTTGGGTAGTGCTAAATTTACACCTTTTTTGTCTAGATACAGACCTTTTTTCGCCGGGCAGATTTTAAAATAAACAAAAAGGATTAAAAACTGAAAATGTTTTTTTTACACCTTTTGGAAATCGATACACCTTTTCCTGTCGGGCAGATTTTACCCCTGATTTCTATTTTTTGAGAGAAAAAGTTATTGAGCTGCCCGAATCCGCTCGGAGCGGAAGATCCGTCCGCCACGAGATCGTTTGCAGGTGTCCGTCCTTAACACTTTCGGTGAATCTCAGCCGTCGATACTATAGCAGATCGCACCATGGCAGATCACCGTTAAATCTGCAGCCTGGCTATGTCCCAGCGAATGGGAAGCGCCACGTGTCCCGCCAAAGCCGGCTCAAAGTACGTTCGTACAATTATAGTACGGATGCAGCCTCGAGGAAAGGCGAAATACCATACATTAAGAGTTTGGACCAATCACAACTTGCCATGTAATAAAAAATGACACGTGGCAGATGGTGATTGCTGCCAGTTGACACTGGCGAGCAGCCGCTGGCTGGCCAGTCCAGCTCATAATTTTGCGGAGATCTCGGGCCGAGGGACGCGCGCCCTCGCACCTGCGAGCCGGCTTGTGTGGGCCACGTGGGCGCGTCCCATTCGCGACCGAGCCCGGCTGCAGATCAAACGGTGATCTGCTGTGGTGCGATCCACGACAGAATCGACGGCGGAGATTCATCGGACATGTGAAGCCCACCCGTGAACGATCTCGTGGCGGACGGATCTTCCGCTCCGAGCTGATTCGGGCAGCCCAATATCTTTTTCTCTCAAAAAAAAATCAGGGATAAAGTCTGCCCGACGGAAAAAGGTGCCTCGATTCCAAAAAGGTGTGAAAAAAGTATTTTCCGTTTTTTATCCTTTATTGTCTATTTTAAAATCTGCCCGGCGAAAAAAGGTCTGTATCCAGACAAAAAAGGTGTGAATTTAGCATTACCCTTTTTGTAAGAAGTCCCGTACGGTACTCAGCCGACTGTACGGCTTGGTATTTCGACGCCAACTTTCGCAGAAAATCACGTTTTAAAACTGGAAAGTGAAAACCTGATCGATTCCCCTGAACCCAACAGAAGCCGTACGGACGGATCTCCCGAGAGACTTGTGCCGCTTCCAGATGAAACCCGGCAGAGCCATTTAGGAATCGCCACGTGGTCAAAATTACTAATCCACCATTCATGTAGCGCCACGTGTCACACTCCGCCAATCAGGCGTCGCTTTTGTCCCCGCTTTGGCGCTTCCGTTCCCTTTCCGTGACTCCCCGGTCCTAACTACTCGCGAGTCGCGACTGCTCGCTCCCGCTGTCCCTCTCCCACTCGCTCCCTCCCTCTCCTCCTCCCTCTCTTCCTCCCTCTTCCTCTCTCTCTCCCTCTCTCCCTCGCTTCCTTTCTCTCCCTCTCTCCCTCTCCCTTCCTCTCTCCCTCCATATCTCTGTCCCTCCCTCTCTCTCCTCTCCCTCTGCCTCCTCCCTCGCCTGCTTCGCACTCGTGGAATCGTCAGGAGAACGCGCCACGTGTCGCCCCCTGGCGCCATTTCCTGCTCTCTTCGGCTCCTCTCTCCCTCTCCTCACTCTCTTTCTCTCCCTCTCCCTCTCCCTCTCCCACCCTCTCCCACCCTCGCCCTCCCCCCCCCCCGTCCCAGCCCCCTGACAGCCGCCTCTATGTAGCCACCCCAAAAACCCTAAAACTTACTCAGCCCTTTCCTTTTCCTGAAACCCTAACGACTTGAAATGTCTGACGCCCTAAAGTGATTAAAGCCCCAACCTCTCCTGAACCCTAAACTCAACCTAAAAATTGTACTACCGGACGGCCCAGGTCCTGACGGCCCGATATTCTTGAAATGTTGACCTTTTGGAGCCCTGAACCCTAAGTCTTCTTTAACGGGAAAAATCTGAAAACCCCCGGACCTCAAAAATTTCAAATCTTGAAAGCCCCAAATCTCAAACTTCAAAACCTGAAAACTCAAATCAATCAGCAACATCCATAAATGCACAGAAAACTTCAAAAACCTCACATTCTCCAACAATTACAAAACCCCAAAAACCCTCAAATCTGTTCTCACCCTTTACATTCCCTCTCACAAACCCTCTTCCAACCCTAAAACCTCAACCCTTAAACCCTAATCCTTGACAACCCCCCCCCCCTCGCCATGGGCGTGTACCTTCGTCCCTCCCTCCCCTCTCCCTCCTTCTGTCTCCGCCTCATTGTCCTCTTCTCTCTCACAGCCGCCATCCTTTCGGGGGATTTCGCCTCCGCCCGCCTCCGCAACAACCACCATGCAGACAGAACCCTAAACCCTAAATTATCAAAAAGCAGTAAAAGTTCTCCTCACGGTAAGGCCCTGAAATCGATAGATTCCTCAGATCCCCTAGACTCCCTAGACCCCCTGGAACCCATCGGTCTCCTTGAAACCCTAGAAGACACTGAACCCTCCAAAACCCAAAAATCGTCTGCCTCCGGCTTGAACCCTCTCCAGCTCCCGAAAAGGCTTGAACCCCACAAGACCCCCAAAACCCTACCAACCAACAAAAGGAAAAGGAGAGAAGCTGAAGCTGCTGCTGCGGAAGCTTCTGGCCATGGCTTCCCTCCTGACCCCTCCTCCCCCCTTGCGGCCGACCTCGAGCGCCTCGGAGAGGAGGCGGGTTTCTCAACCGAAGCAGCCATAGATCCCATCACCTACACTCTCTCCGTCTTCATCCTCCCTCCCCCTCCCAACCACTTCCTCTCCCTCTCCCTCTCCTCCTCCTCCCTCTCCGACCCCTCCCTCGAGCTCCCCCACCGCTCCATCCGCAGCCTTATCCGCATGCATCCCCGCCCGCACGTCTACCTCGTCGGGAACTGCTCCGTCTTCCACCGCCTCGCGCAGGAATTTCCACGGACCGTCAAGCAGGAGATGCAGGTCAGCGCGGGGTTCAGGGTTCAGATGGCTAAGGGATTAGATAAGAGGTCAGGAGGCTAAGGGATTAGATTAGGGGTCAGGGGGCTAGGGGATTAGATTAGGGATGAGGAGGCTAAGGGTGAAGGGTTAGAGGATAGGGAAGTGGTTAGAGGCTCCCCTTTCTCCCTTCCACCTCCCTCCTCCTCATTCACTCCCCCATACCTCCTCCACCCTTCCTCACTCCCCCCTCCCTCGTACTCTACCCTTCCCCCTCTCCTCGTTTCCACCGACCACCCTCACAACCCCTCCTTACTCCACACTCCCAATCCCCCCCTCCACTCTCCCTCTTCCCTCCCTCCCTCCCGTCTCACTCCCCCCTCTCTCCCCTTTCCCTTCCCCCCCATCTCACCCCTCCCTCCCTCCTCCCTCCTCCCTCCTCCCCATTCACTCCCCCATTCCTCCCTTCTACTCTTCCCTCCCCCCTCTCTCCTCTTCCCCCTTCCACCGCCCACTCTCACAACCCCTCCTTCCTCCACACTCCCAATGCCCCCCTCCACTCTCCCTCTTCCCTCCCTCCCTCACGTCTCACTCCCCACTCTCTGCCCTCTCCCTTCCCCCCCATCTCCCTCCTCCCTCTCCTCCTTCCTCCCCTCTCACTCCCCACTCTCTCCCCTCCCCCTTCCCCTCATCTCACCCCTCCCCCCCCCCTTCCTCCCTTCTCACTCCCCCCTCTCTCCGTTCCCCCCTCCCCCCCCATCTTACCCCTCCCTCCCCTCCAATCTCAACCCTCCCTCCCTCCTCCTCCCTCCTCCCTCCCTCCCTCCCTCCTCCTCCTCCCCTCCCTTCTTCCAATCTCAACCCTCCCTCCCTCCCTCCCTCCCTCCCTCCTCCTCCCTCCCTCCCTCCCTCCTCCCTCCCTCCTCCCTCCTTCCCTCCTCCCTCCTCCCTCCAATCTCAGCCCTCCCTCCCTCCCTCCCTCCCTCCCTCCCTCCCTCCTCCCTCCTCCCTCCTTCCCTCCCTCCCTCCCTCCAATCTCAACCCTCCCTCCCTCCCTCCCTCCCTCCCTCCCTCCCCCAGGTGGACTTCACATTGGAGGGCCGCCCCCTCCTCCCCTCCGTGGTTGCGCGCGCCCTCGCCTCCCCCTCCCAGCTCGCCCTCCTGGTCAACGCCGACCTCCTCCTGGTCAACGAGACCGCCCTCAAGGCCCTCGTTGACCGGGCCTTCCAGACCCACCCAGACGGCTTCCTGCTGACGTGGCCGCGCTTCCTCCTTGGGGACCTGCCACGTGTCCTGGCCGCCCGCCCGCCCTCTGATCACCACGTGCTGGCGGACCGCCTGCTCAGGCGCCACGTGGCGATCTACGGTAGGCTCCAGACCGCCAGCGGGGCGGGGGCGTATCTATGGAGCAACGACCGCTCGCTGTTGTACAACGGTTCCATGCCGCCGTTTAGCGTTGGACGGGGCCGGTTAGACAGCTGGCTCGCACATGCGACGCTCGTTTCGAGCGCGCGAGCTGTTGTGGATGGCGGAACTGCGGTTACATGTGCTGCCCTGCGGAGGAGGAAGTCGGGGCTTTTGGAGGGAGGGAGGGAGGGAGGGGGAAGGGAGGGGCTAGTGTTAAGTGGGAGAAGGGAACTTTGGCAGGTGAAGGCGGCGAGGAGGAGGAGGGGGAGGCAGCTTGCAATGGAGGCACATGAGAAGGAAAGCTTGGAGGGCAGGTGCCCCTCTCGGAAGCCATGGATGGCGACCCCTTGCAAGAATGGAAAAGGTTTGGAGGCCATGTCCTTCCCTCCCTCTCTCTCCCTCACTCTCTCACTCTCTCTCTCCCTCTCTTTTTCTCTCTCTCTCTTCCCACCCCCCCCTGGGGTAGCCAATCTTCCCCGACAATTTCCAAGTCTTTCTGCCTTCACTCTGTCCTCCGTCTACACTGCGTCAAATTAATTTAAAAAAACGACAGATTTCTTAATGATTGCGGCGTAGTTTTGTATCCTGTTAACTCTTGGTCGCTAATGCTGTAGGACCAACTACACGACCTACACAACCCAAAATCTACCTTATAAAGTGCAAATCCACATATCCATAATGCTAAAAAATCCTTTCCCCCCCCCCCCACCCCCACCCCTCCCTCTCCTTCCCCTCCCTTCCCTCCCTCCCCCATTTTGTTGGCATGCAGAAAACATAACTGTCTGCCTCAGGCAAGCCATCTGTCCATGCATCCCTGACAACACCTCTCTTGAAGCAGAAGATGCAACGGACCCCTCAGAAGAGAGAAATGGGACTTTACCTACAGAGTCAGAATCCTCAAAAGAGCGGAAAAACTGGTTATGTAATATGGTGGCTCCGAAACCCTTACTCACTGCAGCAGCCGTAAACTTCGCTTCTTCGCCCGACCGGGGGTTTGCCTTAGAGCAGCTTCTCCCTGTAATGGCGGATGAGAGAAAAATCGTAATCCTTGTAGCGGTTTCGGGAGGATATGCCGATATGTTAATGAATTTTGTTTGTACTCTCCGACGACTTCATATAAGGGACCCTCTTATTGCCGCTCTCGATGAAGATTTGTACAGATTTGCGGCAGCTCAGGGGCTACCTGTCTACTTAGAAACGTTTCCGGAAGTCCAACTTCTTTCTAAGAGGGATTTGAAGAATGTGAAGGAGGCGAAATGCATATTTGGGTCGAATTGTTTTCGGAGTATGACGAAATTGAAGTCTCGCGCGGTGCTCAAAATTCTGAAATTGGGGTACAATGTCTTTTGGTCCGATGTGGACATCGCGTGGTTTCGAGACCCCATTCAAGAAATGTATGAGTTGGGCCCGCACACATTTCCCGTACAATGTGATGAACCCAATGCTTCAATTCCCGCTAATGGAAGGGGTTTTCCTACTCCATTTGGAACCATCAATTCGGGTTTTTATTTTGCGAGATCGGAGCCTTTAGTGATTAAAGCTTTTGAAGCTATAATTGAACACGCGGCGAAGAGGGAGGGGCAATCGGAGCAGCCCAGTTTTTACAAGGTTCTATGTGGCGAAAATCAGGAAAATTTGGTTGGGGACGAGGAGTGCGCATGGAACGGGTTGCGAGTGGTTTTTATGAGCCGGCAGTTGCATCCGAACGGAAGGGTTTTTAGGTTATGGAATTACGGAATTAGTCGGTGTTTGAGTATGGGGTGCGCTACGTTGCATAATAATTGGATTAAAGGGAAGGATTTAAAGATTAAAAGATTTAAAAGGAGATACATTTGGTGGTGGGATGAGGACACGAGAATGTGTAGGTACGATTGGTACTCGAAAATGAAGGGAATCGTCAAGTCGAGCTACTGAAGGAAGTGAGAAGGTTCAGGATTAGAACTTTGAATTCGTTTTTGCTTTCCTATTCTTTGGCAACCAATGATTTGTTCACATGTAGCTTCGATCGAGAAATGACGCCTGATGTGGTTAGTGGTTAGTGGTAGACTCTCTTTTCTCTCTCTCTCTCTCTCTCTCTCTCTCTCTCTCTCTCTCTCTCTCTCTCTCCCTCTCTCTCTCCCTCTCTCTCTCTCTCCCCCCTCCCTTCCTCCCTCCCCCCCTCCCTCTCCCTCTCTCCTCTCTCTTTCCCAGGCTAGAGTCGCAGTAAGAAAGTAAAGGAAGTCAACTGGACTTCCTGAAAGTTTTTGCATGTTGTACCATAGTTTGTAACATTTACGAATGACACAAAGGATGTACTTAGGAAGGAAGGAATCAAGGAAGGCGGACCGGGAGACGGATGCGCCCTTGCCCTAATCCCACCCGTCCCATTCTCCTTTGAGACAGTGCCAGACACCAAAACGAAGATGAAAATGTTCCAACTTCTGACCAAATGCAGCTCATAACATTCCTCAGCACAATTTCCAACTTATCACATATCTCAATGTTTGAAACGCGATCATGATCTGCCGCCCAACCAAAGGCCGCGATCGACTGTCTGCATGACGCCGCAATGCTAACTAGAAACTAAAGCCGACAACGAACCATCCATCCATCCCCCAAGCGTGTCCTTATGCATCCCCTGTGCATTGGCATTACCATGGTGCGTCCACTCCCTCATCATGCCATGCATGTGCAGATACGCGCACTATTGTAGAGCCATACTAAGTTTGACCGCCGTCTCCTCCTCTGAAGGTGCGAAGGAGGGAGGAGAGGCGTCACGCGCCCCATGGGCCGCTCTCGCATACGACAAAAGTCGCATGTCTTACGTGCACTCGCTGCGGCCGCGGTTGGTCGGTGTTGTGTCGTCGCGCAGGCCCCGATCCGCCGCTTCAAGGCACGCCTGCATGCAGAGGAGACCGTCAGGAGCAGGCCGATGAAGAAAGGTGAATCTTGAAGGAAAGGGGGGAAACGAATGGCGGAGATTTGAAGTACAGCATGAAAAGCATCCGTAATTTGAATGCAACAAATGACCTCTCTAGGAATTTGATGCAATAAGATAACTCTTAGTGTCTTGTGAAGAGGATTATAACGGATCTCTCGTAAAGCAAAAGCTGGCTTCCCATCTGATAGCCTAATGATAACAAATCAAGTATTGACTGCAACGCATCTTCAAGTCCAACAATTGTGCAGAGTCGAATCCAAACATTCCAAAATGATGAGAAGTAAGACAACACTACGCAGAAGCCATAGGAGGTGTCAAGGGACAAGGTGAAGAGTACCAGCATCGGTAACGGGAGGAGGGGCTCAAGGAGAACGGCTCGGAGGGGGACGTCGAGGAGGGGGTCGACGGCTGGGAGGCGGCTTACGTGGAGGGGGACGCTGAGGAGGAGGTCGACTGCTAGGAAGAGGTTTACGTGGAGGGGGGCTTCGAGGAGGGGGTCGACTGCTAGGAGGTGGTTTATGTGGAGGGGGACGTAGAGGAGGGGGTCGACGGCTGGGAGGAGGCTTACATGGAGGGGGTCTTTTCAAAGGGGGCCGAGGACGCGGAGGAGGGGATCGTGAAGCTGTAGGAATGCAGGGCACTGTGTGAGTTCCTGTTCATAATTAAGGCGAACTCACTTCTTTCATAGCTTTCAAATTCTAATAAAAAAACGTCCTTATAAACGTTCCGCGCCGCGCGCCGCGTCGCGGCGCGCGCCCGCGGAACGCGGCGAGCGTTCGTACGTTGCACTCCTCTGACCCATTCAGGTCAGGGATGGACACGTGGCAGTCTGCCACTGGACAGGCCTGCTTCCAATCCTCCATGCTGGTAGGAGGTTCAACGGGGGAAGCATATAGGGGCGAGGTTGGCTGGCGCCAACCAACCAACGTACCAGCATTCAGTTGCACCTCTGCCGAGGGCTTCCCTCTCTTCTCTCCCTCCTTTCTTGATTCAGGCGCTGCGTGCAGGCTGGGTGCTGTTTCCGCACAGGCTGAAGGAGTTAGATTTCAGCCGTGACAATCTCAAACCCTCTCAGAAGCTTTAGAGGGGGTAGATGCTGAGAAATGGGAAGTAGCCATTAAAAGTGAGCTAGGTAGTCTTGAGGAAAACCAGACTTGGTGGCTGGAGGAGCTGCCAAAGGGGAGGAAGGCGATGGGATGCAAATGGATATTTAAAGTAAAGAGGAAATCAGATGGGAGCATTGATAGATATAAGGCGAGATTGGTAGCAAAGGGATTTAGCCAGCAGTATGAGCTAGACTACTGTAGCGAAACGCTATACATGGGTTGTATGGCCGAGTACTTACATCCGCGGTTGCTTTTTAATGGTAAAGCACTTAGGTGAATACCGGGAGGTCCTGAGTTCGAACCCTGCTGTAGGCAGGTTCGTTACAACTACACTAAAACGTTTGCCCCGGTAGTGAAATTCAGCTCCCTCAGATCCCTCATATCCATTGCAGCGGCTGAAAGCATGCATGTGCACCAATTGGATATCAAGACTGCATTCTTATATGGTAGCTTGGACGAGGAAATTTTCATGGACCAGGCGGAAGGAACTGTGAAGGAGGGCCAAGAGCACTTAGTATGCAGGCTTGTGAAAAGTCTGTATGGGCTGAAACAGGCTCCCCGAATCTGGTATGACAAGATCGACACCCTTTTTACAGAGAATGGCTTCACTCGGTTTGAAACCGACGCCTCAGTTTACAAAAAAGGTGAAGGAGCAGAAGTAATGTATATAGGGATTTATGTCGACGACCTTATCATCGTTAGTCCTTCTTTGAGGAGCATTTAGAACCTCAAGGAGCTGTTGAAAACTAACTTTCAGATGAGTGACTTGGGAGAGGCAGAGTACTTACTGGGTATTCAGTTGAAGAAGGGGCATGAAGGCAACTTGTTTCTTTGTCACGAAAAGTATGCAAAGGACGTGCTTCTCAAATTCAGCATGCAGGACTGTCACCCGGTTACCAGTCCCATGGACCCATCCGTACATCTTTCCCATAACATGTCACCTCAGACGGAGGCAGAGAAGAAGCAGATGGACCGAGTTCCGTACAAGTCAGCTATTGGGAGCTTGATGTACCTTCAGGTTGGAACTCGACCAGACCTGGCTAAAGCAGTCAGTACAGTTTCCAAGTACATGCAGAATCCAGGTACGGCCCATTGGGAAGCCGTGAAACGGATTTTCCGTTATGTGAAGGGAACAACGAAGTTCGGCATTAATTTTACCAGTGGCGTTGAGACGCGAGTGTACGGCTATACCGATTCGGATTGGGGTGGCGACATCGATACATCAAAATCGACATTGGGATATGCTTTCATCAATGCAGGAGGAGCGGTTACTTGGAGTTCCAGTTTGCAGGCGACGGTGGCGCTGTCTAGTACAGAGGCCGAGTACATCGTTGCCTGTCACGCGTGCAAGGAGGCTCCATAACTTCTTCGCTGAGTGCCAGCGACCCCAAATCCCGGTAAAGATTCTTACTAACAACCAATCATCAATTGCGTTGGTCCAGAATCCAGTTTTCCACAAAAGATCTAAGCACATTCGACTACAGTATCATTATGTACGACAACAGGTTCGAGATGGACTTGTGGCCGTCGGATTTGTGGGGACGAAAGATCAGGCAGCGGACATGATGACAAAAGGTACGAATGGGGAGACCGTTTGGAGGAATAGTATTCTCCTTGGCGTAGGACTTTTCCACGACTAGGATCGAGAGGGGGAATGTAGTGTACGATAGGGATATAAGCCTAGAAAGTACACCGTACGATCCTCAGTAGTGTCGGTCGTCCTTAGGTGATCTAGTTGTAATGGGAACAGGGCGCTAGGTCCTGTTCTGATACTCTGAACTGGAGGGGTCTAGGTTGGACACGTGGCACACAGCGATAGGCTGCGCTGTCACATGTTGCTTATTGCTTTGGCGGAAGACCGTACAGTCTTCCCGAGAGGCATGCGACACGTGGACATTCGGACGTGGCGCTGGAGAGGCGCGCGCGTGGATACGGAATTCTAGAAAGCCGACGCATTGAGGGAAGGGGTAAGCTGTACGGACACTCCTCCCCTGGCCATGGCGGGCCCCGAGTGAGTTTTCCGGCGCTGGATGGGGCGAGCTCCAAGAGTCGTGGAGCGCCGCCAGCATCATGGAGGAGCGCGGCGTGGTGGAGTGCGGTGGAGCGCG